>JAJJWW010010215.1:0-355845 GCA_023531295.1 Papaver armeniacum | reverse complement strand
AAGATTCAAAGAAATTAGTTATTGTGGGAGATGGATTTCACTAGATCTAAAAGATTCAAGATCAAATATGGAAACTACGCCAAAAGCTCATGACCATATAGGAAACAAAACGAAGGAAATTCAAAGGAATTAGCTACTGTGTATATGGATTTACAAAATTCGTGGACTAGAACTGAAACTCCAAAGATAGGATTTTCATCTTCAAACAACAAATAACATTAATAGCAAAGAAGAAGGAAGAAAAGGAGAAGAAAAGATGAACAAAAAATTGTATAAAGGGTGATAAACCAGACACTAAGTTGAGAAAGATAAAATTTGGAGGAGTCGTAAACAAGAAAGAAGTGAGAAGAAAATCTCATCACAAGTGGTATGAGGATGTAAGGGAAAATAGTATGCGAAATAAACATTTCCAAACCTCGTTACTTGCAGCGAAAAGTCGATGGCACAATTAAATAACCCGCGAGCTCTTGCATAACCAAGTGTGGGAAAAACATGGGCGAAGAGCTCTCCATTCAATGAAGTCGTGTCATTAGCGAACTAAAGGGAGGAATTACTTTACAAATAACATAAAGACTTGCTCCATACGAACATTACTTTGCAGCGAACTAAGGAGATAGGTCGAAAAAAAAAATGAAGGAAAACTAATCAGCCAAATTATGCCCACGAATCGTCAAAAACATGTATGACTGTAGCATTTGAGGGAAATTATATTCTGGGACGACAAATTACAAAGAATTATCGAAACTCTAGATAAAGAGAGAAGACGTGAACTCAACTCTATAGCATACAGGAGGTTGAGTATGCGAAGTGTAAGGGAGAAAGCAAAACAAGCAACAGCGAAGGTGACTTAGTTAATTTTGTCACTGCTCCATCCCACTACAAAGAACACCAACTTACCAAAGCAGCACACATTACCACTTTACATCAAAATCGCAGCCCAAATATCAGTTACCAACATCCTGTACGAAAGAACTAGAATTCTCAAAACTGATGGAACACATACTTGAAATCTTTGCGAAGTATTTGGAAGAAGTTATCTCGCAAAAAGCTCGGAGCAGCACATTCCCTTCAGAGAGATTTGAACTATTTGGAAGACGTTATTTCCCAAAGAGCTCGTAGCATACGTTTTTCAACTACTTCGGAAACAACCAAGGAAGGAGGATAATTCGCAAAGCCAGCAAAGGAAGAAATAATTAAACCACCGATCAGAAATATAGAAGAGAAGGGAAAGAGATCAAGAGAAGTTCAGCAAAGAGAAAAGCTTTTCAAAGCCTATGCGAATTCCGCAACATGTTAAGAAACAGGAGAAGAAGAGGAGAGGACGAAGACAAAAACTATGCAAAGAAATGAATTCAAATTTTGATCAACTATTTGACAACAAACTTCATCATTAATCTCAAAGAAAGCTACCAGAGGAGCAAATTTCATGAGTCACAAGCAAATCAGCCAAAGAAGGAACCATATAAATCCATACTCACGAGCGAGAGGAAATAACCAGAGATAGGGATGCATGAAAAAGACTTCATCATAGGGGGTAAAGTAAAGAATTATGGAGCTTTGGTTCAACAAGGAGTAAGTCTCGCAAAGTCATAAAGCACTCTCGCGAGGATCAAGCATCAAGCGAACGATTCTCGTATCATCACACAGCTTTGCAAAGGAGAAAGAATAAGACAGTGGTAGAAGAATCATGTCGTGATAGAATTCGAGGGATTATGAAGATAGAGTGTCTCATGGGTTATCGCATCAGCAGAATACGACTAGTTCATCATCTTCATGCAGTGAACCACCAAACTTCAAAGACGCACAGTAATAAGGGCAAAAGAATAAAACAAATCGCTCCCGAGAACAAATTGTGCAATTGCGAAGAAATAAGAAGCCGAAATGAGCTACCAATCAATCGAAGAAGAAAAGACGAACAGAAAGTTTATGCAAATATGCGAGAACAAAATGATAAGATATGAGAATTAAACCACACCAAGCAGCTCTTGTTTCCAGTCAAGTGACCGCAAGCAAATAAGACCAAGCCAAAATGAAGACTAAGCCTACCTTTTCATTCAAGACAAATGAATGAAAGGAAGATTGTGGGATCAAGCATAAAGTCCTCCTCGTGAGTGTATAAACTAGGAAATAAGTGTATAGCAAAAGTAATGAGAAGACATCATGTGAAGTAAAGAATATCAAATCGAGGCTAAGGAATACACTTCAAAGACATATATACAAGTAATCGTAGTTCAAGGTATACAAAGAGCAAAAGAACAAACTATGAACAAGAAGAAACTCAATGAACCATGATTCCGGAATTTCGATAGAGCATCACATACCAAATACTAGCATTAATGAAGGAAAGCTTAAAAAATCCAATAATCAAACTACAAGCAGTAAGGGAGTCTCAGTACACTCAGTTAAGAAAGGATTCAAAACACACCAGTTGGAGGGATGAAGACGAAGAAAATAACATACTGTGAGGGATATGCAAAAAGTGATTACAAGAGAATAACTTACAAAAAGCTTACGTTACTTTCACAAAACAAAGAGCCAACAGAGATGGTTATCTCACGAAGTCAACAAGCTTGAGGTCGCACTGGTCGAATCCCAACTATCGCAGATTTTTGTATGTTTCTACTCTAAATGCTAGACCAAAAGATCACATTAAATGAACAATGTGATCACATTATTTCGCAAATAGAAACTAGTACGGATGGTCAAGATAGCACGTATAAGAAGTTCAGCATCGCGGGTTCGAATCCCTCGCTAAGCATATTTTTCCTATCTACTCATTTTTCAACTTCAAGGGGCGAAGAAATGGAGCAATATATCAGAACTATACCTTTCTTTTGCATAACAACAAGTAGCCCAAATGGTCAGAGAAGGAGTATGCAAACTAGAAGACTTGGGTTCGAATCTCCCTCCTCGCAGAATTTTTTTTTTTTTTTTTTTGAGAAAAAGAAGAAAGTTGATGATTATCTCGCAAATTATTTTCGCAAGAAAGGGTTAGAACAGTCGGTGTGGTGCGAGAATATGCAAGAATATGCTAGCTTCGCAAGCAAATGATATACTTCGCAAGAAACAGCAACAACAGACAGAACCGCAAATGATATGAGAATGGAAGAATGAAACATGTGAAAATCGAACAAAATGACAAGAAATCATCAAAGATCAGTGAAATTACAAAAGAGCTTATATACGGTAAGAATCAACAAAATAATCAGATAGAGGCAAACCTACTATGACGAAATCGGACTTCGCAAGAGGCAAAAGTACCTAAAGTGCATCATAGTAGGGGGTACCTATTGCATATGAAGAAGAATCAATAAAATAACCAGAATGGGACGAACCTTTATGGCGTACACCCTAGTTCGCGAATAACATTTCGTAAGAGGCAAATGTAAGACCTAAAGTGCGTCATATAAGGGGGTATCTCTCGACATGGCTCAGGGGGAAGGTTACACCGCTCCCGAAGCCTCGAGTCATGGAAATTTGGGGCCCATGAAAGCCTATCCGGAAGAGGTACCTTGGATTCCCAACTATATATATAAGGTTATACTCGGTTGGGCGACCGAGGGTCTCTTCCAAGGAGTCAGTGTATGCTCAAGGCGCCGAGGTACACGGTTGAGCCAGAGTGCCCGGGATGGATGAACCTACCCTGGCCATTCTTGGCAAGTCTTGGCATATGTTGCACTCGCCCGAAGAAAACTCCACTTAGGTGCAGCCTCGTAACCATAAACCCTATAGGTATAAGGGATAAGAGGCTGCGAAAACAACTCGGTTGTTGTTAAGACCGGATGGGAGGAGCTAGTCTTGTATGGCCGATGTTTCGCCTCCTTGAAGGGGCAACCAGGGAGAAGATAAGGGCGGCACTCTCCATTAGGGAAGTGCCAAAAAGACGCAAATGTCATGAGGCTTTGTTTTCGCAAGGAGACTTAGGCTTGTCATATTTGTGCAATGATCCCGCAGAGGCAATAATACTAACGCGAGGGTAAGACGAGATCAATGGGTCTTTACACGAAGTGTACTGGACGTCCCGCGATTTCGTCGCAAGACGGCAATGTCATGGGGCTTTATGTTCGCAAGGATATCTAGGCCTGTCATATTGTCGCAACTAAAACATCCTGCAGAGGCAAAAATACTTGGAAAATGATAAGGCAAGATCAATGGGTCTTTACATGCAAGTGTAAAGACGTCCTGCGATTTTGTCGCGATGAAAGGTGGCAGGGAAGACCTCTAATTAGGGAGGTCTAACTTGGAAGACCACACAAAGATGATAAGGCAAGATCAATGGGTCATTACGTGAAAATGTAAAGACATCCTCGCGATCTTGTCGCAATGATAAAATTCAACGTAAAGCAATGAAGAGATTATACTATCGCATGAGCACAACGCATGAGATAGAGGAAAGATAAGAATGAAGAAATAACTCACTCATTCAACACTTTTTCAACGATTCTACCTTCGTAGATAAAGAACAGAGGCAACAATGGATTACCGAAAAAACATTTTATGTTCTTTATTTTCTCAGCAAGAATCATTTCCAAAGAAGATGTTTACCAATGAACAACAAGAATCCTCACCAAAAATGGAATAATGACTTCGCATGAACAGAGGCAATACTTCTTATACTTCAAGGATTAATATTTCTTATCCACTTCGCAAAGTTTCGGAACTTCGCGAAAGAATAGAGACATAGCATGAGGCAAACAACATGGAGCGAGAGTTTCGCATGATGGATTCGCAATACTTTTTATATTTAGAGGATTAAGTACTTCTTATGCTTCTTCAAGGATACTTCATACTTCGCATACTTCAAGAGATAATACTTCTTATTCACTTCGCAAAGCTTCGAACTTCGCAAAAGAATAGAGGCAAGTACGTACTTTTCAAGTCCAAGATTCTTTCGCTCGTTCCTTCATCAACAAAGATCAAAGATTACTACGACTAACGGATTTTTCCTTAAAGATCGCTCTTCAAGCAATATTCAAGGAAAAAGAGGCAAGATGTAGGATTCAAATATCGCACAACATATTCTCTTAGCGTGCGAGATTCAATTATTTTCTTAACTCGCGAGAGTGTCTCAGAGAGAAGGTAGCAAGACTCGAGAGAGTGTCTCGAGAGAAGGTAGCAAGACTCGCGAGAGTGTCTCGAGAGAAGGTAGCAAGACTCGCGAGAATGTCTCGAGAGAAGGTAGCAAGAGCCTCGCGAAATCATTAAAGGGCTCGCGAGAATATGAGCTGTATGTGAGCTGTCATCCATTATGTAAACACCTATATAAAGAGGAGAGCAAGGAGAGAGAAGAGGAGGAATAATTTTGGAGGAGAACACTTTTAGGAGGAGAGAGATATTTTTAGAGAGAGATATTATTTTTCTTTATCATCTTCTTCCCCAAATAATTAGATCTAGAGCTCTAGAAAATATCCATTAATGGAGATTCTAAATGTAATACTAATGTAACCTCAACAATCATAGTGAAGAATCGTGGATGTAGATCACATTGATCGAACCACGTAAAAATCTTATGTGTCTCTTGTGGTTAATTTAATTGAGTATTTTGGATTCAAAATTCATACTTGTATGTGATTTGTTGTGTCCAAAGAAATTCTTCTTTTCTCTCGAAATTAAGGTCGCTCTTGTTGTTCTTTCGGGAATGACATATTATGGGGGAGAGTTCTTAATTGAACTTGTGCTTAATTGCCAAATCTTTGTGGGGAGTGCGGCTGTGGAATATTATAGGGGTTATCTTGTATCTTTAAACTCCTTGATGAATGCATTTAGCTTCGGCTTTATGATTGCATCTAAATAAGATGATATGTACTTTCTTTTGGTCATGAAATGTCTATTTCGGAAATTTCATTATGATCCCGTTCTTGTACCTTTGCCAATTTTATTGACAAAAAGGGGGAGAATTAATATGTAGTTCACACTACAAATACATATGGTTTTCGGATCATTATGTAAGGGGGTGGTTTCCATGTGAGATGAAGTATTGACTAAGGGGGAGTGATACATATCACCATAGTATTGTTGTCGAAGTTGTGATACAATTGAACTTTGATGTTATATAATGATACTATGACACTGTATAACAATGATCGAGAATTATGTTTTCTCATTGTAATAGCTACGGATTTTCAACAACGATGATGCTGAACTTATAACCTTTTGGATGATTGGAGTACTTGGAAGTGACGAAGATTTCGAGTAATGTTGAAGATTAGACATGTGGAATATGAGCTACAAAAGTTAATTTACTTATTTTTTGTATTACATATGTATTAATAGTTTTGGTCACTAACATTGACAAAGGGGATTGTTAGAGCATTGCTCGGTCGAACTCGCATGCGTTGCTATCTCAATCATGTCTGTCAATGTTTGCGATCAAGACTATAAGTCTTGATTTCTAGTCTACTATAGCTAAGGTCTCGGATTAGGATAGAAAGTGTAGTTGAGCTCAAAAACTCCATGGCAATCATCATACAAGACGAAGGACTACTCAAGGAACTGGGTGGAACTTCATCGACTAAAAGGTATGTGGAGACTTGAACTTATCTATCACTCAAAAGTCTATTTATCTCCTATCTTGAGACAAAAGTCGTTTTGCTATATAGACTTTGATTATACACATTTGGTATTTCGAGCCGAGTTTATCTCGCCTATCTATTTCTCGAAATATGTGTTGGTAAGCTTTCGCTTTAGCCAAATTCATCTTTACCTAATAACGAAAGTCATGTTATGTTTCAATCACTTTGAAAATTGCTTTGACGAGAAATGGTTTGTGAATAACAACTATATAACGTCCTCTAAGAATGTTTCAATGATTAAAATGAGAGTTTAGATTATATAACCATTGGTGGATATAAGCATTGTTGTGGAAACACATATATGTATAAGTCCTTATTCCTTGAACCAAGTTTGCGAACTTTGTTGATCAAGAGAACCGAACAAGATCCGTGAACTCGCCTCGCGAACCCGGTTCGTGAATCGGCCGGAAGTTCTCGACCCGAGAAAATCTCACTGGAGTTTGTGAACTCCTTCCGCGAACTTGAGTTGGTTATATCTAAAGAAGATTGTTCTTGAACTCATGTTTATATAAACTATGGAATGCTTTTGAAAACCGTGGCTATAAACTTCATGAACCGATTCGAGTGAATCAAATCGTTTTTGATTCGATTGTGTCTTGTGTAGTTACATAAGATCTAAGCAATCGACAACTCTATAACTAGTTCCTTTGAGTCATTTGAACTAGTTATGGTGAAGAAGAATATGGTTGATATGAAGTTGCTCATATGGCTAACCATTTGGTTAACAATTGTTGAACCAACAAATGTACATGCTTGGGTACGGTTACACAAGCCTAGAAACGTGCATTTCATTTGTGTGTAACAAGCTAAGTTTTCGATCTAACGATTGAGAAATATTAGCTTGAATCTAATCAGGTTTTCACCTAACGGTGAATATTGAATGCTTTGTTACCAAGCTAACATTGATTGCAAACCCTGATTTGAAAGACTATATAAGGGAGAACTCTAGCAACTGGGAAACCTAATCCCCACACCTTCCGTGTGATACTAGTTGTGTAAGCTAGAGTCGATTCTCCTTTAACCTTTGGTTTCTTCTCTAAACCAGGTTAACGACTTAAAGACTTCATTGGGATTGTGAAGCCAGATCGATACTACTTTCTCATAGTTGTGTGATCTGATCTTGATGTTTCTATCGTACAAGTACAATCGTAAGGATTGGCTTGAGATTGATATCTCCGATAGGCAAGATAAAAAGTAGTCACAAACATTTTCGTCTCATCGTTTGTGATTCCACAATATCTTCTTTCGCCGCGCGATTAATATTATTGTGAGGTGATTGATAATACTAGGTTATTCTTCGGGAATTTAAGTCCGGGTTATCAATTGTTTCTTGTTCACCTTGATTTATCAAAAGTCGGAACAAAACTCTTAGGTATATTCGTGGGAGACGGATTTATCTATTACCGTAGACTTTTCTCGTGTGATATAGATTTGTTTATTAAAGTCTTCGACTTTGGGTCGAGCAACTCTTAGTTGTGGGTGAGATCAGCTAAGGGAATCAAGTGCGTAGTATCCTGCTGGGATCCGAGACGTGGGAGCATAACTATACCTTGGATCAGTGTGAGATTGATTTTGTTCAACTACAAACACCCAGACAAAGTTAGTTTGAAGTAGGCTAGTATCTCGTAGCGGCTTAATACAATGTGTGTTCAATCTGGACTAGGTCCCGGTTTTTTTGCACTTGCGTTTCCTCGTTAACAAAATTCTGGTGTCTGTGTTATTTTTATTCTCGCATTATATTTTGTTATATAATTGAAATATCACAGGTTGTGCGTTGTTCAATCAATTAGAATATCCGACCTTTTGGTTGTTGAATTAAATTGATTGACACTTGGATATTGGTCTTTGGTACCATCCAAGTTATCTCTCTAGTATTTGATAAAGACTCGCAAATTTTTATTTGCTTGAGTATATATCAAATCGAGAGATTGAGATATAAACTCTTTGATATACTTTTTATCTAGATTGAGTCTGACTGTCTAGTTGATTCTCTAGAAAGTATATTGGAGTTTGTCCATACAGATTGCTAAGCAAAATATTGGGTGTGGTTGTTGTACCCCCGCTTTTTTACTTTCCTCTTTCCTCCTTCACTCACCACGCTTATCGAATGGCCAATATTATATTGTTTGTTGATGAGACGCCTGCTTCCTCGGGTTTCACGTGCATCTTCACTCCTGGATGGTCTATTTTTTCCAATAGTGCTGGTGCCATTGTGGCCGACCGCTTTGCAGCTTCATGGAGTTCAGAAAATGTCTGGAAGCGCAGGTTTTCTAGCAAAGCACGATAAATAGGAACCATATCGTTAATGCATGACTCCACCAATTGTTGCTCAGTCACATTTGGGTCGTGACAATCCAGTGCCTGAATTCTGTATATCTTGACATAATCATTCGGATGCTCATTATTTCGTTGAAACATTCTTCCAAGTTATGAAAAGGTGATTTGTTCCGACACGAAGAAATATTTCTTGTAGAAGGCGGTCACCATCTCGGACCAGTTGGATATGCTGTTTGGTGCGATGTTGTTGTACCAGGTGTATGCTCTTCTAGTAAGTGACTTCGAAAATTCTTTGAGGCGAAGAACATGATTGTATTCGTACTCCCCTAAGGATTCCAGAAAATGAGAGATGTGTTCACGAGCATTACCGGTACCATCATAAAGTGATAATTGAGGAGAAGAATATCCCCTTGGAAGAGGAATGTTCACCGGGTTTTCTTTGTCTCGATTTCGAAGAAGTCGTTCTAAATCTTCACGCGTGATGAAATTGGATGGTTGATTCCCCTCTAATGAACGTTCAGGAGAAAAACGAGCCTCTTCGTCTACAAAAGTGCGTTCTGCTGAGGTGCTGGCGCCAGGAGCATTAAAAGTACTCCTCATTGGACTCATTTGGATTTGGCGTGGTTCTTGTGGTAGCCGCTCTGTTAGTGCCTTGAGAAAAGTAAGTACCTCCTTTTGAGTCAAAGTCATATCCGTCTTCCTTAGCAAGGACTTCTTGTCTTTCCATCAAATCAACGATGGTAATAGGGGGTTGGGCTCCTCTGGTTCCTCCGGTCTCTCGTCCTGATGGGGGAGTGGCAGCAGCTCTGGCAATAATCGGGGTCATTATGCTAGAAGAAATATTGGGGGTGGCGGCAGCGGTTCTGGCTCTAGTGATTGGAGGTGTAACGCCTGATGGAACGTTTCCTGTGCCGTCGGTATTGGTGGTAGAGGTTGTCGTGCCGCGGGTGTTGATCGTGCTGACAGGTGGTACATTTCCTTCATCGGAAGGAATGTTGACACCAAGGACGTTTTCAGCGCCAGTAACATAAGGATTTGTTGCTTACCCAGATCTGAGATTTACCATCTTGAAATTGGGAGGATTGAAAAATGAAATTGGAAATTGATATTGCAACCGAGAAATTAATCTCCCACTGTGGTCGCCATTGTTTTGGGGTAAAAAATCTTTCTCACTAGTTTTGGTAAATTTGGGTGTGTTGATGAGAAACGAATTTAGACCTAAACAAATGCACTGCACGGGAGTACTTTAGATTCGAGAGATCAATTTGTACAATCTTGGCCTAAACCAAGAAATGGCCGTTCCAGTCTCGCTTCGGTCACAAAGTGAAGGAGAAGGGTTGGTCTTAGGGAGGGAAGCGAAGAAGGTGTTGAGACCAGAATGGTTAATTATGAAGGTGTGGTTGTTTTATGACTTGTATCAGAATATGGAACTGGCTTACGGAATGTAAGATATCAGTTCTTTGGTGTTTTTCTGGATACTTGTATTGTTATTAACCAAAAACTGTTCTTGGTCGAAATAGGTAGAAACCTATTTATACAAGTCATAATTGAACGCACCTTGTTCTCGTAGGAAGTGGGAATGATTGAGTGATGAAGAAGTGTGGTAATGTGTAAATGCCAGAAACCACGTTCCTACTATGAAGGAAACATGTTAGTTTACACCCACTACTTCTTGTCATCACTAACTTCCCGCTTTCCTGACACTTTCTTATAATGGGCGTGTTGCACAACGCACGCTGTAAACCTCCAGAACAATACCCTGATGAGCATCCCCCAGTTTGTGACATGTTTGATGTCTCGAGTATTTTCGTGGAAAATGTGAAGCAGATTGCCGAGTGGGTTTCGTATGCAAGACCCGGCTATTCTGATTAATTGTATGCCAACTAAGTTGCAGGTATCCATGTGTGGCAAGTCAAAGTCATGAGACTTGCCGCAGGAGAATAGCGTGTGATGCTATTAGGTTAGTCTTGGTTGGTTGCCTAAGACTTACCACAGGCCGATCAATTCTGCGGCGAATTTGGATGGCTGAGATTTCAATTAGGGAGAGAGGGTGGCCGTTGATTATGGCCACATTCCGTTGGTACCTGTTAATAGCATAGCGGCATCGTCGCGGCGTAGTGGCATAGAAGTGCCTAGGCATGGTGGCATAGCCGCGCCTGTGGCATGGTGGCATGGCCGCGCCTGTGGAATTGTGGCATGGCCAAAGCTAGAATTGGCGTCGTAGCCAAAGTTAGGGCTTTGCGGCATGGCCAAGGCATAGAATTGGCGTCGTGGCCAAAGTTAGGGCTTGGCGGCATAGCCAAAATTAGGGCTTGGCGGCATGGCCAAGGCTAGGGTTTGGCGTCGTGGCCAAAGTTAGGGTTTCGGCTAGTGTTACTGAAGTAAAAGTCGTGTTTCGATCATAAAACCCTAATTTGAGTCTGTTATGGCGTTGGCCATGAACAGAAAATGGGTTAGCACGTAATTGTGCCATTTGTGTCACATTGGCATGTTACTGCAGCGGAGTGGCATGTTGGCATGCCGATTAACATGGTGGTGCGGCATGGCACATTTGGCATGTCAGTTAGAATGGTGGCGTGGCATGGAGCGTTTGGCATGCCAATCAACATGGTGGTGTGGCAGGTGCGTTTGGCATGCCAATCAACATGGTGGTGTGGCAGGGTGCGTTCGGCCTTTAATGCATATGGCGAGTTTAAAGCGACCTGATTGGTCGAGAAAAGGGGCCGGCCAAACCAAGGTAGTCAATATTGGTTGTACATGCCGATATTACAGGTTTTTATCGGATATCGGAAAATACCTATGCGATATCGAAAATATCGGCGATACAAAGATGAAATGATATTATCGGTTGTACAGGATATATATATCGGTTTTACTTGTACACCGATAATATCGGTTTCGTGAATAAATTTTTCATCAACATGCATCTAGTCTTTACCGATATAAGTACAAATGTCAATTGGAGAAGGTAAAAAGCCCAAATATATTTATAATATAAAATCAATGAATATATGGTAAGATATAAAATAGAAACCATATTTCGATTGCAAGGCAGAGAAATATAAAAGATAAATATGAAGGATAACAAAAAGATTTACTGGCATAATGGGACAACAATTACAACGTTGGTTAAAAGATTCTCCAATGGCATGTGTGTGGAGATAAATGTCAAAATCCACCTAGTATATACATCCATTTAATCTAAAATCATTCTCCAACCCTGATGTCTTAAACCAATGTATAGATGACTTTGGGTAGCCATTGTCAAGGTGACATTCCCCTTGACATTGTCTAGCATTCTAACCAGATTTTACTTAATTGAATTGACTTTGATATATTAACTAATTATTTTTAGCTTTAATAAAATCTTAATTATGGAAAATAAAATTTATACTAATTAAAAGAAGATGTTACATGCAATACTGTTGGAGATGGATTTGTTTCTCTCCCTAATTTTAAGGAAAAATAGATTGAGGATGTCTTATTTGTGTTGCCACATAGGAAACACACACAATGACCATTGGAGAAGCTCTAATAAACCAACTTGTATTTTGGAAATTTGAGATATGTGTATGATTCTTATTATTTTTTCCTATATTTTTGTAATTATTTGAAATTCTATATTAAATGATGTATCGCCTGTAAAAATAGATATTATCATTTGTATAGGTGTATAGGACCCGACCGATACGATACCGATACGCGATATTAACTACCTTGGGCCAAACATAGGGCGCGGCCACACCTCTAGTGCTCGTGGCGCATTTTAAAGTGACCTAATTGGACGGTAGGAAAGAGGGGGCCGGTCAGGTAGCATGGGAGCGTGGCTACCTGCAAATGGCGTCGGCTGGCCTATGGCAAGGCCGCACTTCCCTTGCTCCTGCTCCTTTTTCCCATGGATCCTCTTTTGTTCCTTTTTTATGATTTTGGGTAGGATTTTGCACCTACTAATCCATGGCAGATCAATTTCCTAGTTTGCCTCGACCAACAGGGTCTGATATACTGCGCGGGGTGCAAAACCCTAAAATTAATTAGGTTGAAATTTGATTTTCGTGAGTTATCACAAAATTGATTGAACATTGTTTGTTGACACATAGTTCTTCGAATTTATTGCCAGAGAGCAGTATGCTTTTCGATTGAGTACTTTTATGCAAAGACCTTAACCTTGATACTTCGGGAAATTCATGTTACTCTGCTGCGAGTGAACACTAATTGTCATGTCATATCAACATTAAGGGTTCAGCCGTGGAACACAGAACAGAAAGTATTCAGTGAGTCCTATATTAATGAATAATACAGGCACAATGTCGAAATTTACAGAATATCTGGGATTGTTGCTACATGCACCATTCTGGATAAATTTCATATAAATATATTGAATTGCTCAATAAATGCGCCAATGAAGAGATTGTGTACTCATCACTTTTACATGACTCCGTTTCTTTGCAGAGTGACGACACATTAAATGCAAGGTTTTACAAATTTAGCCCTAGACTAAAAACCACCATCAACAATGATCAAACCGATTTTAGAACATAACCTACTCAAGTATGCAAACGTGTACGCATACCTAAGTAGCCGTACTTGGTTTGGGTTCGTTAGTATGCGAACGGGTACGTATAATTGTCAGACACCACCAAACTCGGTTGAATTCACGGACTTGAACTTACGCCGTACGCATAATAAGTTCCCAGGACTTCAACTAACCAACCAAAGACACATACACATGTATGTTACTGTGCGATTTTCACATGATCATCTTTTGGCTTTTGTCGAGAATATAAGATGAACTTGGTTAAAGCGAAAGCTTACCAATACATATTTTGATAAATATGTAAGCGAGTTAAACTCAACTCGAAATATCAAATGTGTATAATCGAAGTCTATATAGCTATATGACTTTTGTCTCAAATAGGAGATAGAGTAGATAGAATTTGGAGTGATAGATGAGTTCAAGTATCCACATACCTTTTGGTAATGAAGTTCCACAATCTCCCCTTAGTAGTTCTTCGTCTTCAATCGATGAACTATGTGAAGTCTAAAGCTCAACTACACATTTTATCCTACTCTAAGACTTAGCTATAAGTAGACTAGAAATCAAGACTTATAGTTTTGGCAACTAAACTTGACAAACAAGTTTGAGATAAAAACGCTTGCGAGTTCTACTGAGCAGTGCTCTAACACAAGCTACGTTGGTTTTTGGATGAAATTATAAAGTAATTATTGTGATTGTGAATAAGGTGGAAGTTTCTGCAATGGCATATAATTGATACAAGTGTTTGGTACACATGTCATAGCCATTTATATCGTCATTTATTTTTTATTTGGGTTTCTTACTTATACTTGCTGCAATTTAGATATTTATCAATTTGAGCAACCATGCACATGTCGTATTCTTCAAACCGCATAAATCGAATAAATTATCTCAAATTGGTCAATTGATGTCATTTTGTGAAATTGGTATGTCTATTGGCATTCATATTTGTTGGGTTCTAGAAACGTAGTAAGTGGTTTATCCATCTTGTAAAACTATGCAATCAATTTCATCTTCTTCAAGTCCTGGTACAAGACTAATATTAACACCTTATGAATCACACTACTACTTTTGCACTGCATTGTTCTTCTTTTCCGCACCAACTACTACGGTTGCTGCCTGCATATTTTCCGTCTACTACTACACTCACTAATTTGAATACAAGAAGTTGTCTTATTGGTTTCTGATCATTGTGATTTACTTCTGTGCACACACTTGATCAGCTGGGATCCGATTTATATTTGTTTACCTTTTGATAGACATCTTATTGCTAGTCGTATAGATCGATAATCTATCATTTGGTGGTTTTCTACAGGATCCGAATCTAACAGATTGTAAACATAGAACCGATTATCTTGATAATATAGACCTTGGTTGAACCAACTAAGAAAATGAGTTTATTAGATTAAATCTAAGAACCTTTGTTTGACTTAACTAAATCTCTCGATTTAAGATTAGTCATTTGCTATTTTTCGAATACGATCCAAATGAGTTGAGTGCAAGAAGTCTTCATGATCAGTGAAGCAACTTAAGATAGTGGACTCCATCTTAGGGATTACATGCATTGGACTAATTGGTTGTAGGCACATGGATACTAAGGAAATTAAGTAATAGGGTTAGTTTACTTGGTTTCAACTATACGAAGTTGGGAGTAGTCTTTGTAAAGAGGCTTAATTATGAGAGTATTCAAAACAAGACTAGGTCCCAGGGTTTTTCTGCACTTATAATTTCCTCATTAACAGAATCTTATTGTGTGCTTTTGCTTTAGTTTTTGCATTATAATTATTGTTTTAGTTATAATAAAGTAATTGCACTTGTACGTTAATCAAAACACCTGGGTTTGATCCCTATAATTAGGTTCAGTTTAGATACCTATTCTATATGCCAAGTGTAACCTTGTGACTTCTATCTTCTTGACGGTCTCTGTTTATATTATATCAGGAAAGGTATCTGTCATATAGGTTGATATCGAAATTATTGTGGTGCACTTGGTACCCTCGTCATTTCAATTAGTTTTGATGTCAAAGGCTCACTAACGGTTTGGTTCACCAATGCGTGTCGTCGTGGTTCACGAAATCCTATGTGGAATGTCTAAAAAGACCAGTTTTCTTATTTTCATGAAACTCTTGTCTTGATGACTCTCCTATATATCTCAAACTCTTTATATGAAGGTATAAAATTATGGCTCTAATAACTAGAGGTGTTACAAATAAGGATGCATTGAAAGTTGTTAATATTTTTCTTTGTGAAGGTATCAAGTCATCAAGAATCAAGAAGGAGAAATCATCAAATGATATACCAAAGCCTCTTCTTTGTATTTTGTCAACCTCATCGTGAAAATACCGTTGAGGACTTCATAACCAAGAGGAATGATCTGAAGTTCAAGATCAACAACTATCTGAAGAAGGTAACTTATTGTGATCAGAAGTATAATATGTAGAAAACTACCTTGCGTGATCTTAAGGCTAAACTTAGTGAGTTAACTGATATCTCTGAAAACCTTGAAAACTGAATGATCCAATTTTCAATGAGTTCTTCAATAATGAGAAAGAATTCTCCGCTAGAGCTCTTAGAAGTGATTTATGCGTTATTAGGTAACTCCTCGTATTGTTTAAGGAGTATAACTAGAGTTTGAGGTAGCATATTATGTGGTTACACTAGCTATTTCGAACAATATCATCTATCATGTTTAAAGTTTATTTATTTAAATTTTATTTGGAATATGACTCGTGAGACCTAATCTTTATGAATTGTATATATCTATTGCTTATTTTGTGAGATTTGTTCTTTGGTATCTCATATGTTCTCATAGGTTAAGCTCTTAACTCTTTGTGTTCGTTACTGGGTAAAAGAGGAGTAAATTATTTTGATAATTACAATATTGATCTTCCCATGTTGATAGGTGTCTAAAACACCTAATTTACTATCTAGTAGTTACGCTTTCTTTGCTATTTTTCTTGTGAATTATGTACTTTACGCGTGTTTTTGAGTTATTAGGTACTCTGGAGTCGCACGGAGGAAAAGAAGCGGAAATCATTCAAATTGAGTCAAAAAGGGCTAAAAGGTCATTTCACAGGCGAATACTATTGAGAGTCGAGTCAAGGTTAAGGGGAAAATCTCTTAAAGGAGTATTAGTAACAACCAACTGATGTTAAGGGGTAGCCACTTGTTATAGGGTATCCATTGGGGTGACCCTTATCTTATCTAATGGGGTGTCATTATCCAGCCCAACTTAACCCTATATCGAGAGTTCTTTTCTCTTCTCATTACAACTCGAGTGAGGAAAATGGCTGCTGTCCGAGAGATTTCAAGAATTCGAGAGAAAGGAAAATGGATCGAGAAATCGAGATTTGGCAAACAAGTCGGTTCAATTTGTAAAGTCAACTCGAGCACGATGCGTATGAAGAACTCGGGAGAAAATGGAAATTGAAGGGTTTCTGAGCTTCAATTGGATTCGCAGAAGAGGGTTATGAGATGATATTTCTTGCTGATTTGAAGATAATGAAGTTAAGATTGATTGGATAATAGATGGGTTCAACTCGGATTCGAGTTTGGAGTGATGTTGGGGTGAAATTAATATCGAATTGAATTTTAGGGTTCAAAGAAGAACAACTTAGGGTTTTTGAAATGGAGAAATTGAAGCCTGTAATGAATTGGAATTTGAGCCGGGTTGACACCGATAGATAGTGGATGAAGTCGATGGTTGCGTTTGATTGATTCAGATGGTTGTGCTTGAAATGTAGAAAATGAGGTTGTCTCCGAGACGATGAATCTGTGGTCATTGATTCAAAGGAGAAGACCTTGGCCGTTGATCTCAGTAATGGAGTTGAGTGTGCAGTGGTACTGTGAAAGACAAGGTTTGAACCTTCTTCTTGAGGTTAGAATGGGAGAATGGAGAAGCTACAACACTGGAGTCACAGGGAAGCTAAGATGAGTTGAAGTTTAATGGGATGAATGAGCAGGTGGTGAGGTTCAAGGCTTATACTGAGTTACAGGGATTCAATGGAGAGAAGGCAGCTGGAGTTGAGCAGATGGGTTGTGGCACTGAGATTGGAGGAGTGCTGGAAGCGATTCTTATGTTGCAGCCTGTGATTGGTTGTGCTAGTGACGATGTCGTTGAATTTGCAGTGGTGAATGTATGGCATTAGGATTTAGATGGAAGCCATGGGTGTTCTTGGATGTGTTTGTTGCTAGGGAAGGAGCTATATGTGTGTTGGTGCAGGTATGTGGAGCTGGAACTGGTGCTGAGCAGCTGAGAAGGATGAGGACAATGCAAGTGTTGGTGGTCTTTGGTGGATTGCGATGAGGGATGTCCGGCGGATGATTGAGAGGTTTGCCGTAGGATTGAGAAAGGTTTGGAAATGGCATTGCAGGAGAGAGTTGCAGTTGAAGAGATTATGAAGTTGCTGTGTTGGCTCAGGAATGGCGTAGATGAAAGTCGCAGTGGCAAGTGAGACTCAAATGCAAGAACGGTTCGAGTTTGTGCTGCGGTGCAAAGCTCAGGAAATGTCTTTGGTGGTATTGAGCTTATAGAGGATGGTGTTGCACTTGGTGGAATGAAAATGGAACTGGTGGATTAAATGCAGGGCAGTGGTTCGAGTTGGTGGTGCTGGATGGAATGAAAGTGTAAATTGAATTGATTGGTGAAGCAGTGGCGCTTGAACTGAAGCTGCAGTTCGCGATTAGGTCTTTGGAGATGAGCAATGGAGCTACGATGCAGACTTCCGTTGTTTGAGGTCAGTGAGTCGAGAGCCGGTGCGGCTACAAATGCAGGACAAAAAGGCTCGAGATGCAGGTTTGTGAGCGAGATGGTGTTGTGGTTAGTCTTGGTGGTTTGCTTGTGGCAATGTAATGATCTTTGAGATGATGAATGTCCGAGGGATTCAAACTTAGATTCGTATAAGAAGCTAATGGGATTGAATGGAGTGTCATGGCAGGTGGTGTTGGTGCAAGAAAGGAAATGGGTCAGAATGTGTATTAGTAGTATTGGTTTGGCTCAGAATGGGAAGGATGTATGTGTGCACTGAGAATTGGGAATGTGATCTAGTGTGCATTACAGGGAAGATTGAAATGAGTTGTACACAGGGCCAACATGGCTGGAAGCACAATCATGGTGCAAAGCAGAAAGTCGAAGCCCGCTGCAAATGGCCAGCCAAAGTGAATCAGACTGAGCCAGACTGACTCGTCTGAATAGCTGAACTGACTCAAATCTGACTGGACCTGTTTTGACTCAGTGACTCACCCGAGTTGACCCGGCTGACTCGGTCTGCTTGACCCGAGTTGAATCACCTGACCTTGACCGAGTTGACTCATTGACCGGTGGCCGGTGGACTTTGCCGCCACCCGAGATATATTTTCCTACCAACTTCCGGCCGATTTCCTGCCACAATCCCAGTTTTCCGGCGACATATTTTTGGACATATTTTCTACATGGGTTTTTCTCACACATGGGCTTGGTGGACCACTTGGAGATGGATTTTGGGAAGACCTAATATTGGAAGGAGTATCCTTTATGGAAATAGAGAAACATATAAAGAGAGGACTTTTATCTATTATCTTGGAGATCTTTTATCTTTTTGCCTCTACTTTGTTTTTCTAGGGTTTAGAGCCATGAAGTCTCTTCTCTTTCTTCTTGTTATGAACTCCATGAATATGAGCTAGAGTTTATTATTGGTTATGGAATAAGTTGAATTTCCAAACATGAATTTTTGTGCAATAAATTAGTTTTCTCTCATATTATCGTTTATGATTCACCATCAATATTGTTACATGATTTGAATGCTTGTTAGTCGAGTCGCGAATCGATTGAGTTTGTTTTCATCTCTCTTGCTAGATTAGGATTTATTATACGCAAAAGTGATAGATTCCTGATTACAAGTAGCATAAATATGATTATAGTTTGTAGTGATATATTCTATGATCATATGTGAACCATAACCTTTGTTAAATCGGATTAGTGCTTTTACACGTTCGATTGCTTTGATTGGCCTGATTTCATAGAACCTAATGCATCTAGGGAATTAAACTTGATTAGTGCTTTTACACGTTAGGTTGTTCCTTTAGATAGAATTCATATTCGCATCTTTTAATGTGTTTGTTGATGACATGAGGAGATTTATGGGATATACTTGCGATCAAGGTATTCTAGGGTCTTTGATAAAAGTTGAGATTAAAATATCAATTCTAGTTATTGTGTTGAAAACATGTTTGTGATTGAAGACGAAATCCATGACCAATACTTTCTCATCCGTAATTTGATTCGTTTACTTTTCTTTATTTGCTTTTATTTTATTTTATTATATAAAAATCACAAAACCCCTGTGTTATTTATAGGGAACCGAAACAATTTGACAACCTAGACCTCTCTCAGGATCGATCCTTTCTTGCCCTTGCTATATTTATATTTTGAGTACTAAGAAAGTGTAATTATATTTGTGTCGGCTGACAACCGGTCACATGTGTTTGTGGGTGAAAACCGTTTCTGTTGATTTTGGTAATTTCGTGTGAGTGCGGGTGAGAAATAAATCTAAACCCAAAACAATGTACTGCACGTGAGTACTTTTGATTCGAGAGATCAATCTATACAATCCTGGCCTAAACTAAGAAATGGTCATTCCAGGCTTGCTTCGGTCACAAAGTGAAGGAGGAGGGTTGGTCTTAGGGAGGGAAGCGAAGAAAGTGTTGAGGCCAGAATAGTTGATTCTGGAAGTATAGGTGTTTTGTGACTTGTATCCGAAAGTTGAACTGGCGAGCTGAATGGAAATCCACCAGGTGATTTCTGGATGTGTATTGTTATCCTGACCAAAACTTGTTCTTTGGTGGAAGTAGGTGAAACCTATTTATACAAGTCGGAATAAAACGTACCCTGGCCTTATAAGAAGTGGAAGCGGTTGAGCGTCCCCCAGTTTGTGACATGTTTTGATATCTCGAGTGTTTTCATTGGAAAATGTGTAACATGTTGCTATGTGTGGCAAGTTAAAATAGAGAGGCTTGCTTGGTTCAGTGACGGCCTTCGACGTCTGAGATTTTGCATCTCGGGAGGAAGGGTGTCGTTGATTATGGTTACTTTCCGTTGGTAGCCAGTGGCGTGGCCGTGGTTTTGACATGGCTTGCGCATGCCTTTGGTGCGGCCAAATTAGGGTTTGGCACAAACCGTGGAATTTCGGTATTTCGGCCAAAAGGTTTCCACAAGTAGTTTGGTTTGGTAGAAAGCTTGTACGGTTGAGATCTGCATCTCAGGAGGAAGGGTAGCCGTTGATCGCGGCTACCTTCCGTTTGGCGGCCAAAGAAGATAGTGGCATGGCCAAAGATGCTCACAAGATATTTTAGGCGCGGCCAAATTAGGGTTTTGGCATAAACCATGGAATTTGGCATTGCGACCAAAAGTTGCCACAAGTTTGGTGGCGAACTTGTACGGCTGAGATCTGCATCTCAGGAGGAATGGTAGCCGTTGATCGTGGCTACCTTTCGTTGGTGGTCAGAGGCGTGGTAGCGTGACTGGCATGGCTTGCGCATGCTTTTTTGGCATGATGACCAAATAATTGGCATCGTAGCCAATTTAGGGTTTGGCGGCACAAACCAAGGGATTTGGCGTTGTGGCCAAAAGTTGCCACAAGTCTTGCGGTTTGGTGGCGAATTTGGATGGCTGAGATTTTTATCTCAGGATAAAAGATGGCCATTGATCATGGCCGCATCTTGTTTGCATAACGGCATTGGCAACATGCTGGTGGTATGCCAGTGGCGTAGCCATGGCATAGCGGTATGCTAATGGCATAGTCGTGGCATGGTGCCATGCTAGTAGCTGCGGCATAGCGGTGTGGCCAAAAGCTAAAATTGGCATCGTGGACGGATTTGGTAGCAACTTGCCCAAATTAAGGTTTGGCGTGTTGAAATCCTAATTAGTGCGTGTAGTATGCGTGCGGCATGTTTGGCACGTTTTGGAAGTTGGCGCATTTTTGGGAAGCCGGCGTGTTTTGGGAAGCTAGCTTAGTATAGCGACCTCTTTTGAGGCCGTGGTAGGTTTGGAGCAACCTGATTGGTCGACGGGAAGTGGGGCCAGCATGCTAGGGCGTGGCCACACTTCCAACGCGCGGTGGCGGATTTGAAGCGACCTGATTGGTCGATGGAAAGAGGGCCGGTATGCTAGGGCGCGGCCGCACTTTTAGTGCGCTTGTGGCGGATTTGGTTGCCTAGCTTGGCTAAGCACGGTTTTGACCAACGAGGTCTAGTATACTGCGCGAGGCGCGAAACCCTAATTTTGCAAACTAGTCGGGTTTATGAGTTCTTTTGTGAGTCATCACAATAATTGGCCGATTTTGTATACCGCCACACAAAATATTTATCTACGAGAATGCGGTGTGTTTTCTCATCTGAGTATTTCGTGCAATGGCCTTAACTTTGGTACTTGGAGGTTCATGCTACTCCGTGCGAGTGAACATAAATCCGTCATGCCATACCGATTTAAGGGTTCTCACTGGGGAACATAGCACAGAAAGTACTCAAAGAGTCTAGTATTAGCGAGGTGCCAGAATTTACAGAGTGTTATGGATAGAAGTATATTGAGCGGCTCAATAAATGTGTCGGTGGAGAGGTTAGTACTCGCAGCACTGTTTCCTTGCAGAGTGACGTCACATCTGATGCAAAGTTTTACGATTTTAACCCTAAGCTAAAAACCATGATCAACATTAAGTCCCCTGCTTAGCACGTAACAGTGGCATTGTTGCGTGGTAAGCATGAGATGGTGACAGGCGAGAGTAAAACCGAGAGAGCAATACGTGAAGAGATCGCCAAGGAAATTCAGCTAACCTTTAGTGGAAGGCGTGAGAAGTCTGTGATCTTTGTGCTGGCGGATTTTGCATAGATCCACTTTGACCATGGGACGTTGGCACTTCTAGCTTGAAGTAGCGAATGGGCGGCTAACCGAAGTAGCGGATGGCGCGGCTGGCTTGGACGTGGCTTTGCTTGGCGCGGCTTGGCTTGGGAGCGACTTGGCTTGGGCGCGGAGATGATGGCGCTGGCTTGGGACGTGCGCTTGGGATGGGAGGATGGCGTAGGCTAAGTCGCAGAATGACTCGGACACCAAACCCAAATTGTTCTGTATAAACAAATATCTAATCCAAATTGGTATCACGCGTGCGTGTGAAGCCTTAATTCACTACTGGTAAAAAGATTTTCTCATTAATATAAGAGGTGATCTTGAATCCTTCACTCATACAGATCATCATAAAAATCGCATCCATCTTCCCCACAGGTATTGTATCGTGTTTCTTCCTCTAGTTTCATTTTGTCTTTCTCATCATGTAGATTGCCTACAAAAACGTGGTAAATTTTTTTGTAGCACATAATGGGATCTTCCAGTGATGATCGTACCTCTTCGGAGAGAGATTCTGAACCCGACGAAACCCAGTTTTCTTCTCATGAGGAGGTATTAGACAGAATTGATTCGTTGTTCCGTGAGGCTGACGAAATCATACAAGGCATGTCTCTTGCCCATTTATGTAGAGTGCGGATGTGTGTTCAGACTCTTTTGGCTTCAGTGGACATGGAGGAAAGGTGGAGGCACGATGAAGAATCCCGGCTTGTCGGGAGATCTCAGAGCAATGAAGCTTTTCTACAACCCAGTGCTAGGGCTGAACGATTCGCCTCTCGGTTGAAGCGGCGGAAGACTGAGTCCATGAAAGTTTTAGGTGAGGACCAGTTTAATTACCTTGTCCATGATGGTATCGTAATCTTTGACTTTGATGCAGACGAACCGGGACATCCTCAAGAAGCATCTGGAAAGGCTCATGAGGAAGATGTCGATCTGGTTCTGGCCAAGCAGCTTCTGGAGTGGACGCCGAAACTGCTGTCAGGGATGTTGACGCAAACGCTGAGGATGCCGTCAAGGCGGACGAGGATACGGAGGCAATGTATGATGGAGCCATTGGAGAAACTACAGAAATATACGCTGGGACTGCTGTTGAAACAAACGCCGGACAGGAAGTGAAAGTTGTTTGTGGTGACTTGGATGGGATGCTGCGGCCGCCGCCGAGGCGCTTTTGGATGGGATGTCTGCGGTCATCGCCGAGGCGCTTCCGGATGGAACGCCGAGTTGCTGCTCGCCGAGGCGGCATTTGGATGGAACGTTTTTGTCGAAAGCGTCTTTGGGGAAAAGTTCTTGAAGAAGCTCGATGAAGGCGCTATTGATCCAAAGCGTCACGTTAACGACCAATTTTTCCACTTTTGCTATTTCTTCTTAGCGTGTAGCCCCTTTTGATATTCCAAAAGTTTACTTTTAATTTCTTGCTTTCATGGTCGAGTTAGGGTTTCGTCAAGTAACATTCCGTTATTCAGCTTTTATGGTTTCACATCTCTGAATGAATTAATAAAACCCTCATACTGTTTCTGAGATTTGGAGCCGAATATTCTTGAAGAAGATATCTGTTCTGCCGCCTGATGCTCATCTTCCTTGCATATTTCCTTCTTCAGTATTTTGAATATGTATTTTGGTTTCTCTGGTTTTCAATCGACAGATAATGACTCTGTGAGAGTTTTAGGTTTACTTGGTATTTTTCCTTTAAGACGGTTTGGGAAAACTTTTCAAGGAAAGATGTTCTTTAATTGAAATTGAAAATTCTACTCATGAATGCAAGCAGTGCAATCATTTTAGAGAAGTTACAAACATTGCATGAAAAGGAAAAATGCTGAAGGAAACGCTGAAGGAGAATGCTGGAGGTGAAGGTAGCACATCGTTTTAGGTATTGAAGGGTTTGAGCCATTGTGAGTGAATCGTGACACCTTCCAATTTGTCGGTATTGATGAGCTTGCAGTAACCACCCAAGATAACATCTGCCACCAGATATGGCTCGTCTTCCTTTTCTTTAGGCGGACTGGGTCTAGTGGCCATCTTCACTGTTATGTTCCCAACTTGAAACGAGGTCATCTTGACTACTACATCTCCAATTTGAAACGAGTTGGAGCGTTGCGCAACCTCTTGATTTTCGAACTCGTCATTTTTGGCTGTGACAGCTTCCAAATTTTTGACAAAGTACTTGAAAGGCCCAACATCCCATTCACATCTCCTAATGACGCCTGAGTTGGTAATCGGACCGAGTCCCCATGCCTGGCCAAGAAGAGAGGTGACTGGGTGCAGAAAGGATTGTTTAACCAGACTTACTTATGTTCGGAATCTGCAGATGAACGTCGACGGGCTTTCTCCAGGCAATTGAGTTACATTGGTAAGTTGTTGATACGGCAAAATGTAATCTTCAAAGTTGGACGGCTTGTTGGCAATTCTTTCGGGTACCGTCATCGGCAGAGGGGATGCTCTTAACTTCGTTTTGTTGTTGTGTACCCATGCGCGCCCCAGAATCATGTCGTAATTTGAGAGTTCTTTGACGATGTGAAATTTGCCATGTATTAGAGTGTCTCCCACCTTGATTTCAAGGTTGATGTAGCCATATGCGTCCATCGCCTTCCCTTCCAAGTTTTTGACCACGGTTGGGGAACGGGTAGCCTCCTGCTTCGAAACTCCCGCATCTCTCAGAGTTCTGATGGTAACGATGTTGAAGTCAGAGGCCGCGTCGATTAATGTGTTGTCGAGCTCGGCGTCCCTCAGGTAAACCGTGGTCAGCAGTCCCCAGTTATATTTTCCAGTACCGTTTCCCGAGAGAGTTTGGGGTTCTGGCGTGGTTTCTTCCGTAGGAAAGAGTCGCTTGCCCGATACAACACGGTTAAGGGCTATAAAGATATCTTGACGTTGTGTCTTGGAGAGATAGAGAATTTCGCACACATGCTGCATCATGGATTGTACAGCCTCGTGTACAGAGTCCCCAGAGGCCATGCAACTCCTGACTGGAAGTGGATCTGTGTGAACTCCTTCATTTCCCAGTCGAAGATCCCCTGCTTCTATATTTTCTTTGGAGATATGCTTAAGCTTATTGCAGTCACTGGTCGGGTGGTGGACAAATCTGTGGTAGTGGAAATATTTGGGGTTCGTCATTTCCGCTTCGGTTGGTGGGCGCCTGATATGAGGTAGCCTGATGGCGTCGTCTTGGATCAACGCTTCCAAGAGTTCAATCACCTCCTCGATTGGGAACGGGAAATCCAAGACATTTTCTCCAGCTCCTTGATGTCGCATGGGAACTTTAGCGGTGGTCTTCCGTGGCGGAGCTGCGTGCTGGCGCTGCGCGTTTGGATGGCTGTTCTGTTGTTGGAGCCTTCCTTTTTCCCCCTTCGTCTACCATGTTCACAGAGGAGGGTACAATGTTGTATTGCTTATTGATGAGGCATCTACTTCCCCGATTTTCGTGTGTGTCCTCACTTCTGGTTGGCCTGGTTCTTTCCAACAACGCCTCGGGTCAGTGGCCGACCGCTCGCAGCCTTCATGAAGTTCGGATAATGTCCGGAATCATAGATTCTCTAGTAAGGCGCGGTAGATGGGAATCATGCCATTGATGCAGGAGTCCATTAATTGTTGTTCAATCACGTTTGGGTCATGACAATCCAGTGCTTGAATTCTGAATCTTTTGACAAAATCATTCGGATGTTCGTTGTTTCGTTGAAACATCCTTCCTAGATCAGAGAAGGTAATTTTCCCAGACACAAAGAAGTATTTCTTGTAGAAAGCTGCAACCATATCAGACCAGTTGGAGATGTTGTCTGGCATAATGTTGTTGTACCACTGTATGCTCTTCTAGTAAGCGATTTCGAAAATTCCCTCAAACGGGGAACATGATTGTATTCGTGTTCCCCCAGGGACTCCAAGAATCGGGAGACATGTTCACGTGCATTACCGGTGCCATCAAATAGAGAGAATTGAGGGGAAGAGTACCCCCTTGGAAGGGGGATTCTTTGTACTTCTGGAGGATACGGGGGTTGATGTTGATGCACGTCTATGGAATCGCTTTTATCCCGGTTTCGGAGAAGTTGTTCCAAATCTTCTCGTGTGACGAAATTGGACGGTTGATTTCTTTCTGCTGGAGCTCCTGGGCGAGTTTTTCGTCCGTAAAGGTGCACCCTGTTGAGGTGCTGACGCCAGGGGTATCAGAGGTGTTCCTCATCGGCTCTGGCTGGCGTGATTCTTGTGGTAGCCGCTCCGTCAGCGTTTTGAGAAAAACAAGTACCTCATTCTGAGTTGAGGCCATGTCCGTTTGGGCTCTGGAGATAACCTCCTTCCTTTCCATCAAATCAGCAATAGTAATGTATGGTTGACTCCCTCTGGTTACTCCAGTTTCTCATCCTAACGACGGAGTAGCTGCGGTTCTGGTAACAGTTGGAGGTGTCATACTTGACGAAACATTGGGAGCGGCGGCAGCAGCTTTGGCTCTGGTGATTGGAGGCGTAACACCTGAAGGAGCATTTTCCGCGATAGAGGCTCTGGATCTTGTGATTGGATGTGTAACACCTGAAGGAACATTCTCTATGTTGATGGTGTTGACAGGTGGCGTATTAGCACCACTGGGAGAAATGTTAACACCGAGAATAATTTCGGCACCAGTGTTCTAAGGGTTTGTTGCTGATCCTGACCTGAGTTCTACCATCTTGAGACCGGAGTTGAAAAATGAAATTGGGAATTGAAAAGTGATATTGTAACCGAGAGATTAACCTCCCACTGTGGTCGCCAATTGTTTGTGGGTGAAAACCGTTTCTGCTGATTTAGGTAATTTCGTGTGAGTGCGGGTGAGAAACAAATCTAAACCCAAAACAATGTACTGCATGGGAGTACTTTTGATTCGAGAGATCAATCTGTACAATCCTGGCCTAAACCAAGAAATGGCCATTCCAGGCTTGCTTCGGTCACAAAGTGAAGGAGAAGGGTTGGTCTTAGGGAGGGAAGCGAAGAAAGTGTTGAGGCCAGAATAGTTGATTATGGAAGTGTGGGTGTTTTGTGACTTGTATCCGAAAGTTGAACTGGCGAGCTGAATGGAAAGCTACCAGGTGATTTCTGGATGTGTATTGTTCTCCTGACCAAAACTTATTATTTGGTGGAAGTAGGTGAAACCTATTTATACAAGTCGTAATAAAACGTACCCTGGCCTCGTAAGAAGTGGAAGCGGTTGAGCGGTGGAAAAGTGGTAACGGGTAACGCCTGGAATTGATGTTTCCATAATGAAGATGTGTTTCACCACTTATTTCTTTCCATTACTAAACGCCTCACCTTTATGACACTTTCTTGTAACGGGCGTATTGCATGTCGCATGCTGTTGATGTAATTTAGAATAGTGGTAAGTAGAGTTGTCGTTCACTCGGACTTGATGAAATCGATTCTAGGATTTAATAAAGAAAAATAATAAAAATAAAGAATATATACAATTTATGTCACAAGATGGAGAGAGTTACCGGGACTCGGGATTCCACCAATTCTCACATTCATGCGGTTCATCTATTAATTCCGGACAATTAAAGCTCATAAAATAACAAACATCGACTCTAATTCTTTGCCAAGGTAGATTTTATAAAGAATTATATGTAACTCACAAGCATGGTGCATCTAAAGTACCTAAGACTAAGCATGCGACATCTAACGAATTCACAAATAATCAAGAAAAATCATAAATCAATTATAATAGTGCAAATAGTCATAAAGGAATTAATTAGAATTACCACATGGGTGCAAAACAGCTTCCTCCTTCGTCCCAGTGATGGGTTCTAGCTCATCATGTTGGAAACACGCTCAAAATCCATTTTTATTGCTCAAAGGAGGTGTACAAATGATGAAATGGAGAAAAACTATTAAAAACCGGGTTTGTAACAATTATATTTGTTACAAACAGAACTGTTACAGAGTACGATAAGAATGGACTGTCGTTGTCACTGTAGAAGAAACGACTGTTCCATGTGCGTCTTATGTTCTTCAGAAATTAACGACTGCCTTTGGTAGTCTTTTGTTCTTCAGCAGCAGCAGAGATGGTGATTCTGCAACTCGACTTTCTGAGCCCTGTAATGCTCTAAACTGTCTCCAAACTCTCCATCCCTTCTATGATATCTCAGCAACTATTTATATCCCAACAGAAGCAAAATCTCACGTCATAACTACATAAAATTCTCCATTATTTGGTATTATTCTTCATGGCCAGTTTGAGATTTTTTTGATCTCTACACGCGTTCTGAAGCTTCCAAGTTGCCATATTTAACTTCTTCAAACTCCAATTAGTTGTTAGAGTCTTCCGAACGAGTGCAAACTCCTCTGCTGCTCGCGAAATCCCGTGTATTTCTCCTCCGGTGTGTGTTGCCCTGTTTTTCTTCTCGCGGAAATTCCAGCCAATTTGGATCGAAACCAACACCTCTACCATCCCTGTCCATCCCATAGAAGAGTACCCAATCAATTCCAGCCCTTTAGTCTCCTTTAATCCCTTCCAAAAATCCAACCCTAATTCTGCCGGAGAAGACCATTTCTTTCCCGCCAATTTCTGTTTTTTTGAACGGTGAAGAAGAGAGACAGCCCTTAACCAGCTGTGGGTACGAATAGCAAAGGGTTACCCCTTAGAAATTGGGTTACCCCTTATCCAAAGTGGGAGTCCGAATATCAAATGTCCTCCGGGGGTGTTCCAAGCAACTTTTCGTGCCGAATTTTCCAACAATCTTTATTTCCAAAAAATACCTACAAACACACAAAACACCATAATAAGGACAAAAACGAGTACTAACAATACGAAACATTGAGGACAAATTAGACACATAAATGCGTCTATCAGCTGTAAACCGCCAGACCAATACCCTGATGAGCATCTCCCAGTTTGTGACATGTTTTGATGTCTCGAGTGTTTTCATTGGAAAACGTGTAGCATGTTGCTATGTGTGGCAAGTTAAACTAGAGAGGCTTGCCGGTTCAGTGACGGCCTTCGATGGCTAAGATTTTGCATCTCGGGAGGAAGGGTGGCCATTGATTATGGCTACTTTCCGTTGGTATCCAGTGGCGTGGCCGAGGTGTTGGCATGGCTTGCGCATGCCTTTGGTGCGGCCAGATTAGGGTTTGGCACAAACCGTGGAATTTCGGTATTGCGGCCAAAAGGTTGCCACAAGTCGTTTGGTTTGGTGGCAAGCTTGTACGGTTGAGATCTGCATCTCAGGAGGAAGGGTAGCCGTTGATCGCGGCTACCTTCCGTTTGGCGGACAGTGTCATGGTGGCATGGCCAGCATGCTTGCGCATATTTTAGGCGCGGCCAAATTAGGGTTTTGGCATAAACCATGGAATTTGGGATTGCGACCAAAATTTGCCACAAGTTTGGTGTCGAACTTGTACGGCTGAGATCTGCATCTCAGGAGGAAGGGTAGGCGTTGATCGTGGCTACCTTTCATTGGTGGTCAGAGGCGTGGTAGCGTGACTGGCATGTCTTGCGCATGCTTTTTTGGCACGATGACCAAAGAATTGGCATCGTAGCCAATTTAGGGTTTGGCGGCACAAACCAAGGGATTTTTCATTGTGGCCAAAAGTTGCCACAAGTCTTGCGGTTTGGTGGCGAATGTGGACCACTGAGATTTTCATCTCAGGAGAAAAGATGGCCATTGATCATGGCCGCATCTTGTTTGCATAGCGGCATTGGCAACATGCTGGTGGTATGCCAGTGGCGTAGCCAAAGCATTGCGGCATGCTAATGGCATAGCCGTGGCATGGTCCCATGCTAGTAGCCGCGACATAGCGGTGTGCCAGTTGCGGCGTGGCCAAAAGCTAAAATTGGCATCGTGGACGGATTTGGTAGCAACTTGCCCAAATTAAGGTTTAGCGTGTTGAAACCCTAATTAGTGCGTGTAGTATGCGTGCGGCATGTTTGGCACGTTTTGGAAGTTGGCCCGTTTTTGGGAAGCTAGCGTGTTTTGGGAAGCCAGCGTGTTTTGGGAAGCTAGCTTAGTATATCGACCTCTTTTGAGGCCGTGGCAGGTTTGGAGCAACCTGATTGGTCGACGGGAAGTGGGGCCAGCATGCTAGGGCGTGACCACACTTCCAATGCGCGGTGACGGATTTGAAGCGACCTGATTGGTCAATGGAAAGAGGGCCGGCATGCTAGGGCGCGGCCGCACTTTTAGTGCGCTTGTGGCGGATTTGGTTGCCTAGCTTGGCTAATCACGGTTTCGACCAACGGGGTCTAGTATACTGCGGGAGGTGTGAAACCCTAATTTTGCAAACTAGTCGGGTTTATGAGTTCTTTTGTGAGTCATCACAATAATTGGCTGGATTTTGTACACTGCCACACAAAATCTTTATCTACAAAATGCAGTGTGCTTTCTGTCTGAGTATTTCGTGCAATGGCCTTAACTTTGGTACTTGGAGGTTCATGCTACTCCGCTGCGAGTGAACATAAATCCGTCATGCCATACCGATTTAAGGGTTCTGCCGGGAACATAGAACAGGAAAGTACTCAGTGAGTTTAGTATTGGCGAGGTTCCAGAATTTAAAGAGTGTTATGGATAGAAGTATATTGAGCGGCTCAATAAATGTGTCGGTGGAGAGGTTAGTACTCGCAGCACCATTTCCTTGCAGAGTGACGTCACATATGATGCAAAGTTTTACGATTTTAACCCTAAGCTAAAAACCACCATCAACACCATGATTACACTTTTAATTTTTGAATATATTGCATGGGACTTCTTAAGATGTTCTTAGTAATCGGCTTTCCACCTTGAATGCGTAACAGCTAGGGAATAAGTTCGAGAACTTTAATCTCTACGTACGTACATGGTTTGAGAAGATATAATTCATTTGTTGAGTCATATCACATCAGTGGTCCTCTTTGTTCGTAACTAGCCTAGAGAATAATTTTTGTCGATGATTATTTTTCTCACGAAAATGTTGTGTCTTAGTACCTCTAGCACTAAGATCGTTATTTTTAACTTCTTTGATCGTAACTATCGAGAAGAGGGAAAATATTAGATATAAATCTATTTGTTTTTTGTAATTGGCGAGTAAATTTATTTTGATTAGAGTAAAGTATCTCATGTTGTTCCTTTGGTATGACATCGAATGGGGGAGATTTCAATTTGAACTTGTGCTTAATTGTCATATCTTTGTAGGGAGTACGGCTTTGGAATTGTAGGAGACTCTCGTAACTATATTTGATGAAGACGCCAAGTTTACTTGGTGAAATCGTCTACATAAAAGTTGGTATGTGTTCTTGTTTATGGGTGAAAACTACTCCTGCAGAATTTGGTAATTTGGGGTGTGGATGAGGAATGAATTTAAACCTTAAACAAATGCACTGCGCGGTGAGTGCTTGTAGATTCGATAGATCAATCTGTGCAAGTCCGGCCTAAACCAAGAAATGGCCGTTCCAGACTTGTTTCGGTCACAAAGTGAAGGAGATGGGGTTGATCTTAGGGAGGGAAGCGAAGAAGGTGTTGATATTGTGAAGGTGTTGGCTTGCTTATGACTTGTAACAGAAAGGTGAGCAGGCTTGTGATTGATGCAAGCAAGCTCTGGGTGTTGGAATACGTTTTGTATTAACACTTGGTTTTCTGTCTCGTCTGGACTTGTGTTCCCGTTTGAAATAGGGCGGAGAACCTATTTATACAAGTCATTGAGCCTTATTCACGTCTCTCATGGGAAGTGGAGGAAGTGGAGTGATGGAGTAGTGGAGTTGTGCGTCGGTGCCACACGACCAGTCTTGCCCACTTCTCATGTTCATCTCTAACCGTCCATGACTTCCCGACACGTTCTTGTGATGGCGCGTTGCACGCCGCACACCGTAAACCGCCGACCAATACCCCAAGTATGTATCCCCCGATTTGTGACATGATTGATGTCCTGAATGTGTGTATTGTGGATCCACGAAAGATAGCATGTAATCTTTGAATTGAATAATCACGTTATTCGAAGTCGATACTTGTGAAGTATCGTGTGTATTTTATGTGTATCGCATCATGGTGTGGTAAAGTGATGGGTAATGACGCCTCACTAACCAATTAACTCCCGACCGGGTTGTATAACCAAGTCTGGTGAAGTTGGACGGATGAGATGATCTTTGAGACACTCATCTGCGACCGTTAATGAAATTAGGGTTTTGAAGAGGTGCGAAGGCAACACTCTTCAGCTTGGTCGAAACCAAGCATGGGGTACAATCTTGGCCAGGCCGACCATACATGCGTGTAGACGGCATGACGGTGTAGGCGCCTGTACTCCATTCCCTCACGAAAGTATGATCTGGGTCACTCAATTCATCCGGTGAAATCGAGTGGTCGGGATCAATTTGCGATAGAAAACCAATGCCGCAAGGGCCGCTCATCACGCCCTCTTCAGGCGCGCGTTCCAAGACGACCAATCTTGGTCGGACTTGGTCGGTTGGCCTGGCGTGAAGGTGGTAGGCTGGTGTTTACGCCTATACCTGAATATCCCATTAAAACGTGATCCGAGCCATCTAAATCGTCCGGCGAAGTTGAGTGGTCGAGATCAGTTTGTGGTTTGGGAGGCGTGGCCATGCTAGTTTGGGCGCACGTTTTGGATTAACCAGGCATGGTATGCCTTGGCCGAACACATGAGGAGGTAGATGGGTCCACGGTAGTCATGCTGGTATGACCGGACCTGTTTAATCTAATCTGTGACCCTCCATTCGTGCCGGAGAAGATGGACGCGCGTGATGGCTTGACACCCTAATTTTGGCTTTCATAGCCGTGTGACCATGCTCCCTTTAGGCGTACGAATTTGTTGCAACCAAGCATGGTTGGTCTTGACCGATTGGTCAAGTGTGTAGGCGGGCCCACGGTGATCGTGTTGACATGCTCTGGGCCCTTTGAATCTACATCTACACCCTCCATCTATACCTGCGAAGATGGATGGTTGAGACTGCTTTGCAACACATGTAATATGCCGCAAACCCTAATTTAGGGTTTTCCGTCCATAATGCTTGGTATGAACGGTTTCTTGGCAAGCTAGGCCAATGACCGACCATGCGGGGTCGGCCGTGAGTATTCCATACCTGCTTGGGGGTGATGGAATTGATCTGGGGTCATCCAATCATGCTTATGGAGTTGGATGACTGCGATCAGATCATACCTGCTTGGGGGTGATGGAATTGATCTGGGCTGATACGGTCAGTCCGGATGCTCAATCGGGCTAGTATAACACACCGAGAGGGGCTCAATCGGGCTAGTATAACACACCGAGAGTCAGCCTGTACGGGTATTTCGTACATGGTTTCATTATAGTGCTTGGAGGTTCGTGTTACTCTGTAAGAGTAACACTCGATCGCCATGCCACACCGATAATGAGTCTTGAAATACAAGGCGATATGAAATTCACAGAAGGGATTGTTGCCACATGCTCCAACTGGAGGAATTTCATGTATTCACGAGAATGGGATTGTTGCCACATGCTCCATTCTGGTGAATTAAGTGAGGGAGTATCCAACACTTATAAATGGCTTTATCTTTTACAAGATGTCAGCGCATGATTTTTTCCGGTTTTTTACAATTTTAACCTCAAATGAAAACCCACCATCAACAGTTCTCTAGTCTTGATAACTCTTTTGTTTAATTCACTAAGATCCCTGTTTTTCTTCTTTGCCAATTTTGTTGACAAAAAGGGGGAGAATTTTTAAGTAGTATCTACATATGGCGGCAACATTATATAAGGGGAATCAATTATAATATATAGGTTTTACCTATTATGCAAAAGAAGCGAGTATTGACTAAGGGGGGGAATATATCACCGTAATATTGTTTCAAAGTTTTGGTGTAATTGAACTTTGAGGAAGGTAACAATACTGTATTTTTGTACAACAACCATTGAATAAAGTGACTCTTTCATTCTAAAAATCTCTTATTTGAGTATTCTCGTAAGTTGTTATCGCTGTGGATCTTCAACAAAAAAGGTGCTGAAACAAACACATACAAAACTATAGAAGAACTTGAAGAACGAAGAATACAAGACGATGTTGAAAACCCAAGGCAATCAAGCATGATGGATTTTGAACTAAAAGATCAATTTATTTTTAATCCATATGTATTCATGGATTTTGATAAAGAGGGAGATTGTTGGAGCACTGCTCGGTTGTTCTCGCAAGTTTTGATATCTTAAGCTTGTTGTCAATGTTAGATGCACAAAAATGTATCTTGATTTTTAGTCTACTAAAGTCGAGTATCAGATTAGGTTTATAGGTTGACAATTGAGTATCAGACAATTCTAAATAACCCTTGAAGATTGAAGACTGAAGATCAACGAAGACATTTAGATAACTTCATAAACAAAACATATGTGAAGACTGAACCATTCTATTTACTCACATGAATTATTATTATATCTATATATATGAGACTATTTCGTATGACTTATAGCATATTTAATGTTGCAAAGATTGAATTTCGAGTCAAGCTTGTCTTGTTAAACATCTCGAAATATGATTCAAGTAATGGATGTTCATAGATCCTTAACAATCTTAGTTCGAAGCAATTTATTATTCAAGAATTATATTTGTGTCGTATGTGATAAAGCGGGGGTACAACAACCACACCCAATATTTCTCTTAGCAATCTGTATGGACTAACTCTAATATACTTTTAAGAGAATCAACTAGACAGTCAGACTCAATCTTAATAAAAGTATATCAAAGAGTTATATCTCACTTTCTCTATTCAATACTTACTCAAGAAAATAGAAATCAATCAATTTCAATCAACAACCAAAGGTTGGATGCCCCAATTGATCGATTCAAATGCACAACCTGTGATATTTCAATTATATAATAAAATATAATGCGGAAAAGAAATAACCCATACACCAGAAGTTTTGTTAACGAGGAAACCGCAAATGCAGAAAAACCCCGGGACCTAGTCCAGATTGAACACACACTGTATTAAGCCACTACATACACTAGCCTACTACAAACTAACTTCGGTCTGGACTGTAGTTGAACCCCAATCAACACTGATCCAAGGTACACTTGCGCTCCTTACGTCTCGGATCCCAGCAGGATACTACGTACTTGATTCCCTTAGCTGATCTCACCCACAACTAAGAGTTGCTACGACCCAAAGTCGAAGACTTTATTTAATAAACAAATATGTATCACACAGAAAAGTCTACGGTGATAGATAAATCTATCTCCCACAGAAATACCTACAAGTTTTTGTTCCTTCTTTTGATAAATCAAGGTGAAAAGGAACCAATTGATAACCCGGACTTATATTCCCGATAAAAATCCTAGTATTATCAATCACCTCACAATAATCTTAATCGACTAACGAAAGAACATATTGCGGAATCACAAACGATGGGATGAAGATATTTCTGACTTCTTTTATCTTCCCTATCGGAGAAATCAATCTCAAGCCAATATTACGATTGTACTTAGTAGGCTATAAATACCAAGATCAGATTACGCAACTACAAGGAAAATAGCTGGCTCTGGCTTCACAATCCCAATGAAGTCTTCAAGTCGTTAACCTACAGGTTCTCGGTAGAAACCTAAGGTTAAAGGAGAATCGACTCTAGCTTATACAACTAGTACCACACAGGAGGTGTGGGGATTAGGTTTCCCAGTTGCTAGAGTTCTACTTTATATTTCCTTTCAAATCAGGGTTTGCAATCTAAGTTACCTTGGTAACAAAGCATTCAATATTCACCGTTAGATGAAAACTGATTAGATTCAAGCTAATATCTTTCAACCGCTAGATCAAAACTTAGCTTGTTACACACTAATGAAATGCACGTTTTAGGTTTGTGTAACCGTACCCAAACATGTACATTTAGTTGGTTCAACAATAGTTAACCAAATGGTTAGCCATATGAGCACTTTCATATCAACCATATTCTTTTTTACCATAACTAGTTCAAATGACTCAAATGAACTAGTTAGAGAGTTGTTCAATTGCTTAGATCTTATAGAAGTATACAAGACACAATCGAAGCAAAAACGATTTGATTCACTTGAATCGATTCATGAACATTATAGCCACGGTTTGCAAATATGCATGCCTTAGTTTATATAAGTTTAAGTACACGAATAATCATTTTTAGAAAATAACCAACCTAAGTATGCGGACTGGTACGCGGACTTAAGTACCTTGAATAAGTTTGTTTTCAATTCACAAACTCCAGCAGGTTTTCAAGGGACGTGAACTTCCGATGGTGCGCGTACTGGTACGCGGACTTTAGTTCTGGTTTTCCTGATCAGCAAAGTACGCATACTTTGGTTCAAGGAATAAGGACTTATACATGTATGAGTTATCACACAATGTTTATATCCAACAATGGTTATATATTCTAAACTCTCATTGAAACATTCTTAGCGGACGTTATATAGTTGTTATTCACAAACCATTTTTTGTCAAAGCAATTTTCAAGTAATTGAAACTTAATATGACTTTCGTCTCTAGTAAAGATGAACTTGGCCAAAGCGAAAGCTTACCAACACATATTTTGAGAAATAGATATACGAGATATACTCGGCTCAAAATAGAAAATGTGTATAATCATAGTCTATATAGCAATACGACTTTTGTCTCAAGATAGGAGATAGAGTAGATAGACTTTTGAGTGATAGATAAGTTCAAGTCTCCACATACCTTTTAGTCGATGAAGTTCCACCAGTTCCTTGAGTAGTTCTTCATCTTTGTATGATGATCGCCATGGATTCTAGAGCTCAACTACACTTTCTATCCTAGTCCAATACTTAGCTATAAGTAGACTATAAATCAATACTTATAGTTTTGATCACTAACATTAACAAACATGCTTGAGATAGCAACGCATGCGAGTTCGACCGAGCAGTGCTCTAACAGTATGGATCATTTGGAAATTGCCAAGCAATGATAATTTATATCCATGGCATTTGGGACTATTTCAAAACAACAAAAGAGAGTTTCAAGAACTTATTGAAATCTAGATTCAAGGTAGGTACGCATATCTAGTATGGACACCATAAATATCTCAGGTTCCGGAAAATAGGTAGGTACGTGGATTCGTGAATGGGTATAATACTCGTACCTAGTACGCGCACTGTAAAGGATCTGAGTTTGTGAAAAACCAAGCGGTACACATACCTAGTACGCGTACTATTGATCTTTGAATTCACGAACTGGTCATATGTACGCATACCATTTCGCATACCTACCCAGTACGAATCGTACATATGCTTATAGAGTATTTTCCCAAATTGATTAGTATTTCTACGACTCTCATAAACATCTCTAAGACATCATTGATCACTAAAACACATTGTGTTGAGAATCATGATTTAAATATTAAGTGTTTAAACGAACACGATGTTGCTTTTAAGTTCGAATACATATTTTCCAAGAACTTTCATTATACACGGTTTCGGTATCCAGATCATAGTGTATATGCTTCTACATAAATCAAAACATATTTGTCACATGCTTACATGGACGCCATAAGAGTTTCATCTAAACAGAGAAAGTGTTTTCTTGAATCTCAATTTATCTTAGCTTGAATTTTAAGCAAACCTTAATCTTGAAAATCTATAAATAGAGATACTCAAACAATCAGGAAATTCAATCCCTGACTCTTTTGTGTCCTAGTTGTTTACTAGATTCATCCTCTATGAACCTAGGTTTCCTCTGAGAAACATAATTATTTTTACAACTTAAAGACTTCACTTAGAAATTCGTGAAGCCAAGTCTGACTATCTTTACCTTGATAGTTTGTGTATGCTGATCTTGTTCATTCTACTATCTAAAACTCTTCTTAATTGATCAGTTTAATGTTGTTCTTGAGAGGTAGCTAATAATCTAGGCTTCTCACCTAACTGAGTGTAATTGTTCTAGATTCATGAGGTTTGCTTGACTTGTCTATTTTCAAAAAGATTTCCAAGTCTTGATTTATTCGATCTAAATGAAAATCAAATAAGCTTATCTCAAAAATCTTCACTTAGGCTAAAGCAACTCTTAGGATGTAAAGGACATCAACTAAGGGAATCAATTACGTAGATGCTCAAGAAACGTAAGGAGAACGACTGTAGTTGAATTACTAAGAGGGTGAATTCAGTCGCAATTACATTCTAGTATGTAGTGGATTAATACATGGGCCAAGGGTTTGCCAAGGGCGCATGGTGCGGCTAGCTTGGATAGGTGCGGTTTGGCTTGGCATGTGGGGCCAAGGGTTTGCCATGGGCACATGGTGCGGCTAGCTTGGCTAGGTGCGGTTTGGCTTGGCATGTGGGGCCAAGGGTTTGCCATGGGCGCATGGGGTGGCTAGCTTGGCTAGGTGCGGTTTGGCTTGGCACGTGGGGCTAAGGTTTTGCCATGGGCGCATGGCGTGGCTATCTAGGCTAGGTGCGGTTTGGCTTGGCATGTGGGGCCAAGGGTTTGGTAAGCCGTTGGCACATGGTGCGGCTAGCATGGCTAGGTGCGGTTTGGCTTGGCATGTGTGGCCAAGGGTTTGCCATGGGCGCATGGCGTGGCTAGCTTGGCTAGGTGCGGTTTGGCTTGGCATGCGGGGCCAAGGGTTTGCCATGGGCACATGGTGCGGCTAGCTTGGCTAGGTGCGGTTTGGCTTGGCATGTGGGGCCAAGGGTTTGCCATGCGCGCATGGCGTGGCTAGCTTGGCTAGTGGAGGTTTGGCGAGACCAAGCTAGGTTCGTGACTAATAGGGTTTTTAATTTGTTGTTGTAGTAAATATGTTGTCGTTCACTCGGACGTTGTTGAGATTAAATTTAAAGGTTTAACGAAAATAACAAACAAAAGAGAGAGGCACTGGGTCTAGGATTCCACCGAATTCATATCAATAGGTTCAATTGTTTATTCTTCAACAATTATAGCTCAATAAACAAAACAACAAGGACTCTTATTTTTGCCAAGGTAGATTCTCCAAACATTAGTTATAAATCGTAAGCATGGGACATCAAACATCTAAGCAAGCATGACCCATCTAATAAAATGATAACTAATTTTTTCAAATCATAAAACAATTTAAAATAAATGCAAAAGTCATAAAAAGAATAAAATAAATTCACCCATGTATGAAGTTCGGCTTCCTCCGTCGACCCAGTGTCGGGGCTTAGCTTCTCATGATGAAAACACACTCAAAAAGATAATTCATAGCTCAAATGGTGTTTTTATTGAAGAAAACTAATAATACAATGAATCTGCAACGTTGTAGTGGCGTTACAGAAGTCACTGTTACAATAATTGTTGTAAACTGAAGCTATTTGTTACAAGTGAATTGTTACAAAGGTCTGAAAATTTAAGACGCTAGGATATTGGAAAAATAAGACACTAGAAATAACGACTGCAGTTTGCAGTGTTATGTTCTTCGTGGCTTCTTCTTCCTGCAGGTGATGATTCACTCGCAACTTCCTAATTCACGCTCAGTCACTTCCCCAAACTCTCGATATCCCCTCTGTGATGCACCGGAACCCTATTTATACTTAACAGGCGCATCAAATCTCTGTGCAGTTACTCCAAATCTTCGACAGTTAAGAGAAAATATTTTCTTCATTTTCTTTCCATGTTACGGTATTTGCTTCCCAGTTTCTCTCTTTCACGCGTCTAATAGTTGTGTAAACGCCTAAGAGAGTGATAAACACACGCCAATCTTCATCTAATAATCCCGAGCATACTCCAAACTCTGTTTTCATGAGAAAACCTCATAACTTCCCTGTTTTATAGAATCTACGTGGAAACTTCCTTTGTTTTCGAATTCAACCCGATTACCAGCTTTAGTCAATCATAACAGGCCCAAACTAACCAAACTGTGAAAGATATTCGGCCAACCCGATCCATAGAAACACGCCTGTGAACCCGAGAATAGCATCTCACTGTGTTTCTTCAAGTCGACGATTCCATCCATTTTTAGACAAATCAAAAGCCATTACCATCTCTGTTTAGATCATACAAGTCAGCACAAACGATTCCATCCATTGAATCTCTCTCAAACACTTTCAGATCTCGAACCCTAAATCTGCCTGTGACTGGTTTGCTTCACATCAACGATTCTAGCCAATTCAAATCGAAACAAAGAAGCTTACCGGCTCTGTTTAGCCGAGAAGATCATACCCATGCAATTTCAGCCTTTTAGTCTCGTTATAACACCTTCAATTATCGAGCCCTAATTCTGTTCCTTGAAAACCAATATTCCCGCCAAATTTCATAATTCAAAAGGTTGAAGACGACTGCCCCTTATCCAATCCGGGAGTGCGAATAGCAATTAGGGTGCCCCTTATCCAAAACTGAGAGTCCGAATAACATGTGTCCTCCGGGGTACAAAAACCACTTTTCGAGCAACTTTCTCCATAAGAGCTTATTTCACAAAAACACCTACAAACAAGTTTATTAGTGATAAAATGAGTCTCAGCTAATGTATTTATGGGTGAAAATGCGTCACACTTTCGTGCTCATCAGTGACCAAGCTAGGGTTTTGAGCCAAAGGTCGTTTGGTAACCTCGGACGGCTAGGATTTTCTCCTGGGATTGAAGGGCGACCGTTGATTGTCGCACGCCTTGGTTTTGGTAGCCGCGTAGGGAAGGCCAGCAAGGTGGCGCGGCTAGGTTGGCATGGGGACATGGCAAGGTGCGTTTGGAATGGCGCGGTAGGTGTGGCTGGCATGGTTTGCCATTGGCACTGGGGTGCGGCTAGCATGGTTGGAATGCCTTGGCGTGGTAGGTGTGGCTGGCATGGTTTGCCATTGGCACAGGGGTGCGGCTAGCATGGTTGGCATGCCTTGGCGCGGTAGGTGTGGATGGCATGGTTTGCCATTGGCACTGGGGTGCGGCTAGCATGGTTGGCATGCCTTGGCGCGGTAGGTGTGGCGGCATGGTTTGCCATTATCACAGGGGTGCGGCTAGCATGGTTGGCATGCCTTGGCGCGATAGGTGTGGCTGGCATGGTTAGCCATTGGCACATGCGGTGTGAGAATTAGGGTTTTGGCCTGTCGAAACCCTAATTAGCATTAAAAAAGGTACCCTGGTAATTTTCTCGCAGACAAATTAAAGGGTTCAATAAATATGCTTGGTTTGGACATTATTACTCAAGTTCTGTGACGTCATTGTCTGACTAGGGTTTTACGATTTTACCCCTCAGCTAAAAACCACCATCAACACTTAGTTACTTAGTTTCGTCAGTATCCCTGCGTCTACGACCGTCTAGTCATGCACATGAAACCCAAGACAGAAATCACTATCTTGAGTTGCTTTACCGATGTAAAGTCGTAAGCACTAAACTCCTTTTGATCGTATTCCAAACAGTAAAGGTAAAAATCTATTTGGTAACCACTCTATTCAATCTATGAGATAAATTTTGGTTGAGTTTCGACAAAGGATCTTCCGTTTAAACTAGTAAACTCCTTTATCAGGTAAGATCAATCAAAATCAGAAAAATCAGATCTAGATTCACAACTATCAGGTTGTAGAAAACTACCAAATGATAGTTGGCGATCAATACGATTATATGATCAAATCTATAAAAGATAAATCTAATCTAAGTCGTATCCCATCTGATCAAGATGTGTGCACAAATTGTTAGAGCATTGCTCAGTCGAACTCGCAAGTGTTGCTATCTCAAGCTTGTTATCAAATTTAGTTGATCAAAACTATATCTTGATTTGTAGTTTACTTATAGCTATGTCTCGGATTAGGATAAAAAGGTGTAGTTGAGCCTTAGACTTCACGGCGTTCACTATTTGAAGAAAAAGATCTACTGAAGACTTTGGAGGAACTTCGAAGACAAAATATATGTGAAGACTAAAACTTATCTATCACTCAGAAGTCTATTCAATTCTATCTACTAATGAGACTAAGTCGTATAGCTATATAGACTTTATATTATACACATTGAAATTTCGAGTCGAGTTTATCTCGTTAATATAATTCTCGAAATATGAGTTTAAAGCTTAGAATTCTTTATCATCTACTTGAAAACTTTGGTCATGAACAATTCATTTGTTGCAAACTAAATATTAAGTCAAATTGATCATGTGAAAATTACCTTGAACATCTTACATGATCTGTATGAGACAATCATTTGATGTTAACTCGGGATGTTTCGTATTGATCAAATAATCAATTGAAAATTACTTAAAGCTAATGGTATGTGTAATATTACCATTGTCGTTCTTCTAAGGATGTTTCAAATCGATTATCAAGAATTTTAGAACTATTACCAAAGTCTGGATATAGCATAGTATGTGTACACAGTATGCGAACTTTGAAATACTAGTTGGGCCCGGAACTCTTGTTTTGCGAACAGTGTTTGCGAACTAGTTTATATGTATAGGTATGGTACTGCAGTTTGCGAACTGTGTTTGCGAACGACATTACGAGGTAAGGTACGGAACGGTAGTTTGCGAACTCAATGGTTATATTCTAAAATCGGCAGTCATGACAACTTGTTCACATACTCCGTATGCAAACTAAATTGTCAATACTCATGAACTCTGGTTCGTTTGCGAACTCAGTTTGGAAACTAAAGTCCCTGAATTTTCAATGCCCTTAAGGTATGCGAACTCTATTTGCAAACCATGGCATTACGTTCATGAATTGGTTCTAGTATACGTACTTTGTACACATACGAACCAAGTCGAATGTGTATCAAATGCTTCACATATATTTCCATGAGATATTAAGCATTTTAAAAACTCTCTTAAAACACATATTAGATACATTTGATCATCTATCAAAATTGTCGATTAACAGATTGAGTCTAGAAGTGTTTGATGAAAATAGCTAAGCTAAAAGTATTCATATGGCCAACTTCGGTTAACTGTTATTGAGCCAACTCGTTATACACGTTTAAGTATGGTTCATCCATATTTGAATATCAGTATATTTCAGTTGTGTATATCAAGATAAACCATCTAACAGTGGAGATTGATTGTTTAATTTCTAAGCAAACTTAGCTTGAATCTCAAGTCAGGTTTTTATCTAACTGTGAATATTGATTGCTTTGTTAATAAGTCATCTTAGCTTTGATTGTAAGCAACCTTGATTTGAAAGACTATATAAAGAGAAACTATAGCAGTTGGGAAACCTAATCCCGACACTTCCATGTGTCATAGTTGCAAACTAGAGTCGATTCTCTCTTAACCTAGGTTTCCAATTCTTATGAAAACCATTACTAGGTTTAACGACTTGAAGAGTTCGCTTGGGATTCGTGAAGCCAGGTCCAACTATTTTCTCTGTAGTTGCGTATCCATCGTATTGAGTTTAATCTTCTCGAGATTTATCTCCGATAGGTAAGATATAAAAAGTAATCACAAAAGTTCTTGTCTCAGACTCTTGTGATTCCGCAATAACTTCTTCTATAAATCATTTAGGTTATTATGAGGTGACTAATACTCTAGGATTCTCTCCATGAGACAAAAGACCAGATTATTAGTTGTGTTTCCTGTTCACCTTGATCTTTGAATCTAAAGACGGAAACCAAAAATGGAATCGACTTATCTTTGGGAGACGGATTTGTTTATAATTCTTCGAATTTGGGTCGTAGGAACTCCTAGGCTATAAAGGACGTTAGGTAGGAAATCAAGTGCGCAGGGTCTTGCGGGATTCAAGAGGCGTAAGGAACGCGACTGTACCTTAATCGGTGTGATACTTGGTTAAGGCTCAACTACATTCCAGTCCGAAGTTAACTTGTAGTAGTCTAGAGTCTGTAGCGGCTTAATACACTGTGGTGTTCAAGTCTGGACTAGGTCACGGGGTTTTTTCTACATTTGCGATTTCCTCGTTAACAAAATTTCTGGTGTCTGTGTTATTTCTTTTCCGCATTATATTTTCTTTATATAAATGAAATATCACATGTTGTGTGTTGATCAATCACAGTTGATAAATCCGACCTTATTTATTGGATAAAACTTGATTGACACTTGGATATTGGTCCTTATGTTTATGGGTGAAAATCATTTCTGCTGATTTTGGTAATTTTGGGTGTGTGGGTGAGAAACAAATCTAAACCCTAAACAATGTACTGCACGGGAGTACTTTTGATTCGAGAGATCAATCTGTACAATCCTGGCCTAAACCAAGAAATGGCCGTTCTAGGCTTGCTTCGGTCACAAAGTGAATGAGAAGGGTTGGTCTTAGGGAGGGAAGCAAAGAAAGTGTTGAGAACAGAATAGTTGATTCTGGAAGTATGGGCGTTTTATGACTTGTATCAGAAAGTAGAACTGGTAAGCAGGATGGAAAGCTACCAGGTGATTTCTAGATATTGTGTGTTGCCGACCAAAACTTTTTTTTTTGTGTGGAAATAGGTGAAACCTATTTATACAAGTCATAGTGAAATGTACCCTGGTCTCGTAGGAAGTGGAAACGATTGAGTGGTGGAAGAAAAGAGTAACGTGTAACTTCCAGACGTTATGCTTCCATGATGAAGGAAGTGAATTCGTGTAACCGTCAGTTATTACTCTTCCATGATGAAGGAAATGAATTGTTTACACCATTACTTCTCACCACCACTAATTATCCTACTTCATGACACTTTCTTGTAACGGCGCATTGCACGCCGCATGCTGTAAACCGTCAGACCAATGCCCTGATGAGCATCCCCCTGTTTGTGACATATTTTGTTATCTCGAGTGTTTTCCGTGGAAACATGTAGCACTTTTCTACGTGTGGCAAGTTAAAATTGAGAGGCTTGCCGCAGGTAAATAGCATGTAATGCTAGGCTCGTCTTGGCTAGTCGTCTAAAACTTGTCGTGAGCTTATCGTTTCGTTGGCGAACTTGGATGGCTGAGATTGCATCTCATGAAGAAGGATGGCCATTGATTATGGCCACATCTTGTTGTATAGTGAAGTAGCGTTGGCCACATGCTAATGGCATGCCGGTGGCGTAGTCATGGCATGGCGGCATGAGAGTAGCCGTGGCATAGTGGTATGCCAGAGACGTTGCGGTATGGCCAAAGCTAAAAACTGGCTCCGCAACCAAAGTTAGGGTTTGGCGCCGTTAGAAAGATTTGGCGTGGTTGGAAAGGTTTGGCGTGGCCAAATCTTGGCGCCTTGAAAGGATTTTGGCGTGGTTGGAAAGATTTGGCGTCGTTGGAAAAATTCTCCGTGGAAGAATTAGGGATTGGCCTGGCCAAGGCGTCGTGGAAGAATTAGGGCTTGGCATGGCCAAGGCGCCATGGAAGAATTGTCCTTGGAAGAATTGGGGGCCGGTAAGCAAAATGGGGCCGGACTCATTCGAAATGTGTGTGGCGCATTTAGGGCGACCTGATTGGTCGATGGGAAGTGGGGCCGGCAAGCTAGGGCGTGGCCACACTTCCGGTGTGCTGAGGCGGATTTAAAGCGACCTGATTGGTCGAGGGAAATAAGGCCGGTTTAGGATGGGGCGTGGCCAATGGCAAGGCCACGCCTCCTTTTGCTGCTGCGGCTCCCAGTTTTTTTTGATTCTGGGCGAGGTTTTGCACCTGCTAATCCATGCCGGATTAACTACCTAGTTTGCCTAGGCTTAATTTTTTGACAAGCAAGGTCTAGTATGTTGTGCGAGGCGCGAAACCCTGACTTCTGCAAGTTAGTAAGGTTGATTGAATTCTATGTGTCGACACAGAGCTCTTTTAAGTTCATTGTCGAGAGAGCAAATGCTTTTACGATTGAATACCTTATGCGAGATCTTATTCTTGATACTTGGAGATTCGTGCTACTCTGCTGCGAGTGAACACGAATCGTCATGCCATATCAACATTAAGAGTTCAGCCGGAGAACATAGCATAGAAGGCATTCAGAGGAACTTATATTAAGTGAATATGCGCGAGGCGCTGAAATTTACAGAACATCTGGGGTTCGCCAGTCTAGATAAATTTCATGTAAGTATATTGAGCGGCTCAATAAATTTTCTAGTGGAGAGGTTAGCACACATGGCTCTGTTTCCTTACAGAGTGACGTCACATCGGATGCAAGGTTTTACGATTTTAACCCTAAGCTAAAAACCACCATCAACATTAAGTCCCCTGCTTAACACGTAACAATGGCGTTGTTGCGGGGTAAGCATGAGATGGTGACGGTCAAGAGAAAAATCGAAGGGGGGCAAGACGTGAAGAGTTTGCCAGGGAAATTCAAATAACCTTTAGTGGAAGGCATGAGGAATCCGTGATCTTGTATTGACGACTTGGCGCATTTCCGGCTCGACCAGGGGGTGTCGACGTAGAGTCTTGCTTCCCGGAACATTGGTGCCAATTTGGGCCATGGGGTGGTGAAGATGGTGCTTCCGGTTTGGGAATGGCGGACGCACGACTTTGAACGGTGGAGATTGCGTTGTCTTGAACGACGAAGATGGTGCTTCAACCTTGGACGAGCGGAGATGATGCTGCGGAATGGAGAATAGCGTGACTAGCTTGAAAAAGCCGATGGTGCGGCTAGCTCGGAATAACGCTATTAGCTTGGGCGCGGACTTCTGGCACAGGCCTGGTGTGGCTGACTTGGAGAAGTGGATGGCGCAGCTAGCTTGGCATGACGGATGGCGCATCTAGCTTGGAGTGGCGGATGGATGCGGATAGCTTGGAAAGCCAATGGAGCGTTGGCTTGCTTGGAAGGCCGATTGAGCGTTGGCTTGCTTGGAAGGCCGATGGCGTAGCTAGCTTGGAAAACCAATGGAGTGGCTGGCTCGGAAGGCGGATGGCGCGGCTATCTTGGAGTAGCGGATGGTGTCGTTGGTGCATCGGCTATCAAGCAGAGAAGTTAGCGCTGGAAGAATGCGAGATGTTGGTGTCGGCTAGGACGTGGAGCCGTTGACGCTGCTGGCTCGGAGTGGAAATATGACGCTGGTTAAGTCACAAAATGACTTGGATACCAAACCCTAATTGTAGGATCAGAATATCGCGACATCAATACTTCGCGAGATCAATAAATAATGACATTGCGAGGGCGTCGCAGAAGAATAATATTAATGACGCAATGAATGACGACAGCCAAAACATGAGAAAAGTGTGAAGATCTAGCGAAGTTTAGGAGAGTTGCGAGATTGTATACTTGTACACTTGCGATATTTCGCAAGTCATTCCCGAAAATAAAGGACAGCTTAGATGTCATCCATTGTATAATACCCTATATAAAGATTCGAATAAGTCTGTTGTGGCAGGGATTTCTTGGGAGAGTGTTAGACAAGTCATTAGGAGAGAGAAAGTTGGTGGTGATTGTAATTTCTTTAACTCTTTTCTATTTTATCTTGTGAATCTTTAAGGAAATAATCAATAAAATCATTGTTATTCATCTAAAAAATGTCTTAGTTGTGTGGAATATTGTGAGGGGTGTAGTGTAGGATTTCATGCAACTACATATTGGCGCTAGAAAGGGCTGTTTGAGTAAGGATACATATCGTGATTTGAAATAATTTGGAGTAGTAGAGAAGAAATTTGATAAAATTTTCAACAGTTTACCAAAATTCAGAAATGGTTAGAAGGAGAAATGCATCTGAGCAACCAACAACTGTTAGGAGAAGTAGGAGACTTGCCGGAGAAGAGAGAAATGAAATGGGAGAATCCTCAAGAAGGAACATAAGAAATGATGAGGAAAATCAAATTCAAACACCAATTCAACCAGTGGCGGATAGAAATGTGGATTATGATAGAGTAAGCGTGCATACTTGGAGATCAGATTCTGTGGACGAAAGGGAAGAAGAACAACAATTGGTAAACAATGGACAAGAAGTGAGAGATCGAGAGGGGAATGGAGAAATAATTCATGGGAATGAAGAGATCGCAGCATTAGAGGCGTTGAGGCAAACAATACATGAAGAGAGACGATTAGAGGCAGAGGAACGTGCAAACTTGACAAGATAGAATCATGAGCTGAGGATGGAAAACATGAGATTACAAAACAGAAGGTTGAGAGGAAAGAAGGAGAAATTTACCTACAGAAGCTGTTGATGAAGAAAGCCAAAGAGAAGCGCAAAATCCAGGCAGGGAACATTGCGAGAGAGGAGAAATGATGGAAGATTGTTATATTCCACGTCCCGAGACTATTCAAAATTGGCAGAATGATGAAAATCAAGGAAATAGGCAGCGTCGAGAGGCAAAATGATCCGATTCTTGAGAAAATCAAGAAGAAGGAAGAAGAATATTTCATGGGAGAGAAGCACGGAGGAGGCAAAAAGAGATTGAGGATGACATTGAAAGACATTATGTTGAACAAGCACGTCTAGCTCGCGAGAGAGAAAGATTGAGAGCAGAAATGGAAGAACAAGAGTTAGAAGAGGCAATTCGCCAGAATAATCATGATAATCGAGAAAGAAAGCGACAACAAAATCGCAACAATGATAATATTAATGAAGAATATGAAAGAGCACAAAGGAGAGCTGATAAACACCAAAGAAGAGAAATCGGTAGATATAATGGTGTACGAATTCGCGAAAGAAATGAGGGAGAAGATCGCAGAGAAATGCGGGAAGAGAATGATGAACAAGAAAGTCAAAGTAGACACGAACGCAGGCGAAGAGAAGCGGAACTAAAAAGACCAGTAGATTCAAATTTTGATGTAAATGAGTAAATTTTGAGAGAACTGCGAAAATGAGAGGAATGATGAACAGTAAAAGGGGAGGAGGAAAGAGACAGTTGGACGAAGCAATAGAAGAAGATGCGAAAACTCCGTTCACACAAGAGATACAATTAGGAGGAATACCACCGAAGTGCAATTTACCGACATTAACCAGTATTTTCGATGGTACAACTTGTGCGATACAACATATCAAAGCTTATATGAGATGTATGCTACAATGGGAGAATCATGATGCTATATTGTGCAAATATTTTGCATCAAGTCTGACAGGAGAAGCTTTGAAATGGTTTGAAGGGCTACCAAAAATACAATAACATCTTTCAATCACTTACATGCTATATTTTTAGGGGCATATATAAGTAATAATTCCTCGCGACCGGGTATTGAAGATGTATTTGGGTTAAAACAAAGGGTTGGTGAAAGTTTGAAGCATCTAACTGTGAGATGGAAGACAATGTGTAGCGAAATGGCTGGCCGAGTGGAGGAGAGATATCTCATCTTATCATTTATTAATGCTATGTTCGCGATAAATCTATTGTATATTCAAATTTTTAGAGTCAAGAATACAATCACCATGACTGAGTTGCGAGAGCTTTAGGAGGAGTATATTACTTTAGAGGAAAAGCAAAATGAGATGGAATCATACCCTGTCGCGAATACAAGTTCAGGAGATGCGAATGCAAGTTTATTACCCAAATTGATAAACACTGTGGCGAGTACCTCGCAAGATCAACAAGGAGTGAGGATAACAAATGATAGTCAGCAAAAATTGGTAGCTATGGGGAGTCGCGATCAGGAAGAATTTGAAAGAGAAAGAAATTTCTACAACCGTGGCGGAAATAATAAAATTCAAAGGCTTGATCAACCGCAAGAAACCTATGGAGGTCAGAAGCATAATCCACAAGAGATCTATGGAGGACAGAGGCAGAATTATCATAGAGGACAGCGAGGTCGTAGAGTCGTATGGGAAGAAATCAAGATGCCACCACTAAACGCTGGAAAAGATATGGGAAGCTATAATCCTGATGGAAAACATACCTGCACCATGGAACATGGGGAATGAACCACCTCCAGGTGACAGAAGTCATGAATTCTGTTCCTATCACCATTTTCATGGACACTTAACGAATGATTGTAGGAATATAAAAAGAATCATCCTCAGAATGATAGATCAAGGGAAGCTAAACCAATTCTTAAAATGTGAAAAGAAGGCTCAACCATTACCAACACCTCCAGAAAATCGCAGGGTGAATACGACAAAAGGGAAAGAGACATTTGTAATAGAGGTTGGAACGAAGGCCAAAAACTTGTTCGCAATTCTATCGTTCATTCATTCGGGACAATCGAGGATTTTCATGATAGTGTTCTCGGTAGGGTTTTCGCGAGGGATGCGATGATAGAGAAGTAATGAACATCGCGAAAACATCGCCACTAAAAGAATGGCAAACACAGATTATTTCTTTTATTGCAGAAGAGGTGCCTGAAGGTGGCGAGTTGCATGACAATCCATTAGTGGTAAGATTAGAAATTAATCCAAAACCTGTTGATGATGAAAGTGATGGTGCAGAAAATTCATGGGCAATAAATAGAATCTTAATTGATACTGGAAGCTCAGTGAACATCCTTTTTTACCATACCTACAAGACTATGGGGGGAAAAGATGAAAATTTTATCCCATCAACCTATAAGATTTATGGTTTTAATGGTACTGCTAATAAACCCAAAGGAGAAGCTCGCATGCGCATACCATTGAATGGATTATCAACTGAAATCTTGTTTTGCATAGTCGATGTGGAGTCCCCCTATAATGCATTAATCGGGCGACCTTGGTTGCATGAAATCTTGGGCGTAGCATCTACTTACCACCAGTGCATCAAATTTCCACATCCCAGTGATGTTGGAGTTATAAAAGGAGATTGGGCTGAGGGACAAAAATGCTATGAAGTAGAAGTGGAATATTGCGAGGAAAGGGCTGCTCAAAAGAAGAATTGGAAGAGAAATATCAAGGAAGACCAAAGAAGAGAAAGACTGATGGTGGACACAATAGAAGTGAGAAATGAAGATATCTTGCGAAATCAATGCTTAAAGACAATTGGAAATCGCGATGGTCTCGCAAAAGGGAAAGAAATATCTGGAAATTTGAATGAAGAAACAGAGAACAACAGGAGTAAGAAGTGCAAGAAGTAAGTAATTGATTTTAGAGTTTAAAAAAAATGAAAAAAAAAATGACAAAAAAAATGACAAAAACATGTCAAAAATACAAAAACATGTGATGATCAAAGAAGGAGTATGCGAGAATCTCGCTATTCATGAATGTAACGAAAGTTTAGTTAAATAATTACAACGAGATTGCAGCAAATGAAGCAAGATTATATGAAAATTTCACAAAGAAGACGAGAAGAAATAATCAAAAAGCAATGAATGATTACAAAAATTGACAGAAATGAATGAGTGAGTGAATGGGACGAACCTTTATGGCTTACACCCTAGTTCGCGAATGATATTTCGTAAGAGGCAAATGTAAGACCTAAAGTGCGTCATATAAGGGGGTATCTCTTGACATGGCTCAGGGAAAAGGTTACACCGCCCTGGAACCCGAGTCATGAAAATTTGGGGCCCATGAAAGCCTATCCTGGGAGATACCTTGGATTTCCAACTATATATATATAGGTTATACCACCGGTTGGACGACCGAGGGTCTCTTCCAAGGAGTCACCGTATGACCAAGGCGCCGAGGTACACGGTTGAGCCAAGAGTGCCTGGGGCATTTGAAGTGTCTCGGCCATTCTTGGCAAGTCTTGGCACATCTTTCACTCGGCCCGAAGAAAACTCCACTTAGGGTGCAGTCTCGTAACCATAAACCCTATAGGTATAAGGGATAAGAGGCTGCGAAAACAACTGGTTGTTGTTAAGACCGGATGGGAGGAGCTAGTCTTTTATGGCCGATGTACGCCTCCTTGAAGGGGCAACCAGGGAGATGATAAGGGCGGCACCCTCCATTAGGGAGCTGATAAGTGTCAAAAGACGCAAATGTCACGAGGCTCTATTTTCGCAAGAAAATTTAGGCTTGTCATATTTGTGCGATGATCCTGAAGAGGCAATAATACTAACGCGAGGGTAAGACGAGATCAATGGGTCTTTACATGCAAGTGTAAAGACGTCCTGCGATTTCGTCGCAAGACGACAATGTCATGGGGCTTCAAGTTCGCGAGAATTTTTAGACCTGTCATATTGTCGCAACAAAAGCATCCTGCAGAGGCAATAATACTAAAGAAATGATAAGACAAGATCAATGGGTTGTTACATGAAAGTGTAGCGACGTCCTGCGATTTTGTCGCAAGACGGCAATGTCATGGGGCTTTATGTTCGCAAGAATATTTAGGCTTGTCATATTGACGCAATATGAGGGGTGGCAAAATAAGACCTTTAACTAGGAAGGCAAAATAATACCACACAAAAACAATGATAAGACAAGATCAATGGGTCATTACATGAAAATGTAAAGACGTCCTGCGATCTTGTCGCAATGATGAATCTCAACATAAATGAAGATGAGGTAACACAAGAAATTGAGTAAGCAAATAAGCTTGCGGATACGGCTATATTTCTTCATTCATTTGTGGAGAATTAGCAACAGCAGTTGCGAAACTAAGAAGTATCATTACTTAAAGATTATCGACTTAATTTCTCTTATGTGAAATAAATAACCGAGGCAAGTATGGGAATGATTAGAGTAAAAACTTGTTATTTATTTTCATATGATAGATTTACAGTAAGAGATTACAAAAATGGAAGATTAGAAGGATAAATGTACAAGTATCACAAGAAGAGAAAAAGGAAAATGGAACAATCTTTCAACTTATTCTTCTTCTTCATCAGATTCTTTATCAGTCTCCTCTTCTTCGCTTGCATCACTATCAGAGATATCTGAGGAAGGCATATTTTCAGGAATTTCATCGAGAAGACAAGGATATGAAGAAAGAGGAATGTTGTGGCTATTGCAAACTGTTTCAATAGTTTGATTGCGAAACAGACAAAGATCATTATTGAAATTCGCCACAGTAGTTTGTAGTTGCTTCTTCAGCTTAGAATATTTTTCATTGCGAAGAGAGAAGTCTTTTGCAAGTTGTACTTTCTCAGATTCAAGTTCCTTGATTCTATTTTGAAACCTCTTCTCAGATTCTGCGAACAAATGACAATGAGTTAGCAACTTAATAACAGTTTCATAAAAAAGGAGCGGAAAAGTAATGAAGAACAGTAAACAACCTTCTCTGTCTGAAATCATATCTTTAACCAAGGCATTATGCTCAACATGAAGACTGACGTTAACACCTAAGTTATTTCTGGCATTATCTAGAACTTTCGCATCCCAAGCAAATTCATCATCATTATTTATGACAAGAAGTGAACGAATTTGATTTTCTCGCTCATTAAGTATGGCATTTTGGCGAAGAGATTCATCTCGTTCAATTTGGACTTCAAGAAGAGTTTTTTGGAATTTTGTTAATGCTTGTGCACCCTGATTAGCAATGCGATCCTTATCATCTATGAGGCTGCTAATTTTCTTCCTTAGAATATTATTACTCTCCTGGGAGTTAAGATATAAACGTTTAAATTGATTGGCTAAACCTAAACTAGATCTATGTTCAATTTCTAAAAGATGAAATTTGGTTCGAAGTTCATTTAATGAAAGAGAATTAATCTTGTTTGAAGAACTACTTAAAGATTCATTGAGATGAGCGAGAAGAACATCATCATCCATAGGTTCAGGGAATGAATGGAGAAGGATGGCTTCGTCAGAAAGATTATAAATGTCTGCGAAAATGATAAGTCAGGCAAAGAAAAGTAAATGACAAAGTGGAAATGAAGAAAAGAGGAGGGTGTTATACCATAAAGTTGTTGATTAGCACTTTGAAGAGTAGATATTTTGTCCTTCTGGGAAGAAGACTCAACTTCCAACTGTTGAATTTTTTCATCCTTCTTGCGAGATGTCGCAACTTCAATTTCTAGTTCTTTGTTCTTCTCTTTAAGTTGAAGATTTTTCTTTTCAAGATTGTTGCGTCTTTTCTCGAGGTCAGAGGCAACGACAAAGGAAGCTCTCCCAGACTATAAAGGAAAGTAAAGAAATTGTTAAGATAAGGTTTATAATCGAAATCACAAAGAAATAAAGAAATATGAACATACCAAGGCACTTTGAGTGCATTTAAGAAACCGGGAGTCATTGTTCGAGAAACTCCACGAAAAGAATCATTATCCACTAGCATGGGGGCATCGCAAATATTTGCGAGAGCTTCGCAAGTAGCGAGATAAATGATCATCTCCCAATCCTTGCATAGAATCGAGAAGACACTAGACAATTGCGCCATAGCAGTTCGACCGAATGATTCTCCTTAGCAAAAGAAGTATCAACCTCATTTTCATCTTCATCGAATTCTCATTGGTTTGGGAATTTGAATGAGAAGAGGGATGGATTTTCCGTTTTTAGAAGATGGAGCGGAAAATTTATCCTTGCGAAGATTGATTTTATTCTTGCCTTTAACCTTCGCAGCTTCAGAATGTCAATTTCTTCAACGCCAACCTTCGCACACGAATGAAGATAAGAAACAGAGGCAACAATATTGTTAAAAATAATAAGGGAAAATATTTCTTACTTCATCCGTGATTGAACGAGTATCGCCGAGTACTCGCTTTTGGATTTTTTTGTAGCTCTTTCTTAATTTGATGATCCGAAAAAATCGCAAGATTAGATATAAAAGGGAGTGAAGATTGTAAAATAAGTAAAAATTAGGAAGTATACCTCTTTTGCCTTTTCGGGCCAATTAAATACCCAAGGATGATAATTTGCGAGATTCGCAGGGGAGTACATTGGAACCGAGAAATGTAAGGTCCGCTCAAAAATAGTGGAAAGACAGACCACCTCTCATCCTTAGAGTATCGAGGAACGTTGTTCTTGCCGAATGCCGGTCGATATCTAGCATGAGTATCTTATCGTCGGAAACGTTCTCTTTTCTTTTCAATCGGGCACCCCAAATGAGACTTATCATTTTTCATGTTTATTACTTCATAATTTTCAAAGAAGTTTTCTACGGTGTATTTCGCGGCAACTATCTCTAAACTTGCGAAGTTAGGATCTTTAACGTTATCAGGATATAGAGATCCCTTACCAGCACCGCGATTGGCGAATTCAAGCATTAGACGGATGCAATCACCACTTAATTGGTAAATAGCTCGCGAGAATTTCTCATGAGCAAGAATTTCATAGAACAAGGGCAGTTCGGGATCATACAAAGGAATAGGAAGACCTGCGAGGATTTGACCTAGCGAGATTATGATTTTCTGATCATTACACTGATGATCAGTAAACAATTTTGCAGAAAGAATGGATGAAGATTCTTGATTGGGAATAGTAGATAAGGTGAAACCCTTATCTTGTAATTTCTTTTGAGTTTCATCAAAAAGGTTTTCATATTTACGGCCAGAGGGACCCATTCTTCGAGTATGGGAATGATTAGAGAATTGAAGATCAAGAGAAAGAAGAAAAGGAAGATTTACAGTAGCAGAAGCGCAGATTGCGGAGGAAGAGAGTTGAAGAAAAGTTGCAGAGGGAAAATAAAAGAGAAGAAGAGAAGGGTGAGAAAACTATATATAGAGAGAATAATTCTCGAGAAAACAAATGCATTTAATGCGAGATGGGACATGAATGGTCAAGAATAAATGGTTGAAAGAGACGTGTCAAGAAAAGAATGGAAGAAGAAACAGCTGTAATAAATTCCGTGTAAAAGTACGGGATTGAAACAGATAAAGATGAACAGTTGCGGCATTTCAAAATATTGGTTCTCATGACATTCTCTCCTTCACAGAGAAGACATGAGAAGAGGCAAGATGTAGGATCAGAATATCGCGACATCAATACTTCGCGAGATCAATAAATAATGACATTGCGAGGGCGTCGCAGAAGAATAATATTAATGATGCAATGAATGACGACAGCCAAAACATGAGAAAAGTGTGAAGATCTAGCAAAGTTTAGGAGAGTTGCGAGATTGTATACTTGTACACTTGCGATATTTCGCAAGTCATTCCCGAAAATAAAGGACAGCTTAGCTGTCATCCATTGTATAATACCCTATATAAAGATTCGAATAAGTATGTTGTGGCAGGGATTTCTTGGGAGAGTGTTAGACAAGTCATTAGGAGAGAGAAAGTTGGTGGTGATTGTAATTTCTTTAACTCTTTTCTATTTTATCTTGTGAATCTTCAAGGAAATAATCAATAAAATCATTGTTATTCATCTAAAAAATGTCTTAGTTGTGTGGAATATTGTGAGGGGTGTAGTGTAGGATTTCATGCAACTACACTAATTACTCCGTATAAACAAATATCTAATCCAGCTGGTATTACGCATGCGAGGCCTTGATTCACGCTGGTAAAAGATTTTCTGTTGAATATAAGAGGTGATCTTGAACCCTTCGCTCATACAGATCATCATAAAATTCGCATCCACCTTCTTTACAGGTATTGTCTCGCGTTTCTTCCTCTAGTTCCATTTCGTCTTTCTCATCATGTCGAGCAGAAGTGAATCATTTTCGAGCCGGCTAGATTCTTCAGTCAAGCGCGGGCGGCCTGATTCTGACGACAACTCCCCCGTCCGGATCATCCGAGTTAAGAAGATCATACCGGTACATTTTTTATTAACCAATAGACATTTATTTGTTACCATCAACGAATGAGACGAGAGTTCCTTTTATGTAGAGATATCCATCTGGAACATGTGTGACCGTTGTTGATGATGATGATCTGACCACCCCTCTTTCTTCGAATCCGAGCACACCAACCGCTGCAGATCTGCAAAATGCTGATTTGGGTATTTCTTGTGATGACTATCCCAATGCAGGTTTGTCATTCGAAGTCCGCATGAAGTGTTTATCTTCTAACTATCGAAGCGTTGGTAAATTCCTAGTGCGAAAGGAATTCGTGACTCTGTACACTAGAATATGGAGAAGATACGGCCACATTGCCACCAGGAACGTGGTGAAGCATTTCTCATCTGCTTTGGTTACCATAGTGAACTGTCTCCTACCCATGATTGTTGAAATGGAAGGCACATCCATCCGCGATGTCACATAATCAACTATTGAAAAGTGGGAAAAAATGGTGTCTACCTGTGAATCCCTTGAGTTCAACATAAGTTGGCTGCGGCATCGTCTTAACATTTTGAAGGTTGATAGAGCAGGTATCCTTGCCAACGTTGTTCCTGCCTCAAAATCTATTTTAGAAGAGGAGAAGGCTCTGATTTTGGAATCCAAAAAGGTGGAAAAGGCGATCCAGGACTTGAAGAGTAGGACCGAAAGATATCAAAATAGGTTGAAGATGATGCTTTCAAGGAATTACAATCTATTGGATGGACTTTTCTGAGTTATGCAATTGTGAAACACCTTGTTTTCCTTCCGAGTTTTGCACTTTTTTTTTGTAGTGGTTTTGGGGAAATAAAAGAATCTCCATTAATGTGCTTTGATTAAATAAAATTTGATAACTGGGATGTGAAGGAAACGGGAAAAAAAATATGCCTGGATAGCCGTGTTATGAGACGGCGAGTGGTGAGGTAATAGTTAGGCGTAGTATGCCTTGAGCCATTTTCCATTGATGACTGTTTCCAATTTGCCTCCATCTTCCTTGATGACCGTGTAGTACCCACTGTTGTACGCTTTGGTGACCACATAAGGCCCTTCCCATTTTGGGGAGAATTTTGGTGCTGACATGTCTTGTTGAATGTGTTTGGCAGTCCTCAACACCAGATCTCCTACTTGAAAAACTCGAGTTTTCACCGTTTTGTCATATGTTCGGGAAATTCTATTTCTGTATGCTTGCGCGTGATCTTCTGCTTTAGTCCTTTTGGAATCCAAAGTGTCTAGATCCGCTACCCTGGCATTCGATGTTTTGGCTTCATTCCATTGGACTCCACTTGCCTCGGTAATCCTGGCTGACGGGATTTTAATTTCTGCTGGGAGAATGGCGTCTGCGCCGTAGACGAGAGAGTAAGGGGAGGCACCAGTAGAGCTCCTTGGTGATATCCGATATGCCCAAAGCGCCATGGGAAACTATTCATGCCTTGTTCGGGGGTTATCGTGCACTGTCCGACTGAGAATTCGAATCAGAGTCTTGTTGGTGCTTTCGGCCTGCCCATTCCCTTGGGGGTAGTAAATGGTGGAGAAAACTTGTTTAATTCCATATTCTTGAAGTAACTCCCGCACTTGTTTGTTGGCGAAAGGAGTGCCGTTATCGGTGATGATGTGTTTAGGCACACCAAAACGGCAAATGATGTACTCCTTGATGAATGCTGCAATTGTGGCTCCATTAGTCCCTCGTAAAGGAATGGCTTCTACCCATTTGGTGAAATATTCCGTTGCGGTTATTATATACTCGTGTTGTTTCGATGATGACTGGTTGATCTTCCCGATGATGTCGAGTCCCCAGCTATAAAATGGCCACGGACTACTTATCGAATGCAGCGGAGCAGAGGGTGCGTGAATAAGATTTCCATGAATTTGACATTTGTGGCATCTCTGAACAAAAACAGCCGCGTCATCTTCCATGGTCGGCCAGTAGTATCGCTCGTGTATTAGGAGAAACAACTTCCTTTTCCCTTGGTGCTCGCCTTCGTGCATTTCTTTCAGTATGATTGGGATTTCTTCCTCTCCCAGGCATCGTAATAAGTCTCCCCCAAAGCTTTTACGATACAGGATTCCCTCGTGGAGTATGAATCTTTTGGATCTTTGCTTTACCCTGGTTGCATCTCTCTTGCTGGTAGGAAGTACGTCGTCGCGAAGATAACTGATGTACGGCTTCTGCCAGTACCCATCATGGTTAATATTTAAAACTTACAGTTGATGCGGTGGTGCTTGGCAATCGGAATAAGATCCTTGGAGCAAACGAGATTGAATCTCCATTTCTGGCCAGTAGTATCCAAGGCGCTGCAGATGACGGTAAAGTGTTACCACCAACGTTTTTCCGCAGAATTCGTTATGGATACGGTTAAGCTGCTGCTGTGCCTCTTCATCTCCGAGTCATCTTGACAGGGAACCATCTGGGTTCCGGTGGTACAACATCCCGTGAAGCATGAAGAAGTTTTGTAGGGTTTTGAGACTGATCTTCCCTTGAGAAAGCGAGCTGTTAAGTTCTTGAATAATCGGTGTTCTCCAGTCATTGGCCTCAGTCTCCTTGGATCGCGAAAGCCATGTTGATGCCATGGTTCGTCTTTTCACTGTCAAGGTTTCTTCCAAACCCTCGAACTGCAGCTTTGATGCTAATGTGGCTAGGCAGTAAGTATGTTTGTTGTTGCTACGTCCAACATGCGTTATGGTTGCGTCCGCGAAGTAATTTAGCAACTTTTACGCTTCGGATCTATATGGGGCCAGTGTCACCTCTTTCAGCTCGTATACTCCATTCATCTAGTTAACCAGTAACTTAGAATCACCCTTTATTTCCAAACGCGTAGCTCTAGCTTGCTTGGCTAATGATAACCCTATGAGAAAAGCTTCATATTCTGCTGAATTGTTGGTACAGTGAAAGTCCAGCTTGAAAAAATGCGAGAAAACTTCACCAACTGGGGATACTAGAACCACGCCCGCTCCTCTGGTATTATTGCTAGGGGTGGCGGAGCCATCGAATAATAGTAGCCACGCCTCTTCCTTGACAGAAGAGATCTCCGGAAACTCTCCAGGAAGGTCTTCGTGCACTATTGTGGTACCCTCTCCCGGGAAAGCTGCGAGCAAATCTGGGACCGCTTGTCCTTTGATAGCTTTTGGGGAAGCGCACGTTATATCAAATTCTGAAATTTGGAGGAGCTATTTGGCTGGCCTCCCTATCAGGGCAAGTTTTGAAAGTAAGAACTTCACAGGATTGGACCTGGATATCAGCACCAGTTTGTTTGAAAGCAAATAATTCCTGAACTTCTGAATGGAATGAATCAGAGCTAGGCACGCTTTTTCTGCTTTAGGGTATCTAAGTTCAACATCCCTCAAAGTTCGACTGAAGTAGTATATAGGGTGATCAATTCCTTCATCATCTTCTTAGGCGATGAGGGCTCTGACAGCAATATCACTAAAAGCGGTGTAGAGACACAACAACCTTTCTTGTACGGGAGATTTCATGACGGCTGGAGATGACAGTATCTGTTGAATCTTCCGAAAAGCCTCTTGTTGCAGCGGCGTCCAAACAAAACTTGCCCCTTTCTTCAGCAAGGGGGTGAACGAGGAAACCAGCTGAGCTAAACCTGGTATGAAACGCCGGATGTAGTTTACCCTACCCATGAAGCTCTGAAGTTCTTTCACATTCCGTGGAGGTGGCATCGTGAGGATGGCTTGGGTTTTGGCTGGGTCGACTTTGATCCCCTCAGCAGTCACTTGGAAACCTAGAAATTCGCCCGAAGAGACGCCAGAGGCACATTTCAAAGGATTCATCTTTAGCTTATATTCACGACACCTTTCAAACACCTGTCGCAGCACTTCTGTATGGGCCGCCCGGGTTTCGATTTAACCACTATGTCATCCACGTAGTCTTCAACTTGTTTATGCATCATATCATGGAAAATTGCTGTCATGGCACGCTGGTAGGTGGCGCCAGCATTTTTCAAGCCGAAAGGCATCACTGTATAGTAAAAGTTTCCGAGAGGAGTACGAAAAGCTGTCTTACTTGCGTTGTGCTCGTACATATTTATTTGGTTGTAGCCGATGTATCCGTCCATGAAAGAGAACATGGCATGTCCACTGGTGGCGTCTACCAGCATATCGATGTTAGGGAGAGGAAAATCGTCCTTGGGGCAGCATTTATTCAGATCCCTAAAATCAACGCAACACCTGATTTTGCCGCTCTTCTTCTTTACTGGAACCACATTGGCTAACCAGGTGGGATGGTGAATGGGTTTGATGAAACCAGCGGCTAGTAATTTTTGAATTGCAATCTTGATCTGTTCTTCTACATCGTGTCTGAATTTCCTCGGGGATTATTTGACCGGTTTGGATCCGGGTATTACATGTAGATGGTGAGTGACCAGTTTCTCATCCAGGACAGGCATTTCCTCGTACGTCCATGCGAATACATCTTGATATTCCCTAAGAAGGTCCACAAGTTTTTCACGTTCGTTAGCACATAGAGTTGAGCTGATGGAGACATGCCGCGAAGATCCCTCACTTCTGATGTTGACAACTTCGAGTTCATCCGTGGTGGAGTTGGTTCCGTCCTGTAGTTATCGTGGTGCATCTGGCACTTCCTCTTACGGCTCGCTGCTATGATTGCATTACATTGGGCAGATAGACTGGGTGGTAGCCTCCCTTGCTAATTGCTAACAACGGCGCCGATATATGGTTTTCCCATTTTCGTCACGACTTGCAACAAAAGCCCGCTCCCGCTTGGTATGAGTGTGAGTTGCATTTTCGTTTGATGAGGGGAAATTGGCGTGCTTTTCTTTCGGAGGGAGAGCATGAGATTGGGTCTCTTGGTGCAGCGATGTGAGCATGTCTTCTTCTTCGATTGATGTCCACGTCGAGAGCGGAGTGCAGTGGAACTTGCCCGACTGGTCCCGCGAATTTTTCTTTGGTTCGAACATCTCCATACCACAGATCGGTGCATAAGGAGATAATGATGTGGGAATACGAATAACTTCTTCATTCAGCGTGGTCTTTAGACATTGGTGATATGTTGAAGGAATGATTCTGTTATTGTGGAGACATGGTCTCCCCAGTATCATGTGGTAGTCTGGCTCCTTTTCGATTAATTTTATTTTCGACTGGATTAGTCCTACCGACAGATTCAGGTTGATGTATCCATACGTGCTGGTTAGGTTGCATTAGAAGTTTGTCATCATGGTAGACTGTCGTACGATTTTGCTTGGCCGCACCTTGGCTATCCTGAGAGTTCTGAGGTTAATAACGTTAGAGGACGCCCCTATGTCGATGAGGGCCCTTTTGAACTCCGAATCTTTGATGTGAGCAGTGACGTGCAGGGCCCGGTTATGTCCTTCTTCTGCCATCATGTCGTCCTCGGTAAATGTAATATTATTGACGGACATCTCCGATATTCTCGGAGTCTCCGATCGTAAGGGAACCAAACATGCGTCTAGGGCTATTTGATTGATAACAACAAATGTTTCTACTCGCTGGCCCCTTGAAAGGTGTAGAAGTTCACATAAGCTTTCCAACAACGCGGCTGCCTCCTGGTCTACTGGTTTCTGATTGGTGGTGAAGCTGTTAACTTGAGAGCGATCATCCGGGACGTCAGTCCCCCTTCTTGGAGTTTTCTAGATGGGCAAATCACTCAGATCCGATGTTAGGCTGATAAGAAAGTTGAGTATGCTGTTTGTAGTTGCAGGAAATCCTACACTACACCCCTCATAATAATCCATACAACTAAGACATTTGAAGATGAATAACAATGATTTTATTGATTAATTCCTTGAATGTTTACAAGATAAAATAGAAAAGAGCTAAAGAGATTACAATCACCACAAACTTTCTCTCTCCTAATAACCTGTCTAACACTCCGAAAAAGATCTGTAGTTGCAGGAAATCCTACACTACACCCCTCACTAGAATAAACACAATTAAGTCATTTTAAGATGAATGATTATGATTCTTATTGATTGAACACCTGAATCTTTACAATATGAAATAGAAATGGGTTATAGAATTACAACCACTCTAAAATTTTCTCTCTCCTAATGACTTGCTTCACAATTCAAAAAGAACCCCCCTCACAACAGACTTACTCAATCCTTTATATAGGGTAGTACACAGTGGATGACAGCTAAGCTGTCCTTTATTTTCGGGAATGACTTACGAAATATCGCAAGTGTACATGTATTAATTCTCGCGACACTCCTGAATTTCGCTGAGTTTTCACATTTTTCTCATGTTCTGGCTGTCGTCATTCATTGCGTCATTTATTTTACTTCCCTGCGACTCCCTCGCAATGTCGTCATTTACTAATCTCGCAAAGTGTTGATGTCGCGATATTCTAATCCTACATCTTGCCTCTTCTCATGTCTTCTCTGCGAAGAAGAGAATGTCATGAGAACCAATATTTTGAAATGCCGCAATTGTTCATCTTTATCTGTTTCACTCCCGTACTTTTACACAGAATTTATTACAGATGTTTCTTCTTCCGCTCTTTTCTTGACACGTCTCTTTCAACCGTTTATTCTTGACCATTCACGTCCCATCTCGCATTAAATGCATTTGTTTTCTCGAGGATTCTTCTCTCTATATATAGTTTTCTCACCCTTCTCTTCTTCTCTTTTATTTTCCCTCTCGCAACTTCTCTTCCTCCGCAATCTGCGTTTCGTCTTTGTAAATCTTCCCTTCTTTCTTTCTCTTGATCTTCAATTTTCTAATCATTCCCATACTCTAAAAATGGCTTCACTTGGTCGTATATATAAACCCCTTTTTAATGAAGCTCAAAAGAATTTACAAGAGAAGGGCTTCATCCTATCAACCATTCCTGATCAAGAATCTTCATCTATACTTTCTGCAAAGTTGTTTTCTGATCATCAGTGTGATGATCAGAAAATCATAATCTCGCTAGGTCAAATTCTCGCAGGCCTTCCCATTCCTCTCTACAATCCCGAGATGCCTTTATTCTATGAAATTCTTGCTCATGAGAAATTCTCGCGAGCTATTTATCAACTAAGTGGTGATTGCATCCGTCTAATGCTTGAATTCGCCAACCGTGGCGCTGGTAAGGGATCTTTATATCCTGATGATGTCAAAGATCCTAGATTCGCAGGTTTAGAAATAGTCGCTGAGAAATATACTGTAGAAAACTTTTTTGAAAATTATGAAGTAATAAATATGAGAAATGATAAATCTCGCTAGGGTGCTCGATTGAAGAGAAAAGATAATATTTCCAGTGATAAGCTGCTTATGCAAGATATTGAATGGCACTCGGGTAAAAATAATGTTCCTCGGTACTCCAAAGATGAGAAGTGGTGGGTTGTTCCTCTATTTTTGAGCGGACCTTATATTTCAGGTTCTCATACACTCCCTGCGAATCTCGCAGAATATCGTCCTTGGGAATTTAAGTGGCCCGAGAAGGCAAAAGAGGTATATTTCCTATTTCAAGTTTGCTTTATGATATTTCCTTCCTCTTATATTTACTAGGCTTGCAAAATTTTCAGATTACCAAATTGAAAAAGAGTTATAGAAGACGTCCAAAGGCGAGTACTCTGGCGATACTCCGATCAATCACGGATGAAGTAAGAAATACTTTCTTTTGTTATTTTTAACAATATTGTTGCCTCCGTTTCTTATCTTCATTCGTGTGCGAAGGTTGGCGTTGAAGAAATTGACATTCCCGAAGCTGCGAAGGTTAAAGGCAAGAATAAAATCACTCTTCGCAAGGATAAATCTTCTGCTCCATCTTCTAAAAAACGGAAAGTCCATCCCTCTTCTCGTTCTAGTTCCCAAACCAGCGAGAATTCTGACGAAGATGAAAATGAGGTTGATACTTCTTTTGCAAAGGAGAATCATTCTACGCTTCGCTATGGCGCAATTGTCTAGTGTCTTCTCTGATTCTATGCAAGGATTGAGAGATGATCATTTATCTGCCACTTGCGAAGCTCTCGCTAATATCTGCGATGCCCCCTTGTTAGTGGATAATGATTCTTTTCGCAGAGTTTCCCGAACAATGACTCCCAGTCTCTTAAATGCACTCAGTGCTTTGGTATGTTCATATTTCTTTATTTCTTTGCGATTTCGATTATAAACCTTATCTTAACAATTTATTTACTTTAATTTATAGTCTGGGAGAGCTTCCTTTGTTGTTGCCTCAGACCTCGAGAAAAGACGCAACAATCTTGAGAATAAAATCTTCAACTTAAGGAGAAGAACAAAGAACTAGAAATTGAAGTTGCGACATCTCGCAAGAAGGATGCTAAAATTCAACAGTTGGAAGTTGAGTCTTCTTCCCAAAAGGACAAAATATCTACTCTTCAAAGTGCTAATCAAAAACTTTATGGTATAACACCCTTCTCTTTTCTTCATTTCCACTTTATCATTTATTTTTCTTTGCCTGACTTATCATTTTCGCAGACATTTATAATCTTTCTGACGAAGCCATCCTTCTCCATTCATTCCCTGAACCTATGGATGATGATGCTCTTCTCGCTCATCTCAATGAATCTTTAAGTAGTTCTTCAAACAAGATTAATTCTCTCTCATTAAATGAACTTCGAACCAAATTTCATCTTTTAGAAATTGAACATAGATCTAGTTTAGGTTTAGCCAACCGATTTAAACGTTTATATCTTGACTCCCAGAAGAGTAATAATATTCTAAGGAAAAAGATTAGCAGCCTCATAGATGATAAGGATCGCATTGCTAATCAAGGTGCACAAGCATTATCAAAATTTCAAAAAACTCTTCTTGAAGTCCAAATTGAACGAGACGAATCTCTTCGCCAAAATGCCATACTTAATGAGCGAGAAAATCAAATTCGATCACTTCTTGTTATAAATAATGATGATGAATTTGCTTGGGCTGCGAAAGTTCTAGATAATGCCGAAATAACTTAGGTGTTAACGCGGTCTTCATGCCGAGCATAATGCCTTGGTTAAAGATATGATTTCGACGAGAGAAAGGTTGTTTACTGTTCTTCATTATTTTTCCGCTTCTTTTTTATGAAACTCATTATTAAGTTGCTAACTCATTCTAATTTGTTCGCGAGAATCGAGAAGAGGTTTCAAACTAGAATCAAGGAACTTGAATCTCGAGAAAGCACAACTTGCAAAAGACTTCTCTCTTCGCAATGAAAAATATTCTAAGTCAAGAAGCAACTACAAACTACGTGGCGAATTTCAATAATGATGTTGTGCGTTTTCGCAATCAAACTATTGAAGCAATTTGCAATGACCACAACATTCCTCTTTCTTCATATCCTTGTCTTCTCGATGAAATTCCTGAAAATATGCCTTCCTCAGATGTCTCTGATAGTGAAGCAAGCGAAGAAGAGGAATCTGATAAAGAATATGATGAAGAAGAAGAATAAGTTGAAAGATTGTTCTTTTTTCCTTTTTCTCTTCCTGCGATATTTGTACATTTATCCTTCTAACCTTCCATTTTGTAATCTCTTATTGTAAATCTATCATATGAAAATAAATAACAAGTTTTTATTCTAATCATTCCCATACTTGCCTCTGTTATTTATTTTCACATGAGAGAAATTAAGTTAATAATCTTTAAGTAATGATATTTCTTAATTTCGCGACAGCTGTTGCTAATTCTCCACAAATAAGTGAAGAAATATAGTCTTATTCGCAAGCTTGTTTGCTTACTCAATTTCTTATGTTATTTTATCATCATTTATGTTGAAATTCGTCATTGCGACAAGATCGCAGGACGTCGCTACACTTTCATGTAATGACCCATTGATTTTGTCTTATCATTGTTTTTGTGTGGTCTTATTTTGCCTTCCTAGTTAAAGGTCTTATTTTGCCACCCCTCACTTTGCATCAATATGACAATTCTCCATCCAATTCCAAGCCCAAGTCTTCACACCCATGTCTAAATATTCTTTGCGAACATAAAGTCCCATGACATTGACGTCGTGCGACAAAATCGCAGGACGTCATTACACTTTCATGTAATGACCCATTGATCTTGTCTTATCATTTCTTTAGTATTTTTGCCTCTGCAGGATTTTTCATTTGCGACAATATGACAGGCCTAAATGTTCTTTCGAATATAAAGCCCCATGACATTGCCGTCTTGTGACACTTATCAGCTCCCTAATGGAGGGTGCCGCCATTATCATATCCCTGGTTGCCCCTTCAAGGAGGCGTACATCGGCCATACAAGACTAGCTCCTCCCATCCGGTCTTAACAACAACCAGTTGTTTTCGCAGCCTCTTATCCCTTATACCTATAGGGCTTATGGTTACGAGGCTGCACCCTAAGTGGTGTTTTCTTCGGGCCGAGTGCAACATATGCCAAGACTTGCCAAGAATGGCCGAGACACTTCAAATGTCCCAGGCACTCTTGGCTCAACCGTGTACCTCGGCGCCTTGAGCATACACTGACTCCTTGGAAGAGACCCTCGAGCGTCCAACCAGGGTATAACCTTATATATATAGTTGGAAATCCAAGGTATCTCTCCCGGATAGGCTTTCATGGGCCCCATATCTCCATGACTCAGGTTCCAAGAGCGGTGTAACCTTTTCCCTGAGCCATGTCAAGAGATACCCCCTTATATGACGCACTTTAGGTCTTACATTTGCCTCTTGCGAAATATCATTCGCGAACTAGGGTGTACGCCATAAAGGTTCGTCCCATTCACTCACTCTTTCATTTTTGTTAATTCATTCAATCATTCATTTTTGGTTTTCTCTTGTTATTTTGTTTGCGAAGCTATCGCGCAATCTTGCTTTGTTTATAGTAATCTCATTTCAATTCTTCAATCAAATTTTCATACATTCTTGATGGCGAGATTCTCGCGCATTTCTTCTTCAATTATTGTTTCTTCCTCTTACTCTTGATATGCCTTTGTCATTGATTTTGATAATAATGATTATTCATTTCTTACACTTTTTGCTCCTGCTGCTCTCTGCCTCTGCACCATTCAAACCTCTTAATGATTCCTTTCCATCATAATTTTCAACTACTTTCATGCACTTGCTTCGCAATGTATCTTCACCTCTTGTCTCTATGATATCCACCATCAACTTTTCTCTTCTTTGTTCATCTTTTATATTTTGCTTCCAACCCTTTGTTTTTGCAGCTCTTTCCTCACAACTCTCCACATCAATCTCATAGCATTTTTGTCCTTCCATCCAGTCTCCCTTTATAATTCCAACACCGCTAGGATGAGGAAACTTTATACACTGATGATAAGTCGACGCTACACCCAGAATTTCGTGCAACCATGGCCTTCCGATCAATGCATTATAAGGGGACTCCACATCGACTACACATAACAAAATTTCAGTTGATAATCCTTGCAAAGGTATTCTCATATGAACTTCTCCTTTAGGCTTATTCGCTGTGCCATTGAAACCGTATATTTTATACGTCAAAGGTATCAACTCTTCATCCTTCCTACCCATAGTCTTGTAAGTATGGTAAAAAAGAATGTTTACTGAGCTCCCCGTATCAATTAAGATTCTATTGATCGCCCAAGAATTTTCTTCTTCATCATCTTCACCATCTACATGTTTTGGATTAATTTCCAATTTTACGACCAATGGGCTGTCATGCGTCTCTCTGCCTTCAGGAATCTCTTCTGTAGTGAATGAAATAATCTGCATTTGCCATTCTTTTAACTGCGATGTCTTCGCGATGTTCATCACTTTTCTATTATCAGCATCCCTCGCGAAAACCCTACTGAGAACATTATCATGAAAATCTTCAATTGTTCTGTATGAATGTACAATGGAGTTGCAAAACAAATTTTTAGCTTTCGCTCCAACTTCTATTACGAATGTTTCTTTCCCCTTTGCTGAGTTTGCCCTATGCATTTCTGGCGGTGGTGGTAACAGTTGAATTTTCTCTTCATTTTTTAGAAAATGATTTAGCTTTCCTTGGTCAATCATTCTGAGGATGATTCTTTTTATATTTCTGCAGTCATTTGTTAGGTGTCCATGAAAGCGATGGTAAGAACAGAACTCGTGACTTCTATCACTTGGTGGTGGCTCATTCCCCATGTTCCACGGTGCAGGTATGTTTTCCATCAAGAGTATAGCTTCCCATATTTTTTCCACACTAGTATTTAGTGGTGGCATTTTGATTTCTTCCCATACTACTCTGTGACTTCGCTGTCCTCCATGATAATTCTGCCTTCGACCTCCATAAGTTTCTTGCGGATGATCAAGTCTTTGAATTTTGTTATTGCCGCCACGGTTGTAGTAGTTCCTTTCCCTTTCAAATTCTTCTTGATCACGGCTTCCCATAGCTACTATCTTTGGCTGTCCATCATCTATTATCCTTTCTTGTTGCCCTTGTGAAGTACTCGCTACTGTGTTTATCAATTTGGGTAATAAGCTTGCATTCGCAGTATTTGAATTTGTATTCACAACTGGGTATGATTCCATCTCATTTTGCCTTTCCTCTAGAGCAATATATTCCTCCTGGAGCTCTCGCAACTCAGTCATTGTAATTGTATTATTGACTCTAAAAATTTGAATATATAACAAATTGGTCGCGAACATTGCGTTTATGAATGATAGAATAAGATATCTTTCATCCACTCGTCCAGCCATTCGCTACACATTGTCTTCCATCTCACAGTTAAGTGTCTCAAACTTTCGCCAATTCTTTGTTTCAGCCCAAATACATCTTCAATTCCTGGTCGCGAGGAGTTGTTACTTATATATGCCCCTAAGAATATAGCTTGTAAATGGTTGAATGACGTGATTGTGTTTCTTGGTAAACCCTCAAACCATTTCAGTGCTTCTCCTGTTAAACTTGATGCAAAATATTTTCACAATATGGCATCATGATTTTCCCATTGTAACATACATCGCACATACGCTTTGATGTGTTATATTGCACAAGTTGTTCCATCAAAAATGCTGGTTAACGCGGGTAAATTGCACTTTGGGGGTATTCCTCCTAACTGCACCTCTAGTGTAAAGGGGGTTTTCGCAGCCTCTTCGATGGCCTCATCCAATTGTCTTCTTCCTCCTCCCCCTCTATTGTTCAACATTCCTCTCATCTCTGCCAACTCTCTCAAGATTTGTTCATTTACATCAGGATTCGGATTTATTGGTCTTTTTAGTTCTGCCTCTCTCCTTCTGCGTTCATGTCTATTTTGATTTTCTTGTTCATCATTTTCTTCTCTTCTTTCTCTGCGACTTTCTCCTTCATCTCGTTCACGAATTCGCACACCATTATATCTATCATTTTCTCTTCTTGGTTGTCTATCAGTTCTCTTTTGTATTCTTTCATATTCTTCATTGATATTTCCATTGTTGCGATTTTGCTCGCGCCTTGTTTCTCGATTATCATGATTGTTTTGCCGAATTGCTTCCTCCAATTCCCGTTCTTCCATTTCTACTCTTAATCTTTCCCTTTCGCAAGCTAAACGCGCTTGTTCAATATAAAGTTTTTCGATGTCATCTTCAATCTCCTTTTGTTTCCTCTGTGTTTCTCTCCCATACAATATTCTTCTTCCTTCTTCCTGATTTTCTCCACCAATTGGATTATTCTGCACTTGACGCTGCCTATTTTCTTGATTCCCGTCATTTTGGCTATTCTCAGAGAATTTCGGGATGTGGAATATAACGATCTTCTACCACTTCTCTTCTCTCGCAACATCCTTCACCGAGATTTGGCTCTCTTTCTAGATTTTCTTCATTAACATTTTCTACGGGTAATGTTCTCCTCATATCTTCTCTAACCGATCCCGATCTTGACCTGGTATTACTTCTCGACCTTCTATTCTCGCAACCTCATATTTTCCATTCTTAACTCATGGTTTTGCCTTGTTAAATTTGCACGTTCTTCCGCTTCTAATCGCCTTTCTTCATGTATTGTTTGCCTCAATGCTTCTAATGTCATGACTTCTTCATTTCTATGGATTGTTTCTCCCATTTCTTCTCGATTTCTCTCTTCTTGTCCATTATTTATCAATTGTTGCACTTCTTCTCTTTCTTCCATAGAATCGATCTCCATGTATGCACACTCACCCTATCATAATCTATTACTCTATTCGGTCTTTGTTGAATTGGTGGTTGAATTTGACCTTCTTCTCTATCTCTTGCATTTATTCTTGATGGTTCACCTACTTCATTTCTCCTTTCTCCAGCTAATCTCCCGCTTCTTCTAACAGTTGTTGGTTGTTCTGATGTATTCCTTCTTCTAGCCATTTCTCAATTTTAGTAAGTTGTTGAAAATTATACGAAATTTCTTTCTTGTTACTCCTGATTCTTTCAATTCACAAGGTTGATCTCTACTCCATCCCTGTTTCTAGCGCCATTATGTAGTTGCAGGAAATCCTACACTACACCCCTCACTAGAATAAACACAATTAAGTCATTTTAAGATGAATGATTATGATTCTGATTGATTGAACACCTGAATCTTTACAATATGAAATAGAAATGGGTTATAGAATTACAACCACTCTAAAATTTTCTCTCTCCTAATGACTTGCTTCACAATTCAAAAAGAACCCCCTTCACAACAGACTTACTCAATCCTTTATATAGGGTAGTACATAGTGGATGACAGCTAAGCTGTCCTTTATTTTCGGGAATGACTTGCGAAATATCGCAAGTGTACATGTATTAATTCTCGCGACACTCCTGAATTTCGCTGAGTCTTCACATTTTTCTCATGTTCTGGCTGTCGTCATTCATTGCGTCATTTATTTTACTTCCCTGTGACTCCCACGCAATGTCGTCATTTACTAATCTCGCAAAGTGTTGATGTCGCGATATTCTAATCCTACAAGATCTCCCCCACAACAGGCTTATTCAACTCTTTATATAGGGTAGTACACCATGGATGACAGCTAAGCTGTCCTTTATTTTCGAGAATGACTTGCGAAATATCGCAAGTGTACAAATATATAATCTCGCAGTTCTCCTAGATCTCGCTAAGTCTTCACACCTTTCTCGTGTTTTGGCTGTCGTCATTCATTGCGTCATTTATATTACTCTTCTGCGACGCCCTCGCAACGCTGTCGTTTATTGATCTCGCGAAGTATTGATGTCACGATATTCTGATCCTACATCTTGCCTCTTCTCATGTCTTCTCTGCGAAGAAGAGAATGTCATGAGAACCAATATTTTGAAATGCCGCAATCGTTTGTTTTCCATCAATTTTTTGCCGACAAGATTCCGTGAATTTAGGAATGACTGTTTACACGTATCTAAAATTTCCCTTTTTACCGGCACATTTAATGTTATCCGGTTACTCTTTTCTCGTCTATTTAAAGGAGAATTCCTTGTGAAAGCATTTCTTTTCTTTTATTTCGTCTTCTTCATCGTCTGCAACTTTTCTCTTGCTTTTTCTTCATCGTCTTCTTCATCATTTTTCTCGCTACTATTCTTCTCACTCTCTTGTTTCTATGGAGCCATCAAGGTTTGTTAATTTTGCTGAATTTGATCATTTTGTGATTGATCTCTCTTATTGAAGTTGTTTTATTCCGATATTGTTCTTCTTTTAATGACTCCCTTGCCATTTTTGTTTTAGCAAGAACAAATCTAGCACCAAGTTCACCATTGTGAACCCTAATATCTCCATGGGCTCGCAACCAAAATCCACTGCCTCTAAAAGAAAGCCTGCGAATCGCAAGGTATTTAAGAAACATTTACTCTTTTAATAACAATATTGTTGCCTCTGTTTCTTATTTATCTTGTAATTCGCAGGATGACAAAAATGTTGATAGGTCCCCCAAGAAGCCTCGCCATTCTAAACCTGTTGCACCTGTTGTTTCCTTTCCTATATTCAAACTTACAACTCCTGCGAAATCTTCGCAAGATAATCCTACTGTTTCTTCTTGCGAAAATTCCGTTGATGATAACACCCCTATGCCTGAATTTCTCATAAATCAAATCCCTCATAACAGTCCCATTGCGAATGAGCCTATTTCTTCTTCCATTGTCAATGCCTCTACCATTTCTCCAGTCATTAATCTTCATGAGATTTCCTCTTCTCATGATACTCCTTTAACAAAAGATGACTCATCTCTTCCTTCTTCTATCGCCGTTACTTCCTTATCTGAGCAAATCCCTCTTACTAAAGAAAATTTGGAAGGAATAGATGTGGCCTTCAAAGTTCTATCAAATATTGTGAACGATGTCAAGAAGACTTTTGTCGATCCTATCAAATCTGATGTCTGTGAGATTTTGAGCAAACACCTTGGCCCTGATAGAATTTCACAAACATCTTGTGAGCAAGAAATTAATATTTTGAAGAATGATCTCCAAGCTATGACTGCAAAGTGTAATATTCTCCAACTTGAGAATCAAAAACTTCAAAATGTTTCGCTGGATCGTGATAATCTTCGCAAGAAGAATGAGGAATTGAAAGGTATACTCTTACCTCTGTATTTTTTTTATTATTATTGAACCAAGAGCCCTTGTTCGCCCTTCAAGCTTTAAACCAGAAGCGAAAAATGGAGATATACCAGTTGGAATCTACTGTTGAAGAAGTTCGAGTTGATAGAGATGCTTGGATGGAGCAATATAACCAATTAGATAATCTTCATACATACTCTGTTGATCAAATAGATAATCTTTCTAAAGAAGATGCTGACTTAGTACAGGAACAAGGTTCATTAAGTAATGAATTATCTCGCCTCTCTTACTCTTTGACTAAAGCTAATCTGGAGTTGGAAACTTTATCAGATGAGAATGGAATTCTTTCTCAAGAGAAGTGAACTTTGTTAAACAAGGTGGCGATTTACTCGCAATAGTCTGATGTTTGTCAAAAATTATGTAAAGAACAAGAACAATCTCTTTGCTCGTTGAGAAATCAACTTGAAGAAGTTACTGCCGAGAAGGATAAACTTATTCAGGGTAGAATAATCTTAAGTGTAAAGGCAAACCAATTCAAGGATCAATGTTCCAAGTTAGAAAAGTCCAACTCTTCCCTTGCGAAAGAAAATGCCTTACTTGTTTCCAACGAAAAAAGCTTGCGATCTCGACTGAAAGGCTTAATTGGAGATAATTTTGACAATGCCATGGATCATTTGGAGAATAGTTGTTCGGCTTTAGTCCAATATCTTACCTCGCAGAAGGAAGGTAGTCATATTATTTGACTACCTTAATATATTTATTTACTATCTTGTGATATTTTCCTTGCGAAGTCCAAAAATCTGAATAATTTTCTATGTTCTTTTCTTTTGCAGATGCTGAGAAAAATCTTCATTCTTCTATTGCCTCTGTTTCTTATCTTCATTCGTGTATGTAGGTTGGTGTTGAAGTTGCCGGTGAGGATGAAACTTCAAAAGCTGCGAGAAACAAAAGAAAGGGTAAAGGCCCTCTTTACAAGAAAAAATTTGCTGCTCCGCCTTCTAAAAAACAAAAGACCCATTCTTCTTCTCGCTCAAGTCCTCAATCTAGTGAAAGTTCTGATGAAGAAGACGATGATGTAGACACTTCTACCGCGAAGGAGGATCACCCAACTGAATCTCCTATGACGTTACTGTCTAATATCTTTTCAGACTCCATGCAAGGACTTGGAGATGATCACCTTTCTGGTATATGCGAAGCTCTCGCAAGTATATGTGATGCTTCTTTACTGGAGGGTAATGAGTCTCTTCAAGGGATCTCTAGATCATTGACTCCCAATTTCTTGAATGCACTCAGTGCCTTGGTATGTCTATGTTTCTCTATTCCTTATAATTTTTAATTTTAGACCATATATTAATAGCTTCTTCCTCTTTCTTCATAGTCTGGAAGAGCTTCCTTTGCTGTTGCCTCAGATCTTGAGAAGAGGCGCAACAACCTTGAAAAGAAAAACCTTCAGCTTAAGGAGAAGAATAAAGAACTAGAAGCTAAATCTCGCAAGAAGAATGAAAATGAGACTGTTGCTCTTCACGAAAAAATTCAAAGAATCGGAAACTGAATCTTCTACTCAGAAGAATAAAATTTCTACCCTTCAAAGTGCTAATCAACAACTTTATGGTACAAAACTCTTCTCTTTTCCTCGTTTTTATTTTGTCATTTATTTTTTGTTTGCCTGACTTATCATTTTCGCAGACATTTATAATCTTTCTGAAGAAGCCATCCTTCTCCATTCATTTCCTGAGCCTATGGATAATGATGCTCTTCTTGCTCATCTCAACGAATCTTTAAGTAGTTCGTCGAACAAAATTAACTCTCTTTCAATAAATGAACTTCGAACCAAATTTCATCTATTAGAAATTGAGCATAGATCTAGTTTAGGTTTAGCCAACCGATTTAAACGTTTATATCTTAGCTCTCACGAGAATAATAATATTCTAAGGAAGAAAATTAATAGCCTTATAGATGACAAGGATCGTATTGCTAATCAAGGTGCACAAGCATTAGCGAAATTCCAAAAAACTCTTCTTGAAGTCCAAATTGAACGAGATGAATCCCTTCGCCAAAATGCCATACTTAATGAACGAGAAAATCAAATTCGTTCACTTTTTGTCATAAATAGTGATGATGAATTCGCTTGGGCTGCGAAAGTTCTAGATAATGCCCGAAATAATTTAGGTGTTAACGCGGTCTTCATCTTGAGCATACTGCCTTGGTTAAAGATATGATTTCTGACAGAGAAGGTTGTTAACTGTTCTTCTTTACTTTACCACTTCTTATTTGTGAAACTGCTTTTAAATTACTGATTCATTATCATATGTTCGCAGAGGCTGAGAAGAGATATCAAACAAGGATTGAAGAACTTGAATCTGAAAAAGAACAACTCGCAAAGGACCTCTCTCTTCGCAACAACAAGTATTCCAAGTTGAAGAAGAAATTGCAAACTACAGTAGCGAATTTCAATAACGACGTTGTTCGTTTTCGCAATCAAACTATTGAGACAGTTTGTGATGACCATCGCATTCCTCTTTCTTCATATACTTGTCTTCTTGATGAAGTTCCTAAAAATATGCCTTCCTCAGATGTCTCTGATAGTGAAGCTAGCGAAGAAGAGGAGTCTGATAAAGATTCTGATGAAAAAAAAGAATGAACTGAGAGATAGCTCCATTTTCCTTTTTCACTTCTTGTGATACTTGTACATTTATCCTTCTAGCCTTCTATTTTTGTAATCTCTTACTGTAAATCTATCACATGAAAATAAATAACAAGTTTTTACTCTAATCATTCCCATACTTGCCTCTGTTATTTATTTTCATATGAGAGATTATATCGATAATCTTTAAGCAATAATACTTCTTATTTTCACAATTGTTGTTGCTAACCCTTCACAAATAAATGAAGAAATATAGCCGTTTTCGCAAGCTTATTTGCTTACTCACTTTCTTGTGTTGTCATATCTTCATTTATGTTGAAATTCATTATTGCGACAAGATCGCAGGACGTCTTTACATTTTCATGTAATGACCCATTGATCTTGCCTTATCATTGTTTTTGTGTGGTCTTATTTTGCCTTCCTAGTTAAAGGTCTTATTTTGCCACCCCTCATTTTTGCGTCAATATGACAGGCCTAAATATTCTCGCGAACATAAAGCCCCATGACATTGCCGTCTTGCGACAAAATCGCAGGACGTCCTTACACTTTCATGTAACGACCCATTGATCTTGTCTTATCATTTCTTTAGTATTTTTGCCTCTGCAGGATATTTATCTTGCGACAATATGACAGGCCTAAATGTTCTTGCGAACGTAAAGCCCCATGACATTGCCGTCTTGCCACGAAATCGCAGGACGTCTTTACACTTTCATGTAAAGACCCATTGATCTCGTCTTACCCTCGCGTTAGTATTATTGCCTCTTCAGGATCATCGCACAAATATGACAAGCCTAAATTTTCTTGCGAAAATAGAGCCTCATGACATTTGCGTCTTAAGACACTTATCAGCTCCCTAATGGAGGGTGCCGCCCTTATCATCTCCTTGGTTGCCCCTTCAAGGAGGCGTACATCGGCCATACAAGACTAGCTCCTCCCATCCAGTCTTAACAACAACCAGTTGTTTTCGCATCCTCTTATCCCTTATACCTATAGGGCTTATGGTTACGAGACTGCACCCTAAGTGGAGTTTTCTTCGGCCGAGTGCGATGTGCCAAGACTTGCCAAGAATGGCCGAGACACTTCAAATGCCCCAGCACTCTTGGCTCAACCGTGTACCTCGGCGCCTTGGTCATACACCGACTCCTTGGAAGAGACCCTCGGTCGTCCAACCAGGGTATAACCTTATATATATAGTTGGAAATCCAAGGTATCTCCCCGAATGGACTTTATTGACCCCAAATTTTCATGACTCGGGTTCCGGGGGCGGTGTAACCTTTTCCCCGAGCCATGTCAAGAGATACCCCTTATATGACGCACTTTAGGTCTTACATTTGCCTCTTACGAAATATCATTCGCGAACTAGGGTGTACGCCATAAAAGTTCGTCCCATTCACTCATTCTTTTATTTCTATCAATTCTTGCGATCATTCATTGATTTTTGATTATTTCTTCTCATTATCTTTGCGAAATTATCGCATAGCCTTGCTTCATTTTCTGCAATCTCGCTCTAATTATTTAACCAAATTTTTATATGTTCTATCTTGCGAGACTTTCGCGTACTCCTTCTTCAATCGTCACAATCTTTGTACTGTCGACAAATCTTTTTTCTTCAAAAAAAAAAAAATATTTTTTTTTAACACCAATCTAAAATCAATTATTCATTTCTTACACTTCTTACTTCTGCTGCTCTCTATCTCTTCATTTAAATTTCCTGATATTTCCTTCCCTTTTGCGAAGTTATCGCAATTTCCAACAGTATTCAGACATTGGTTTCTTAATGTATCTTCAGCTCTCACTTCTATTGCGTCCACCATCAATCTGTCCCTTCTTTGTGCTTCTTTAATATTCTGTTTCCGGTTCTTCTTTTGAGCAGCCCTTTCCTCGCAAGATTCCACATCAACTTTATAGCATTTTTGTCCCTCAACCCAATCTCCTTTAATAATTCCAACCCCACTGGGATGTGGAAATTTGATGCACTGGTGGTAAGTCGAAGCTACACCCAAGATCTCATGTAACCACGGTCGCCCAATTAATGCATTATAAGGGGATTCCACATCGACTATGCAAAACAAGATTTCGGTTGACAATCCTTTCAATGGTATTCGCATACGAGTTTCTCCTTTAGGTTTATTGGCGGTTCCATTAAAACCATAAATCTTATAGGTTGAAGGTATCAAATCCTCGTCTTTTCCTCCCATAGTCTTGTAAGTGTGGTAAAAAAGGATGTTTACAGAGCTTCCAGTATCAATTAAGATTCTATTTATTGCCCATGAATTTTCTGCCCCATCATCTTCATCATCAACAGGTTTGAGGTTAATCTCCAATCTTACCACTAATGGACTGTCATGCATCTCGCCACCTTCAGGTACTTCTTCTGCGGTAAAAGAAATAATCTGCGCTTGCCATTCTTTCAGTGGCGATGACTTCGCGATGTTCATTACTTGTCTATTGTCAACATCTCTTGCGAAAACCCTACTGAGAACACTATCATAAAAATATTCAATTGTCCTGTACGAATGTATGATAGAGTTGCAGAACAAGTTTTTGGCCTTCGCTCCAACTTCTACTACAAATGTTTCTTTCCTTCTTGTCGTATTTACTCTGTTATTTTCTGGAGGTGTTGGTAATGGTTGAATCTTCTCTTCACATTTTAAGAATTGGTTTAGCTTCCCTTGGTCTATCATTCTGAGGATGATTCTTTTTATATTCCTACAATCATTCGTTTGGTGTCCATGAAAATGGTGGTAGGAACAGAATTCATGACTTCTATCACCTGGAGGCGGTTCATTCCCCATGTTCCATTGTGCAGGTATGTTTTCCATCAGGATTATAGCTTCCCATATTTTCTCCACGCTAGCGTTTAATGGTGGCATCTTGATTTCTTCCCATACGACTCTATGACCTCGCTGTCCTTTATGATAATTCTGCCTCTGGCCTCCATAAGTCTCTTGTTGATTATGCCTCTGACCTCCATAGGTTTCTTGCGGTTGATCAAGCCTTTGAATTTTATTATTTCCGCCACAGTTGTAGAAATTTCTTTCTCTTTCAAATTCTTCCTGATCGCGATTTCCCATAGCTACCAACTTTTGCTGACCATCATCTGGTATCCTTATTCCTTGTTGACCTTGCGAGGTACTACTTCAGTGTTTATCAATTTGGGTAACAAACTTGCATTCGCAGCTCCTGAACTTGTATTCGCGACAGGGTATGATTCCATCTCATTTTGCTGTTCTTCTAGAGCAATATACTCCTCCTGAAGCTCTCGCAACTCAGTCATGGTGATTGTATTTTTGACTCTAAAAATTTGAATATATAACAGATTTGTCGCAAACATAACATTAATGAATGATAAGATGAGTTATCTCTCCTCCACTCGGCCAGCCATTTCGCTACACATTGTCTTCCATCTCACAGTTAGATGCTTCAAACTTTCACCAACCCTTTGTTTTAACCCAAATACATCTTCAATACCTGGTCGCGAGGAATTATTACTTATATATGCCCCTAAAAATATAGCACGCAAAGTGATTGAAAGATGTTATTGTATTCTTAGGTAAACCTTCAAACCATTTCAAAGCTTCTCTGTCAGGACTTGATGCAAAATATTTGCACAATATAGCATCATGATTCTCCCATTGTAGCATACATCTCATATAAGCCTTGATATGCTTGTATCGCACAAGTTGTTCCATCGAAAATCTTTGGTTAATGTCGGTAAATTGCACTTCGGTGGTATTCCTCCTAATTGTATCTCTTGTGTGAACGGAGTTTTCGCAGCTTCTTCTATGGCTTCATCCAACCTGTCTCTTTCCTCCTCCCCTTTTCTTGTTCATCATTCCTCTCATTTCGCGCAATTCTCTCAAAATTTGTTCATTTACATCAGAATTTGAATCTATTGGTCTTTTTAATTCCGCTTCTCTTCTCCTGCGTTCATGCCTGCTTTGACTTTCATCATTCTCTTCTCGTCTTTCTCTGCGATCTTCTCCTTCACTTCTTTCACGAATTCGCACACCGTTATATCTATCAATTTCTCTTCTTTGTTGTCTATCAGCTCTCCTTTGCGCTCTTTCATATTCTTCATTAATATTATCATTGTTGCAATTTTGTTCTCGCCTTCTTTCTCGATTATCATGATTATTCTGGCGAATTTCCTCTTCTAACTCCTGTTCTTCCATTTCTGCTCTCAATCTTTCTCTCTCGCGATCTAGATGCTTGTTCAGCATAGTGTCTCTCAATTCCATCTTCAATTTATTTTTGCTTCCTCCGTGCTTCTCTCCCATGCAATATTCTTCTTCATTCTTCTTGATTTTCTTCATCCACTGGATTATTCCGCCCCTGACGCTGCCTATTTCCTTGATTTCCACCATTCTTCTCATTTTGAAGAGTTTCGGGACGTGGGATATAATGATCTTCTATCATTTCTCTTCTCTCGCAATGTTTTATGCCTGGATTTTGTGTTTCTTCTTGGTTTTCTTCATCAGCATTTTCTGTAGGTAAAATTCTCCTCCTTTCCTCTCTAACTGATCTTGAACTTGATCTTGTAGTGCTTCTCGACCTTCTATTTTCTAATCTAATGTTTTCCATCCTCAGCTCATGATTTTGTCTTGTCAAGTTTGCACGTTCCTCTGCCTCTAATCGTCTCTCTTCATGTATTGTTTGCCTCAACGCCTCTAATGTTTGCGATCTCTTCATTTCCATGAATTATTTCTCCATTCCCTTCTCGGTCTCTCCCCTCTTGTCCATTGTTTACCAATTGTTGTTCTTCTTCCCCTTCGTCCACGTGTCCGATCTCCAAGTATGCACGCTTACTCTATCATAATCCACGATTCTATCCGCTTCTTTTGGTTGAATTGGTGGTTGAATTTCATTTTCTTCATCATTCCTTATGTTCCTTCTTGAGGATTCTCCCATTTCATTTCTCTCTTCTCCGGCAAGTCTCCTACTCCTTCTAACAGTTGTTGGTTGCTCGGATGCATTTCTCCTTCTAGCCATTTCTTAATTTTGGTAAACTGTTGAAAATTATATGAAATTCCTTCCCTTCTACTCCAAATTCTTTCAAATCACAATGTCAATCCTTACTCTCTCCCTGTTTCTAGCGCTAATATGTAGTTGCAGGAAATCCTACATTACACCCCTCATAATAATCCATACAACTAAGACATTTGAAGATGAATAACAATGATTTTATTGATTAATTCCTTGAATGTTTACAAGATAAAATAGAAAAGAGCTAAAGAGATTACAATCACCACAAACTTTCTCTCTCTAATAACTTTTTTATACATACATACATACATAACCAAAGTCTAACACTCAGAAAAGATCTCCCCCACAACAAGCTTATTCAACTCTTTATATAGGGTAGTACACCATGGATGACAGCTAAGCTGTCCTTTATTTTCGGAAATGACTTGCGAAATATCGCAAGTGTACAAATATATAATCTCGCAGTTCTCCTAGATCTCGCTAAGTCTTCACACCTTTCTCGTGTTTTGGCTGTCATCATTCATTGCGTCATTTATATTACTCTTATGCGACGCCCTCGTAACGCTGTCGTTTATTGATCTTGCGAAGTATTGATGTCGCGATATTCTGATCCTACACTGTTGATCGCTTCCTTCATCAGGTCTATGTTCCTTGCGTGGATCTCTTGAACCTGTGCCAATTTGGCCAACTTTGGATTTTCTCCCTCGGTTGCGCCGTTAGGTGTCGTGTTGGGAGAGGGAGCACCTCCATTCTCCGGAGCCTAATCGGAATTTGAGATCATGGACTCAACTCTAAGACCGACCATATTCTGAAAAATTGAGAATCGAAAACTGATATTGTAACCGAGAAATTAATCTCCCACTGTGGTCGCCAATTGTTTATGGGTGAAAATCGTTTCTGCTGATTTTGGTAATTTGGGTGTGTGGGTGAGAAACAAATCTAAACCCTAAATAATGTACTGCACAGGAGTACTTTTGATTCGAGAGATCAATCTGTACAATCCTGGCCTAAACCAAGAAATGGCCGTTCCAGGCTTGCTTCGGTCACAAAGTGAAGGAGAAGGGTTGGTCTTAGGGAGGAAGCGAAGAAAGTGTTGAGACCGAATAGTTGATTACGGAAGTATGGGCATTTTATGACTTGTATCGAGAAAGTAGAATCGTAGCGGGATGGAAAGCTACCGGGTGATTTCTAGATATTGTGTGTTACCGACCAAAACTTTTTTTTTTTTTTTTTTCATGGAAATAGATGAAACCTATTTATACAAGTCATAGTGAAATGTACCCTGGTCTCGTAGGAAGTGGAAACGATTGAGTGGCGGAAGAAAAGAGTAACGTGCTAATTGCCGGACGTTATGCTTCCATGATGAAGGAAGTGAATTCGTGTAACCGTCGGTCATTACTCTTCCATGATAAAGGAAATGAATTGTTTACACTGTTACTTCTCACCACCACTAATTATCCTACTTCATGACACTTTCTTATAACCGGCGCATTGCAAGCCGCACGCTGTAAACCGCCGGACTAATACCCTGATGAGCATCCCCCAGTTTGTGACATATTTTGATGTCTCGAGTGTTTTCGTGGAAACATGTAGCACTTTTCTACGTGTGGCAAGTTAAAATTGAGAGGCTTGTCGCAGGTACATAGCATGTAATGCTAGGCTCGTCTTGGCTAGTCGTCTAAAACTTGTCGTGAGCTTATCGGTTCGTTGGCGAACTTGGATGGCTGAGATTGCATCTCATGAAGAAGGATGGCTATTAATTATGGCCACATCTTGTTGTATAGTGAAGTGGCGTTGGCCACATGCTAATGGCATGTCGGTGGCGTAGCCATGGCATGTCGGCATGAGAGTAGCCATGGCATAGTGGTATGCCAGAGACGTTGCGGTATGGCCAAAGCTAAAAACTGGCTCCGCATCCAAAGTTAGGGTTTGGCGCCGTTGGAAAGATTTGGCGTGGTTGGAAAGGTTTGGCGTGGTCAAATCTTGGCGCCTTGGAAGTATTTTGGCGTGGTTGGAAAGATTTGGCGTGGCCAAATCTTAGCGCCTTAGAAGGATTTGGCGTGGCCAAGTTTTGGCGCCGTTGGAAAAATTCTCCTTGGAAGAATTAGGGCTTGGCGTGGCCAAGGCGCCGTGGAAGAATTAGGGCTTGGCGTAGCCAAGGCGCCATGGAAGAATTCTCCTTGGAAGAATTGGGGGCCGATAAGCAAAATGGGGCCGGCCTCATTCGGAATGTGTGTGGTTCATCTAGGACGACCTGATTGGTCGTTGGGAAGTGGGGTCGGCAAAGTCAGGCGTGGCCACACTTAAGTGCTTTGGGCAGATTTAAATCGACCTGATTGGTCAAGGGAAATAGGGCCGGTTTAGGATGGGGCGTGGCCAATGGCAAGGCCGCGCCTCCCTTTGCTGTTGCGGCTCCCAGTTTTTTTTGATTAAGACGAGGTTTTGCACCTGCTAATCCATGGCGGATTAACTACCTAGTTTTCCTAGGCTTAATTTTTTGACAAGCAAGGTCTAGTATGTTACGCGAGGCGCGAAACCCTGACTTATGCAAGTTAGTAAGGTTGATTGAATTCTATGTGTCGACACAGAGCTCTTTTAAGTTCATTGCCAGAGAGCAGCATGCTTTTTTGATTGAATACCTTATGCAGAGATCTTATTCTTGATACTTGGAGATTCGTGCTACTCTGCTGCGAGTGAACACAAATCGTCATGCCATATCAACATTAATAGTTCAGTCGGAGAACATAGCATAGAAGGCATTCAGAGGAACTTATATTAAGTGAATATGTGCGAGGTGCCGAAATTTACAGAACATCTGGGGTTCGCCAGTCTGGATAAATTTCATGTAAGTATATTGAGCGGCTCAATAAATTTGCCAGTGGAGAGGTTAGCACACATGGCTCTGTTTCCTTGCAGAATGACGTCACATCGGATGCAAGGTTTTACGATTTTAACCCTAAGCTAAAAACCACCATCAACACCTTAGTACCGTCTGAGTTTTTCTCACACCAATCAGGTTCACAGACACATATCTGTTTGATTACTAATTGTGTTGAGAAAAAGATAAAAGCTCTTTGGTATCTTTCCTTGATTGAGTTTCATTAAGTTGCTACTCTCAGAATTATATTTGAGTTAAGTCCATACAGATTTCCATACGAAAAAGTTGGGTGTGGTTGTTGTACCTCCACGTTTTCTATTGGTATCAAAGCAGGCAAACACGCTAAGACCTCTTAAGTCTGTGTTTATAGAAATCTGACTATATGGACAGAATTGCTATCTCAATAAACGTACCATCAGATCTGGGGGATTCAGAATTGTCTTCCATGACCGATTTGATTAAATCTGTAGAAGATATTCTTTCTCGACCTCCTCCAGGTTTAAAATCCCTTGAAGTATTTTCAGGGCTTGAAAAAACAACTTGAGAATCTTTCTCTTGATGGTATGATATCTCTCCAGAAAGAACAAGATTCTCTTGATAGAATAAATCAAGTTATGATGAATAATACTCATGTTGAGGTTGACATTGATTTGTTGATAAGTGGGTGCAATGCTCTTTTTTCTTGCAACACAAAGAGTTGTAAACTGGACGTGATACAAAAGGAATTCAAGCCTCATCTAACAAATAACTCCCTCATGAAACATGACTCAATTCATTGGTCAAATCCTGATATACCTTGTCAAGATAACTGTATTGCATTTTTTAGTGAAGAAGTTAGGATGTCTCTATATACTTAGAGAGTTGCCCTACGTAGTGCTAAACGTCATCTTCAGACATTATTTTTAATAAGTTGCTAAACAAGACATCAAGGACACAAATATGTGAGTGTTCCTTTGAAGTCTTATGTAAAACTTGTAAAAACAGACTCTTGGTTGTTTCTCAATTCAATTGAGTGCAAAAGTAGTTGGAAAGAAGTTCTCTCTTGGAGTCATGCTGTGCAAAGTTGTCATGTATCAAATTGAGCCACTTTAGCTCTTATATCATATACAAAAAATTGTTCTGGATATTTTTTGTTAATCTTTGATCCATAATTTACTGGTATATTATCCTACATAAGTATAAATTGATAAGAACCTCATATTGAGGTAGTCAATAATTTTATGCTCTAAATATCCATTGGATTAATTTATTAAGCTAATTTTTTTAATAGGATAAAAAATAACCAAAACAATCAAGCCCTCAATCGCACACGCGGTTCTCGTATCTTGAACCAGAACCCAAAAACGCAAGAGTCTAGTCCCGGAACTAGTATAACTTGGTTCATGTACCGTTCCATCTTCACACGTAAAAAGAGAGAAAACCCTTATTGTTTTTTCCATCTTCTTTTCTCAACAGTTCGAGAACCAAGTGAGAAAAACCAAAGGTTCGACTACCATCATCTCCTTTTCATCCGTTTCTCAACTATCTTGATTTTTATTTGTACCATTGAAATTAGGAGAAGCTTTTATGTTACGGGTCAAAAACGGTATTCAATTTGATCATTGTTTCGGAACTTCACCATTACCAACAGTTCGGTACCCAAGTAAGTTTCCGATCAATTCTTGTTATTTATTTTTCATTTTGTTTATTAGCATGTCTAGGAGAATGTATAATTGTGGTGAAAGTTCAAGTAGAAGAGTAGTTCATAGTGATGATGAATATGATGATGATGATGATGCCGGTATAGATGTTCACCAACCATATTTTGATGCTAATCGTCGAATTAGTTTCATCAACATAGCTGCCAGAAACAAATGCGTTAGGTTCTATAGTTGACATTTTTTATGGAAAGGGTATATGATCATTCTGTTAAGGAATCGTAGTTTCATATGTTCATGAGACAGTTTGAATGGGGGCTATATTCATGATAGTATGGGTGCTTCACATCCTCAAATGACTTGTGAACTTTACGTAAATTTACATGCATCTATCAAGACAAATTGTTGTTTTAAGACTATGGTCAAAGGAATTGCATTTGAGGTCAACCGTAGCATCGTTGCTGAGTTTTTAAACTTGCCTCTCCAACACTAGTTTGTTGTTCCTCAACCAGAAAGTCGGATACCAACTAAGCGTCAGTTGTCTGAAATGGTATTAGGAAGGAATGTGTCATGGACAGAAAGAAATTTGCATGTGGATAATATAAGTCTTCATTTGAAGATTTTCAGTAAGCTGGCAGTGGCTAACTTAATACCCAGTACTCTCGACAAAAATCTTTGGAGAAGGATACTGGTTGGGTTGGTTTTTGTGGATTGATTGTTCGTCAAATGATACATATGGTTTCACAGAAGAAAAACCTTGGCTTTCCATGTCTTATCAGCAGGATCTGCAGTCATTTTAAGATTGCTCCTTTTGGGACATATGTTGGTACAAATAATTGATAGCATGCATGAGCAGCTGAACTATGCCTTGATTGTTCATCCAGATCTGGTAGAACCAATTTTCAAGATTGCTGAGAATTTCAATCGTAATCGGGCATATTTAGTTTCTTTATTAAGTTTTCACGTGTTATGTATATTTTTGAACTTTTTATGTTGAACTTTTTAAAATTGTTATCTTTTTAATGGTTGTAATACCTTTAATGGTATTTTAGCTATCAATGATTTTATCTTTCAATCAAATTGCTAAATGTGTCAAATCCATATGAAGTTCAAATAAAACAATTATAGGAATATTCTCAAATGTTTCTGAAATTGTGCCTTTGTCTAGGTGTTGATGGTGGGTTTTCATTTGAGGTTAAAATTGTAAAAAATCGGAAAAAATCATGCGCTGACATCTTGTAAAAGATAAAGCCGTTTATAAGTGTTGGATACTTGATGAGTGCCAAATAGTGCATATTTATACACCTTTTTATTGGCATTTTACTCATCTTTTGCGCTTAGAAATCAGATATTATCCCATATTCTGTGTTTTCTTTGTTTTCAAGAATAAATATTTGTATTAATTAATTTTGTGTTTTTAGGTAGTAAATAAAGCTCGGAGAAACCGAGGAGCCCAAAGAGCGAAGAAGTGGAGTCGAGCATCTATGGAGCAGAAAGCCAAAACCATACAAGCAACGCTTGCAACCCAACAAGTAGCAACTCATCTACAAGACATGGGCTTGAGCTAGTCCCGGCCGTGACCCGGATCCGAGCCCGTCTCTTCGAGACGTTGAGATTTCTTTCTCCCTCATCCAACGGTCGCTGCTTCCACGTGCATCAAGATCACGCTGCTCCCATGCTACACCAGATCACACCAAAACCGCTTACCATCCTCGGCCGTTCGGTCTCCATCAGCTCCATCCTACGCCACAGGCCATGTCTCATCAATCTTGGCTGCATCCGCCCCACAACAAAATCCCCATCACCTATACCCCTCGACCAAAACCCTAATCCCAGTTTCATTCTCTCTTTCTTCCTCTCTTCCCTCACCCGACAGAGCTCTGCTCTGCAACTCTACTCCACCACCTCCATACCCCCGCGTAACCTCACCGCCACCATCACCTTCCCGACACCAGCCAACAACTCCTCTAACTCCTCATCACACCCTAGCTTCATTTGTCTCCCTCCTTAGCTTCTCACTTACCCTAGAAGCTAGGATTGAGACAATTGAACTAGGGTTTCACCCTGATCGATGCGGAGAGCGATTTGACAAGAGACGATTCGGAGTATGGGTGAGATTGGGTACGATCTATTTTATGTTTATTTTATGTTTTGAAATCAAATTAGGGTTTGGTTGATTTTGGATGTATAAATACAAGCTGAGGGTTTGTGTAGAAACTATGCCTGGTTAGCCAAATGTATCAATTAGGGTTCATTGTTAGTTTAATTGTTCTTAAATGTTTTAATTTCATTATCTAGGGTGTTGTTGAAACCCCTATTCTTATGTCAAGTAATTAGCCTTTGGATTTAATTATGCGGCTTTATAACTTTGATTAGGATTGGTAGTTAATTGAAGCTTTTGACCACAGCTGATGGAGTGTCTTTAAGAAGACACTCCATACTAGGGGGAGATAGTGAATCGGTTGATGGATATCCACCAGACCTTCATGTGAAGGCTCAAGAGCATAACCATAGGAAAATTACTTTAGCATAATATTGGAGGGTGAATGCAATCACCCTAGTGCCCTCAATTAGCTATAATCTGTTTTGCTCTTTAGTTTAGAGTCACAACTAAATCTCAGTCGCTTCGACACCTTCAAATTGTGTTATATACATTTCATAAAACTCAGTAGAGCATAGCCATATATCACCGAGCACCACAAGTCTCTGAGTTCGACTCGCACCCGCCTGTGGCCGCAAACCGGAACCTAGTGCACTTGCGGTATTTACGTAGGTCGTAAAATATATACACTCTCACGGGCCTACCAAGTTTTTGGCGCCGCTGCCGGGGACTTGGCGCGTGCCCTGTGCTCATTGGCCTGACTTAACTGAGTTCATTCGATCTCTGTATATAGTTTCACTGCATTCTTTGCTTTTCTTCTTGTATTAGTATAACTTAGCTAATTTATATTGCTTCTTATACCTGCATTGTAGCCCTGCATTGTAGCCTCCCATTGTGCATCTTTCTCCCTACAACTTAGTTTAACTGTGTATATATCATCATCATAGCCCTGCATTGTAGTGTTACTTGAAAATTTTAGTCCCTTTAAGTCCAAGTAATTCTCAGTTGCATAATCTTGCTAGTATAACTGTGTAAAGTCTGAGAACTGAGCTTGCTGTGAGTTGAGGTACCTTCTGTGCACTTGCACTTGCTGTGCTACTGTGTGCTGCTGTGTTGGTGTGCTTGATGTGCTGCTGTGCTGCTGTGCCAGCCAACCCAAGAGAAGGCGCAGGACTTGAGGTTAGTCCCCTGTATGCCACTAAACTTCCCGGATGCTCTGTGCCATTTATACTCAACCATAACCTTGTTTTGAACCTTGTATGAGCTTTCACCTGCCATCATTTGAACTTGTTGATCTGTGTTCTGTTAAGGTTGTGCACACTCTACCATTTTGCATCTGTGCTTCTTTGAACCATATCTAAGCATACATCTGTGAAACCACCTGGCTAGCCCTTGTTGCATCTGGCATAACCCTGAGCATATCCTAGAAAGCCCTTAGATCACTTGAGCTTGGATAGCTAGAATACCTACAAGCCAAGTTGAAGTCAACTAGGATGGTTGACATCAACTCAACCTGTTGACAGCCTTGAGTGATTGCTGATAAAGCCATTTGTGAGACCCTGTTGTGCTCCAATCCATTTTCTGCTGTAGAAGGCCGAGATACACCCGAGTACCTGTCTGGTTTGCTTCGCAAGTACATGTAATACCTGCTGTGGCTCACAGGGACACTGTGAGCCAAACTCCAGCCTGAGCTATTGAGCTTGTGATGCCTCTTGGAAAGCCGGGTTATCTGCTAGCCCTTGTTGTATCTGCCCTATGTCTGCAGCTCTCCTACATAAACTCTGCACTTGCAACCAAGTTGCTAATTTGCAATCTACTCGGGCCCTTCCCATGTCTTTGTCCATTGAGAAACCTCTACCCACAATAAACTGAGGGCATTACCCAATGGTTCTTCTCAAACCTAGAGCCCACCCAAAGGCGGCCCGAGCACCATCAATCTGGGCTTGCACTCTGCATAACCAGAGCCCACCATCAATCTGGGCTGACTGACCACACCAGCTGGGCTAGCTAAACCCACATCTGTTGGGCTGAACATCAGCTGGGCTCACTGAAACCAAACTGAGCCCATAGTCAACTTCAAGCTCACTCAAATCAAACTGGTCTGCAAAGAATAAGCCAAGCATCTGTTGGGCTGTACACATACACCCACATAACTAAACCATAAGCCTCTCTGTTTGAGCTCTGCTCCTCATTTGGGCTGCATATGTTAACCTAATAACTTGGGCTTAAACAAAACTCAGCCTAACTCAATTCACAATCGGGCTATACTTTTTCAAGCTGTCTGGGTTGTGCACACAACCTAGGCTTTGCACACAACTACTGGGCTTCCCACATAAACCAAACTTTCCCAACAAACCAAATGAAACCCAATAAACCAAACCAATCCCACCAAAACCAAATTAGATTGTGAGTTCAATTTGAGAGCTAAATCATGTCAGGATTTTGGCCCGCATCTGGGGATTCAAACAAATCCCTTGGAGAGCTTGCTTACGGGCACCTTTCACAGGATGAACACCCCACATACCATAGTGACTTTAGGGAATTATATGGGCCTTCTCAGGGACCGATCTCACATACCCTAATCATTATGATCACATACATCATCCACCACGAGGTTGAAAATGAACAATTTTCTCATACCCGGTCATCACTTTTAGATCATTACGAAATGCATGCTTGCACTCTATGTGGTGGCTTAGACCACCTGTGAAGTCTTTATTATATTTTGCATGCTTTTAGACAGTCTAGGAAAACCATGATAATCCAATGTACGAAGTGTCTAGAAGTGATTATTGGGACCATAATCAACTTGCACATGCATCATTCACCACAATGGGGAGATGAACAATTTTATACTCCCTAACTCCTAGTTTGCAATCAATAATGGATACACTCATGGAGCAAAATGCTAGGCTTGAAATGAATGCAATGCATGACCATCCATATAGCAACATGTCCGAATTTCCCTTCTCTAGTGAACCTCATGCACAACCATACAATGAATATCCATATGAGGAATGCATACCCACTAGTGAAAACTCTCCTCATTTAGCAACATAATGAACTTCTTGAATTTAGTCAAAACCTTGAGCAAAACCTTGAGCAATATCAAAAGTCAATCGACCAAAGGTTTGCGAGCTTAGAACTCAAATTGAGTCAAATCTGTGATGCACTAAATGAGGAAAGGGAGGAACTTCGAGATGAAATGAATGTTAAGGAAATGCATTTGTGCTATGATGATGATGATGATGAATATGAAGAGCATGTGTATTTTGAAAATGTAGTAGAATCTTTAGGTTCGGAGACATTAATTGTCTCTTTTGTGAACCCTATGAATGATGCTTCTTCGATATTCATGCATGTGATGTTGATATGGATCTGTGGAATTGTCTGTGAAAGTGAACATGATTTACCCTCTTTTGACTTTGGGAAAGTGTGTGATGGTACAAATGATTTTAAAAATGAAAATAACTTAGATGTACCTAACCTCTCTCCGAGTCACAAATTGAAACTCCTTCACCCAACCTAGGTGTAGTTTGTCACAAAATTGCAAAACCAACTTTTCTAAAAATGCCTAACTTAGGCCTAGAGCTTTGTGCTTCCCAAGTCCTCTTGGACTATTTTGCATCAAAGTATAACACTTTTAAGAAGCCACAGTTGGTATGTGTATGTCTGCCTGTTCTTAGCAAAACTCATTTTGAGTTAGACCTTTTGCATGATGTACCTTTAAAATTGCAAGATTTTGTTCTCACAAACACACCCGTTCACAAGTTTAGGTTTGGGGGAAACTCTTTCACATTTGCAGTCTTACTTGCACTCTCTTGTTATATTTGTGTAAGGTTTTGATGTTTGTATATATTTTCTATTGGGTTGATCCTCAACTCTTTAGATTGTTAGTTTATGGTGAATTTTTGTATATAATCCAGTAGGACTTGTTAAATTTTCTTTTCTTGATTCGGTTGAGTCTTCTTGCACATATATTATGCTAATCCGATATGATATCCGTTGAGAATATTGGATTCTAGCCTTGACGAATGAAGCTCAACCTTGCTCCCGCCGACATCCGGTAATCTCTTCCCTTTTATCCTATCAACATAGTTCTCGTGGTACGTGACTGGTTTAAATTTTTTCTATCTGTGACACATTGAGGACAATGTTTGATTTAGGTTTGGGGTGCATTTGCATTTAGAGTTTTTAGTTTTATTTTGCATTTAGAGTTTTTGGTCTTTTATTTTACCTTTTATTTTCAAAAAAAAAAAAAAAAAAAAAAAAAAAAAAAAAATTCAAAACTCTTTTTGTAAAAACCTCCAACTTTAGAGATTTTAGAGTCACTAGCATGCTTCTAGCTATGCTTACATAGAGAATCTGACCGAAACAACAGAAATTGGAAGTACCTGAGAACGCAATCGGGTTCCTTAGTTGATTAGAGCGTTAAAGTTGGATTTAACCATACCTGGAGGGGCTTAATTAGGTCTTTGTTTAGATATTCGGTAGTAGAATTGTGATCACCCATAGTGGAGACTACCCATTTTACATCAAGTGAGGCACCAACCTTCAATTTTTTGCAACTTTCTAGAAAAGCTGTTAGAGTGTGTGTCACCTTACGTAAATTCCGGGTAGGAATGGTGAGCTACCCAACTTCGCACCATTTTCAGCACTACTTTTGATCTTTTGAGTGCTAATTTTGTCAATCATGAGGGTGACGTCTAAAGATGAAAACTCCTTCTAAATACCGATTTGCAGTTAGCATCATTCTCTCTCTCAATCAGCAAGACCCATAGAAACACATCATCGTCGAAGAACCGGGAGCAGAATCAGAATACGGAAAGAAAAATTGATATAGTCCAAGGTTTATGTGCAACAAAGAAAAGAAAATAGGATGAGAATTAATAAAATTTATAAAATCAAGACAATACAAGTTGTGGAAAAATTGAGTGATAAAGTCCTTTGTCCATGGAGTTAGTTGTTTCACTATTTGTATTTGTATTTTTATTTTCACTTATTATAATAAAAAAAAAAAAAAAAAAAAAAAAAAATCAATCAAAAGTCAAAAAAATATTGTAGTTTATTTTCTTATTTTTGCTACCACCATGGTAAAGAAGAGTTCAAAAAGAAAAATCCAAACAACAAGGAATTTGAGTAGAAAAGTTAAAAAATTGTCAAGTTTTGTGAAGTTTAGAAATTCGTCATCAACATTTGAAGACCAAGACCGAAGATTGAAGACGTTTCTATGGTTTCTTATGAGAGAGTGATATTAATTGCCGATCGGGTGAGAAGTGAGTGAGTACTCCCACCCTTACTAATGGTTGATTTTCCTTTCTTAGAGATCATTAGAAAAAGATTCTTTTTGTCCACACTTTTGTGGAGTCTCCAGATTTTATTTCGGAAGGTTATCCTTCTTACCTACAACGTGTGCAGGATTTCTCTCTTTATTCCTGCTTGCACACATGAGAGACTAAAAAAGCGATCTTTTTGAGTGCAATTATCATAAAACCCTAATGGTGAGGCAGAAGTTGAGACTTATGATCACAATCGAATCCGAATTCTTTCATATGGTATGGTTACTTCTCGCTCAGCACTTAAGGATGAGAATGCGTTCTTCGATAGTTCTAACCACATTACTAGCATGCGAAACTCTATGTCCTCATAGCTTCGTGGAGGCTTGAGACTCTTTTACACTTTGAAGTTGGAGAAGGTTTTGTGGGTACACCTCTGGTAAACCCTCACGAGACTACAACTCGTCCACTAGGGACACCTAGGGGTTTAAAGGCTTAGTGCATACGCTAAATGCATTCGAGAGACCTACGACAGTGGTATAGTTAGGATTTCTTATTTTTTGTTTTACTTGAGGACAAGTAAAATTCAGGTTTGGGGTATTTGATGAGTGCCAAATAGTGCATATTTATACACCTTTTTATTGGCATTTTACTCATCTTTTTGCGCTTAGAAATCAAATATTATCCCATATTCTGTGTTTCTTTGTTTTCAAGAATAAATATTTGTATTAATTAATTTTGTGTTTTTAGGTAGTAAATAAAGCTCGGAGAACCTGAGGAGCCCAAAGAGCGAAGAAGTGGAGTCGAGCATCTATGGAGCAGAAGCCAAAACCCGCGCGCAACGGTTGCAACCCAACAAGTAGAACTCATCTACAAGACATGGGCTTGAGCTAGTCCCGACCCGTGACCCGGATCCGAGCCCGTCTCTTCTGAGACGTTGAGATTTCTTTCTCCCTCATCCAACGGTCGCTGCTTCCACGTGCATCGAAGATCGCTGCTCCCACGCTACACCAGATCACACCAAAATCGCTTACCATCCTCGGCCGTTCAGATCTCCATCAGCCTCCATCCCTACGCTCGCTAGGCACTGTCTCATCAATCTTGCTGCATCCGCCCACAACAAAATCCCCATCACCTATACCCCTCGACCAAAACCCTAATCCCTTTTCCATTCTCTCTTTCTTCCTCTCTTCCTCACCCGACCTCACCAGCTCTCCTCTCGCAACTCTACTCCACCACCTCCATACCTCCCCAACCTCACCGCCACCATCACCTTCCCGACACCTTCAACAACTCCTCTAACTCCCTCCTCACCACCCTAGCTTCATTTGTCTCCCTCCTTAGCTTCTCACTTACCCTAGAAGCTAGGATTGAGACAATTGAAACTAGGGTTTTCACCAACAATCGATGTAGAGCGATTTGTGAAAGAGACGCACGATTCGAGGGTATGGGTGAGATTGGGTACGATCTATTTTATGTTTATTTTATGTTTTGAAATCAAATTAGGGTTTGGTTGATTTTGGATGTATAAATACAACTGAGGGGTTTGTGTAGAAACTATGCCTGGGTTAGCCAGTGTATCAATTAGGGTTCATTGTTAGTTTAATTGTTCTTCTAATGTTTTAATTTCATTATCTAGGGTGTTGTTGAAACCCCTATTCTTATGTCAATTAATTAGCCCTTGGATTTAATTATGCGACTTTATAACTTTGATTAGGATTATACTCCCTCACTTAATTCACCAAGAATGGAGCATGTGGCAACAATCCCATTCTGTGAATACATGAAATTCCTCCAGGTTGGAGCATGTGGCAACAATCCCTTCCCCGTGAATTTCATATCAGCCTTGTATTTCCAAAGACTCATTATCGGTGTGGCATGACGACCGAGTGTTACTCTTACAGAGTAACACGAACCTCCAAGCACTATAATGAAACCATGTACGAAATACCCGTATGTGATGACTCTCGGTGTGTTATACTAGCCCGATTGAGCCCCTCTTGGTGTGTTATACTAGCCCGATTGAGCATCCTGACTGACCGTATCGGTCGGATATGATTCGATCGCGATCATCCAACTCCATAAGCATGATTGGATGACCCCAGATCAATTCCATCACCCCCAAGCAGGTATGGAATACCCACGACCGACCCCGCATGGTCGGTCATTGGCCTAGCTTGCCAAGAAACCATCCATACCAAGCATTATGGCCGCAAACCCTAAATTAGGGTTTGCGGCACATTACATGTGTTGCAAAGCAGTCTCAACCATCCATCTTCGCAGGTATAGATGGAGGGTGTAGATGTAGATTCAAAGGGCCCAGAGCATGTCAACACGATCACCGTGGGCCCACCTACACACTTGACCAATCGGTCAAAACCAACCATGTTTGGTCGTGACAAAATTGTCGCCCAAACAAGAGATGGCGCACGGCTTTGAAAGCCAAAATTAGGGTTTCAAGCCATCACGCGCGTCCATCTTCTCCGGCACGAATGGAGGGTCACAGATTAGATTAAGCAGTCCTGGCCATACCAGAATGACCACCGTGGGCCCATCTACCTCCTCATGTGTTCGGCCAAGGCATATCATGCCTGGTTAATCCAAAACGTGCGCCCAAACTAGCGTGGCCACGCCTCCCAAACCACAAATTGATCTCGACCGCTCAACTTCGCCGGACGATTTGGGTGGCTCGGATCACGTTTTAATGGGATATTCAGGTATAGGCATGAACACCAGCCTACCATCTTCGCGTCAAACCAATCGGCCAAGACCGACCAAGTTAGGTCGTCTTGGAACGCGCGCCGAAAAAGAGCATGATGCGCGGCCTTTTGCGGCATCAAATTCCTATTGCAAAATCGATCTCAACCACTCCTCTTTGCTTGGTCAAATTGAGTGGCCTAGATCGCACCTTCATGGGACAGTGAGACATGGACGTGTACACCGGCATGCTATCTACATGCACGCCCCGGTCGGTCCTCTCCGAAATCCTTCCCATGCTTGGTTTCGACCAAGTTGAAGAGTGATGCATGCGCACCTCTTCAAAACCCTAATTTCATTAACGGTCGCAGATGAGTGTCTCAAAGATCATCTCATCCGTCCAACTTCACCATCCTGGTTATACAACCCTGGTCAGGATTTAATTGGTCAGTGAGGTGTCATTACCCATCACTTTACCACACCATGATGCAGCACCTGCATAAAATACACACGATACTTCACAAGTATCGACTTCTGAATAACGCAGTTATTCAATTCAAAGATTACATGCTATCTTTCGTGGATCCACACATTCCGGACATCAATCATGTCACAAATCGGGGGATACATACGGGGTATTGGTCCGGCGGTTTACGGCGTGCAGCGTGCAACGCGCCATCACAAGAACGTGTTAGGAAGTCATGGACGGTTAGAGATGAACAGAGAAGTGGGCAAGGCTGGTCGTGTATCACCAACACACAACTCCACTACTCCATCACTCCACTTCCTTCACTTCCCACGAGAGACGTGAATAAGACTCAATGACTTGTATAAATAGGTTCTCCGCCCTATTTCCAAACAACGGGAGAAAAACAGAGAAAAAACAACAAGAAAACATCAGAGCCTGTTTACACCAATCGTAAGCTTGTTCACTTTCCTGTTGCAAGTCATAAGCAAGTCTACACCTTCACATTCTCAACACCTTCTTCGCTTCCCTCCCTAAGATCAACCCCATCTCCTTCACTTTGTGACCGAAACAAGTCTGGAACGGCCATTTCTTGGTTTAGGCCGGACTTGCACAGATTGATCTCTCGAATCTACAAGCACTCACCGCGCAATGCATTTGTTTAAGGTTTAAATTCATTCCTCATCCACACCCCAGATTACCAAATTCTCGCAGAGTAGTTTTCACCCATAAACAATTGGCGACCATAGTGGGAGGTTGATCTCTCGGTTACAAAAATTGAATTCTCAATTCTTCAGTTTTCATCTCGCGATGTATCCTCACTCGGAGACCACAAGTGGTTCAGATATCATGGGAAGTGTAGCTAGAATGTTGGAGGATGTCTTGGCAAATCTAGCCAGATCGCTAGAAGACGGAGCGAGACATTCCGCCTTGTGAATGATATAACAAAGGTAATTACAAGAAGGGTCGGCATGCATCTACTCAAACAGTGCAAGAAACGCTGGATCCTTAGTCGAGTCACACCTTTACCAAAGGAGATGCAGAAGAGCGCGTAATCACGGGGGACTCGGGAGAGACGAACAACATGGTCCAGCGACAATGAAGAACCGAGGCAACTCCACGAGGGAAAGGACTTGTCCGGAGTACTACAACGTCTACCAGATAAAGAAATGGAGCCTGCAGCTTACGGATCCCTGCTGGAAGATTTATATCTCAAGACCCTTGTCGAAGCTCGGAAGACTGCTCAATCCGCATCGACCTTTCAACTAAGTGAAGAAATGCTTGAGGAAGGAGAGATCAATCAAGGAACACGTGAGTACGAGAGGATGGGAACGTTCAATTCGATCACTCAGCAGTGATATTACAACACCTCCCATCACTGTGAGCCAGGCAGCCGCAAATCCCGGCATCTCATCAAGTGTAACACCTCTAGTAGTCACCAGAGCAACAACTTCCACTCCTTCATCAGGACGAGGAGCCGGAGGGACGAGAGGAGGACCATCCCCCATTACCATTGTAGACTTGATGGAGAAGCAGGAAGTTCTTGCTAAGACTCAAACGGATATGGCCGCAACTCAGAAAGAGGTACTCACTTTTCTTAAGAAATTAACTGATCGATTTCCACAAGAGCCGTGAAAGCCCCCGGAGCAAAAAAAGGAACGCATTCAACGCACCGGAGAAGGTACTTCAGCGGCGCGGACCTCCATGGACCTGATCAAAGAAGTGACATCAGATATGAGCGGTCCTGTCATGGAGACTCCTACACTGGGGACTGATCCTCACAACGATCCTACTCAAGTCAATAGTTTCACTATGAACCAGAGGCCGGTGGATCGGGAAGCGGTTTCTCTAGTGGAAAGTTTATGCGAACTTTCACACCTCTCGAAGAATCAGCCGCGAGACGTTTTTGCCGCAATCAACCGAGAGGAAGGTCACGACCGTGCCCTACATGTCACCGCACGCATCAAGGATTCGAGTTCAAGACCCCCTTATACACAGGAGCGTCTTCATTACTCTCAAGACTCTCAGACATCCAAGGTTCTCCCAGAAAGGTCGTACGGAAGCCTACCACAATGACGGACTTCTAGGGAAACCAAACCAAAGACATACGGGAGAAGCTCCGCGAAAGAATCGACAAGTTTGTTGCGTCCCACTCCCCACGTGGGCGTCAATTCAGAAGAAGACCGGCTTGCATCATTGAGGGCTAAAACCCACGATGCATCTTTTGCCGACGAAGCATTCTTCTCCATCCCGTGAAGCCACGACCCACGTTCACACGAAGAGGGAACGAACTTTTGTGGCGAGTCGTGACCAGAAAGGGAAAACGGTATACCGACACTGCCATTATCAATTAGCAGGGGAGACTGTTACCCAGTCTCTCCACCCAATGGAATGCTACAACAACAACGAACCACAAGAGCAAGTGCTAGATGCTCCACAACAGCCACCAACTCCACAACTGATGAGATTGAAATCGTTGGGGAATCTCCTAGGCCTATCTCCATCAGCTCAACCTTGAGTACGGATAAACGCACGAAGCTCGTGGAACTTCTCAAAGATTACCAAGACATATTCGCTTGGAGATATGAAGAAATGCCGGATTTAGATGAAAATTGGTCACCCATCATCTACATGTCATACCTGGATCCAAGTCGGTTAAACAGTTGTAGTTCAGATCAGGTGTTGCATAGACTTCAGATACTTGAACAGGTGCTGCTCCAAAAACGATCCTCCTCTACCTAACATCGACATGTTAGTAGATGCAACCAGCGGACACTGCATGTTCTCCTCCATGGATGGATGTAGCGGCTACAACCAGATAAGGATGTACGAACATGACACAAGTAAGATAGCTTTTCGAACTCCTCTCGGAAATTTTTATTATACCATACTGCCATTTGGTTTAAAGAATACCGGTGCAACGTATCAACGCTCTATGACGGCAATCTTCCACTGGAACCAATACCTCAAGGGAGCAGCCTCAAGAAGATAACGATTTCCACGCGTCATATCGAGCAAGATCCGGCGAAGTCACTTTATCGACATAAAAATGTACATGTCTATCATGCTATGTTGGAGAATCCGCTCTTTTGGTCATCCTCTGGAGCTGTTGAACGCTCATCTACAACAACATATGCCCTGATAGAAAGAAACAGGCATGCCGGTAATGAAGAGCCTCATAATGTTCGTAGGGGCATATATCTCACCAACAGGCGATACAACCTTCAGCCTTCTGCAAGCAGTTCCCTGAAGCACCAAGAGGAAAACTACCGAGATACAACATCCTGCGCGTCCGCCAACTCCAACTCCAGTACCACATGCACGACTCCCACAATGATGAAACAACGTCCAAGATATTCCAAATCTTGCTCGACAACAACCACTACGAACAAACCATGTAAACCACGCTTGGGGACTGAGACTCAGCATGAAGTTCCTTCACCGTCAGTCAAGGACTTCTTCAACACGAGAAAGATGGTCACGGTCAAGAATCATGGAATTCGCAAGGGTAAATCGAATCAAGAGGAAGCCACTTCAACGCTCCCTCCAGCAGAAGCTGCTTCAATGGTCTATTCAAGAGTCTCCTCGATGCTCTCTCCGGGAACCTGTTCGTTTCAGAATCCTGCTTCAACACTCTCTCCAGGATCCACCTCAACGTTCGCACCAAAAGCCACTTTAACATCCTCTCGAGTCGTTTCAACACTCAAGCTACATCAATAATCTGCGCTCTGGTCAAGTTATCTTTGATGTACTCATTGCTCAATATACGTCTCATCCATCCTTCATGAGACCCAGCGGAGCATGAAAAAGCTTGAAGTCGATAGGAGAAGGGTTATCTTGTGGAACGGATATTTTCATATAGTTGAAAGGGCGCGGTGAACAACTCATCATCAATGTTCGGCATATCTTTGAAGCTGTTAACACCTCCTGACTTGGCACCAGCATTATCCCCAGAAGACATCCCAACAGGAGTTCTTTTCTTCATTCTACAATAAAAGACATGAGTCAGTACTTGTATAAAAACGCGTGAGATGTGTAGTCACACACGACAGAACACACATTCATGTTGAAGTACACAAGGCTGGTATTGGGTCTAAACACCGGTATTGATCAAGTCACAAGTCCGGTATTGCTCAAGCTTCAAGTCCGGTATTGATCACGAGTCCGGTATCACTCAAGTTTCAAGTCTGGTATTGGTCAAGTTTCAAGTCTGGTATTGATCAAGTCACAAGTCCGGTATTGCTCAAGCTTCAAGTCCGGTATTGATCACGAGTCCGGTATCACTCAAGTTTCAAGTCCGGTATTGGTCAAGCTTCAAGTCTGGTATTGATCAAGTCACAAGTCCGGTATTGCTCAAGTTTCAAGACCGGTGTTGGTCAAGGGCACGAGGCTGGTATAAAGGTGACATTCAATCAGGCATACACGATATGGGACCCACGTTCAATCAAGCATATATGGCGGGACCATATTTATTTGCACAACACGGTTCTCTTATGTCATGGGAATCATGTTCACGAAATTCAAGCCAACGTTCGATCAAGCGGCGCAGAGCCCCACGAACGAAGCGGTGCGCAATAAATCCCGTCGATTAGGCACAACCCCACGATCGAGCGAAGCAGCGCAAAATCCCTCGACCTAATCAGGCATAGCAAGGTCGATCCGGCAAGACCGACATTCAAACGGAGCAAGCACGGAGCGGGCCCTCGACCGAAGCGAGCATAGCAAGGTCGATCGAAGCGAGCAAGACCGACATCATACTAGGGGAACGCTCTCCTATATGCCTTTTGAACGTGACATACTCCAAGGACAGGATGATGACCCGTCTCTCCTGGTAACATCTAACTTTGTCTCATAAGTTTTATCTTTACCTGTCACCATCTCATGCCTACCCCACAATAGTGTAACCATTGTGTGCTAGGCAGGGGACTTAATGTTGATGGTGGGTTTTCATTTGAGGTTAAAATTGTAAAAACCGGAAAAAATCATGCGCTGACATCTTGTAAAAGATAAAGCCATTTATAAGTGTTGGATACTCCCTCACTTAATTCACCAAGAATGGAGCATGTGGCAACAATCCCATTCTCGTGAATACATGAAATTCCTCCAGGTTGGAGCATGTGGCAACAATCCCTTCCCGTGAATTTCATATCAGCCTTGTATTTCCGGTACTCATTATCGGTGTGGCATGACGATCGAGTGTTACTCTTACAGAGTAACACGAACCTCCAAGCACTATAATGAAACCATGTACGAAATACCCGTACAGGCTGACTCTCGGTGTGTTATACTAGCCCGATTGAGCCCCTCTCGGTGTGTTATACTAGCCCGATTAAGCATCCGGACTGACCGTATCAGTCCGGATATGATCTGATCGCAGTCATCCAACTCCATAAGCATGATTAGATGACCCCAGATCAATTCCATCACCCCCAAGCAGGTATGGAATACCCACGACCGACCCCGCATGGTCGGTCATTGGCCTAGCTTGCCAAGAAACCATCCATACCGAGCATTATGGACGGAAAACCCTAAATTAGGGTTTGCGGCACATTACATGTGTTGCAAAGCGCCTCAACCATCCATCTCATACGCAGGTATAGATGGAGGGTGTAGATGTAGATTCAAAGGGCCCAGAGCATGTCAACACGATCACCGTGGGCCCACCTACACACTTGACCAATCGGTCAAAAACCAACCATGTTTGGTCGTGACAAAATTGTCGCCCAAACAAGAGATGGCGCACGGCTTTGAAAGCCAAAATTAGGGTTTCAAGCCATCACGCACGTCCATCTTCTCCGCACGAATGGAGGGTCACAGATTAGATTAAGCAGTCCTGGTCATACCAAAAATGACCACCGTGGGCCCATCTACCTCCTCATGTGTTCGGCCAAGGCATATCATGCCTGGTTAATCCAAAACGTGCGCCCAAACTAGCGTGGCCACGCCTCCCAAACCACAAATTGATCTCGACCGCTCAACTTCGCCGGACGATTTGGGTGGCTCGGATCACGTTTTAATGGGATATTCAGGTATAGGCATGAACACCAGCCTACCATCTTCACGTCAAACCAATCGGCCAAGACCGACCAAGTTAGGTCGTCTTGGAACGCGCGCCGAAAAAGAGCATGATGCGCGGCCTTTTGCGGCATCAAATTCCTATTGCAAAATCGATCTCAACCACTCCTCTTTGCCGGTCAAATTGAGTGGCCTAGATCGCACCTTCATGGGACAGTGAGACATGGACGTGTACACCGGCATGCTATCTACATGCACGCCCGGTCGGTCCTCTCCGAAATCCTTCCCATGCTTGGTTTCGACCAAGTTAAGAGTGATGCTTGCGCACCTCTTCAAAACCCTAATTTCATTAACGGTCAGAGTGTCTCAAAGATCACCTCATCCGTCCAACTTCACCACCTGGTTATACAACCCTGGTCGATTTAATTGGTCGCTGAGGTGTCATTACCCATCACTTTACCACACCATGATGCAAAGACTCACATAAAATACACACGATACTTCACAAGTATCGACTTCCGAATAACGCAGTTATTCAATTCAAAGATTACATGCTATCTTTCGTGGATCCACGATCCACACATTCCAGACATCAATCATGTCACAAACTGGGGGATACATACTGGGGTATTGGTCTGGCGGTTTACAGCGTGCAGCGTGCAACGCGCCATCACAAGAACGTGTTAGGAAGTCATGGACGGTTAGAGATGAACAGGAGAAGTGGGCAAGGCTAGTCGTGTATCACCAACACACAACTCCACTACTCCATCACTCCACTTCCTCCACTTCCCACGAGAGACGTGAATAAGACTCAGTGACTTGTATAAATAGGTTCTCCGCCCTATTTCCAAACAACGGGAGAAAAAAAGAGAAAAACAACAAGAAAACATCAGAGCCTGTTTACACCAATCGTAAGCTTGTTCACTTTCCTGTTGCAAGTCATAAGCAAGTCTACACCTTCACATTCTCAACACCTTCTTAGCTTCCCTCCCTAAGATCAACCCCATCTCCTTCACTTTGTGACCGAAACAAGTCTGGAACGGCCATTTCTTGGTTTAGGCCGGACTTGCACAGATTGATCTCTCGAATCTACAAGCACTCACCGCGCAGTGCATTTGTTTAAGGTTTAAATTCATTCCTCATCCACACCCCAAATTACCAAATTCTGCAGGAGTAGTTTTCACCCATAAACACTAGGAAACTTTTGTGAGAATTTATTCTTGTGTTCGAGAAGGATAACTAGGGTTTGGTATAACATATATTGTGATTACACAAGCTATTTCCGAAGATTTTCATCTTTGCATGTTTTTTTTTAGGTTTATTTATTTAAATTATAAGTTTTTGGAAGATGAACTTGCAGTATTTAATCTTATTGGTTTTATATATTGCTAATGTCTTATGAGATATATGTGCCTTTACGTTTTGTGAATTGAGCTATTATCTCATAAATACTCAAAAGTTAAATCTATTATGTTTTTATGCATATATTTATAAAAGATACAATGAACTTTTTGAGATATTCCGCAGTATTGATCTCTCCTTGATCCACTTTTGCATATTACTCCGTCAGTTTTCTTATGATGAGTATTACCAGTTAAATTAATCAAAAACATTTTCTTATGGTTAATTTACTCGATGATTGCTGGATACAAATGCATGTGATTTGTTAATGTCCAAATAAATCCTTCTTTTCTCGTAAAAGCAAGGTCACTTATGTTGTTCTCTTGGGAATGACATCAAATGGGGGAGAGTTCTTAAATGAACTTGTGTTTAATTGCTATATCTTTGTGGGGAGAGAGGTTGTGGAATATGTAGGGGTTAACTTGTATCTTAATAAACTCCTTGATGAAGACACTAAGTTTCGACTATGTGATATCATCTAAAGTTCACACTACATACATATGGTTTACGGATCATTATGTAAGGGGGAGTGGATTCCAATCTATAGGTTTTGCTTATTATGCAAAAGATGAAATTATTGACTAAGGAAGAGTAAAACATATCACCGTAGTATTATTTCAAAGTTATGATAAATTGAACTTTGATTAAAGTGATAATATTATGACACTGAATAACAATGATTGAGAATATATGTTTTTTTATTGTTATCGCTACGGATCTTCAACAACAATGATGCTGAGTTGAACACGTTCAGAATCGATGAAGACCTTGAAGTTACGAAGAATTCAAGAAGTTGAAGAGCCAAGGAAATCAAGCATGATGGATCAGAAGCTACAAAGGTTTATTTATTTTGTAATCCATATGTATTTATAGTTTTGTCACTAAAACTGTCAAAGGGGGAGATTATTAAAGCATTATTTGGTCGAACTCGCAAGAGTTGCTATCTCAAGCCTGTTGTCAAATTTAGTTGATCAAAACTATATCCTGATTTCTAGTATACTTATAACTATGTCTCGGATTAGGATAGAAAGGTGTAGTTGAGCATTAGCCTTCACGACGTTCACCATTTGAAGAAGAAGATCTGCTGAAGACTTTGAGGAAATTCGACGACTAAGGTATGTGAAGACTAAAACTTATCTATCACTCAGAAGTCTATTCAATTCTATCTGAGACTAAGTCGTATAGCTATATATACTTTATTTTATACACATTGAAAATTTGAGTCAAGTTTATCTCGTTAATATAATTCTCGAAATATGAGTTTAAAGCTGAGAATGCTTCATCATTTACTTGAAAACTTTGGTTATGAACAATTCATTTGTTGGAAACTAAATATTAAGTCAAGTTGATCATGTAAAAATTACCTTGAACATCTTACATGATTTGTGTGAGACAATCATTTGATGTTAACTCGGGATGTTTTGTATTGATCAAATAAACATTTGAAAAATTACTTGAAGCTAGTGGTATGTGAAAGATTACCATTTTTGTTCTTCTAAGGATGTTTCAAACCGATTATCGAGAGTTTTAGAGATACTACAAAATTCTGGATATAGCACAGTATGCTTACCCAGTATGCGAACTATGAAATACTAGTTGGGTCCGGAACTCTTGTTTGCGAACAGTTTTTGCGAACGAGATTATCTGTGTGGGTCTGGTACCGTAGTTTGCGAACTGTGTTTGTGAATGGCATTACTAGGTAAGGTCCAGAACGGTAATTTACGAACTCAGTTTGCGAACTTAGTGGTTATGTTCTAAAATCGGCAGTTACGACAACTTGTTCACATACTCCGCATGCAAACTAAACTGTCTATACTCATGAGATCAGGTTTGTTTGCGAACTAAAGTCCCTGAATTTTCAATGCCCTTAAGGTATGCGAACTCAGTTTGCAAACCATGACATTATGTTCATGAATTGGTTATTGTATATGTACTTTGTACACATACAAACCAAGCTTAATATGTTTCAAATGCTTCACATATATTTCCATGAGATATTAAGCATTTGAACAACTCTCTTAAAATACATATTAGATACATTTGATTTGATCATGTATCAAAATTGGTTGATTGTCAGATTGAGTCTAGAAGTATTTGATGAAATTAGCTAAGCTAAAAGTGTTGATATGGCTAACTTCATTTAACTGTTATTGAGCCAACTCGTTATACATGTTTAGGTACGGTTCATGCATATCTGAATATAAGTATATTTCATTTGTGTATATTAAGCTAAAACATTTAACGGTGGAGATTGATTGCTTATTTTCTAAGCAAACTTAGCTTGAATCTCAAGTCAGGTTATCATCTAACGGTGAATATTGATTGCTTTGTTAATAAGCTATCTTGGCTTGGTTTTCAAAATCTCTATTTTCTATCATTTGATTATGATATTTATGCATTATTCCTGATTTTAAAATTGTTCGTACAATATTTAAACCTGTTCTGCAAAGTTATATTGACCTCAAGCCATATGGACTCTCATTGATGCGTGTCAGTCACATGACACTTTTAAATTTCAGCCGTTTTGTTCATCATCAGACATTATAATTAAGGGCTGGTGAATCCTTAACAGGTTTTGTCTGCCTGGTTGTCGATGGTTTTCAGTTATGGACTTATGGTGTAAGCTCTAGTAGAACTTGGGCGATTTGCCTTATTTCAGAGAGTCAGAAACATGTTGGGGGAATGATTGCAGATTTTATTCCGAAAAGCCCACCCACCCTTTCGCTTGTATAAGTGTTTATATAATGAACCATATTTTGGGGACTACTCAAAAATGGTGGGGGACTACTCTCCAACTTTTGGGGTGGATATTAGAAGTAATAATGAGTCACCCCTTATCTAAGTTTTTTTTAATACCAAACTTGCCCTTAGTAATTAAATTAGTGTAATGATTAGTGAGTTAATTAATGATTAGTGAGATTAAATTAATAAGTTGATTTTTTTCAAAAGAAGAATTATTGAGAGGGAGAAGAAGAAGATGAAGATGAGGGTTTTGGAACAAAAAAAATTAAGATCTTTTTCTTTAAGAGCCACAACAAGAGTATGATGTTTTGGGTACTCATGGGTACTTCAAATTTAGTTAATGGTGCTTGAATTGGCCAAAACATTCCTAAAAATGAACAATTTACAAATTGATTTCGGTTTGGTTAAAAAAGTTCGGTTACGACATCTGAATAACAGGTAGCCTAACTCACCTGCAAGTGTAGTTTGGTTAATATTCCAGAAAACATAGGTAGTCGAACTCAGCTTTAATGGAGTTTTTTCTTTCAGAGAAAAGTTCGGTTAGGAGAAGAAAAATTACGACGTAACCGAACTAGGAGTTCGTCTAGAAAAAAAATTTGCGACGTAACCGAACTCAATATGCTGGTTTTTCAAAGAAAAGTTCGGTTAGGAGAAAAAAATTGCAATGTAACCGAACTTTTTGTGGCATAACCGAACTACAAGTTCGGCTTGGACATTTTTTTTCTCGACGTAACCGAATTGTTCTCTGAAAACAAAAACCTCCATTAAAGTTCGGTTAGGAGAAAAAAATTGCAATGTAACCGAACTTTTTGTGGCGTAACCGAACTTTTTGCGCACATTTTTTTTCTCGACGTAACCGAATTGTTCTCTGGAAACAAAAACCTCCATTAAAGTTGAGTTCGGCTAGTTCGACAAAAATTTTCACATAATTCCTAACCGAACTTCTCTTTGTAACTTCCATTTTCAACTCATTTTGATGATTACTTCTCATTTTTTCAACGGAAAACGAATGAAAAGTAATGAGTTTGTTATAATTTTGATTTTGTTTTGTTAATGATTTAAATTAAGCTATATATAGAGGTGGCGGTGGTGGTGATTTGAGGTGGTCGGTGGTGGTGGTGGTCGGTGGTGGTAGGTGGTGGTTGGTGGTGGTAAGCGGCGGTGGTGATGGGAGGAGGTGGCTATATATAAATAGGTGGTGGTGATGGGAGGAGGTGATTATATATATAGGTGAAGGGTAGGTTAGTCATTTCCACGCCTTAGGACACCCCTTATAAGTATAGGGTTGACGTTCCTATCACAAAGTAGTCCCCCATCATTTTTGAGTAGTCCCCAAAATATGGTTCTATATAATTTTCACTTTTCTTTTGATTAAACAAATGGGCTTGGACGTAGACTGATTATTGTCGATTTAAGTAGAGATTTGCTAATGAGTAATGATAATCATGTCCAACGCCATGGGCCTTGTGTATAAATTCAGTAATCCATGCGAAATAAATAGGCCATAGTCGTAGGGAGGAGGTAGTCGGTAAGGTGAGCATAGGCCGGTATGGACCGGTTTTCGCCTCATCCGCATCCAATCCATTGCACTACGGATTTCAAATTTGGCATTCGCATCCAATCCATATCCAACGGATTTGCACCCAATGGATGCACGGATGGACGGATTGGATGCGGATAATCCAATGGATTTGTTTTAGTTAAAATTTATAGTAAAGAAAATAAAGCTAACACATATGACTCCTTATAAAACCTACATATCCTATATATGTATACAAATGGGAAAAATATCGTTTGGTCCTTTTTTAGGTGGGCCCATGTCTGTTTAGTCCTTTGGTCAAACGCCTTTACTGTTTGGTCCATAATTATTTAAAAATATTTAAATAGACAAAAATACCCTTCCGTGTTAAATTTTTATTTTTGTAGCAGTTCTTCCGTGCTAAAAAAACTACAAAAAGCTAAAAAATGTACTTCATTCCCGGGAATGAAGTCCATACAAAAGCTAAAAAAAGACTTCATTCCCGGGAATGAAGTCCATACAAAAAGCTAAAAAAAAAGACTTCATTCCCGTGAATGAAGTCCATACAAAAAGCTTCATTCCCAAATGAAGTCCATACTTCATTCCCAGGAATGAAGTCCATACAAAAAGCTAAAAAAGCAGACTTCATTCCCGTGAATGAAGTCCATACAAAAGAAAACGCTAAATGAAGTCCATACAAAAGAAATGTACTTCATTCCCGGAATGAAGTCCATACAAAAAGCTAAAAAAGCAGTCATTCAATTCCATACAAAAAGCTAATGAAGTCCATTCCCAAAATGAAGTCCATAAAAAAGCTAAAAAATTTCATTCCTGTGAATGAAGTCCATATAAAATAAAGAAAGATCAATTCATTTGTTTGATGAACTTCATCTTCATCTTCAAAACAAAAGCATCGTTCTTGATTACATCTTTAACACAATGTGGATCTTTATCTTCTTCGCCATCTTTAACGAATAGCAGCAACAGTTTGTTGTTCATCGTCTTCATCGCCTCCAAAAACAGCAACAACAGTTTGTTGTTCGTCGTCGTCGTCTTCAAGAACACAGCGTATTCAATAGTTTGTTGTTCGTCGTCTTCATCGCCTCCAAAAACAGCGTATTAAACAAAAGAGCAACATCATCATATTCATCGAAAACATCATCTTCATCGTCTTCTTTTCAACAACAACAGATCAAATCACCATCGTCTTCATCGAGAAAAAAAAACAAAGAGCAGAAAGAAAAAAAAGATGGAGAAAAAAAAACTAGATCCAAAACAGGAAGAGAGAGAATGTAGATTTGAGAAATAAGATATTTTTCTAGATTTTTTTCTATATATGTGGTCCCAAAAGGATATTTCTCACACCCCACAATGACATTTACATCATCCATGACATCAACAGAGACCAAACAATAATTTTTAGGACCAAACTATAATTTATATTACCAACAGACTAAATGACATTTGACTGGGTCAAATGGACTAGACTCATCCTAATATATTATTTCTAGGACCAATTGGTATTTCCTACTATACAAATATCCATAGTATTTTCTAGAACTATATAAATGCCCTTAATTTAACGGATATGGATGTCCAACGGATTTTCAAGGTTCCATCCGGGCCCGATCCGTTATCCGTTGGATTTCAAAACTTCCGTCTGCATCCAACCCATTAACGAACGGTCCGGACATCCATCCGCAAATGAACGGTTGATCTCGGTTAAATCCGCGGATTACGGGTCAAATGCTCACCCCTAGTAGTCGGTGCAAAAGACAGAACTTCTACAAGTTTATTCTTCAAAAATAGTACATATAATTATATACGGACTTTTGGGACGAAGACACGAAGTGAACCGGCTCTTAAACAAATAGAAAATCCAGATGGGGAATATAGCCGCTTTGCGGTTGTGACTTGTGAGTCGTCTATTCCTAACTAGGTATCTTTTTGGTCCGTTGCTGGTCCAGCGACTCCAACCTCGGCACTGAGCCTAAAGTATTAAGGCCTTAACCCGCTTTTATTGTAATCTTAATCTCACACCTGATTTACACTTTGGTCTATCCATGTTTTTTTTTTTCTTGATAGGACAAGTAGACAACCGAGTGTCTTAACGACATGACAATGCACCCTTCTTCTATTTTGAATGAACTTGCAAGATCATTACAACGTTGTAATCTCAAGCTTGGATTTTGTGGACTTGGCAGTTTTGTTAGGCCCACGTTTAGAGAGAGACGGGGAGGGGTCCACACTTCCCACTCAACAACGCTTTGTTGGTATTTCAAGGTGCAAGGTTTAATGCTCTCAATCTTTATGTGTTTGGGAGGTTTCAATGGTGGAGATCCTTACTCGGCCAGCATTGATACATCAATTGCCTTATCAAACACAAAATTTTGGAGTGTAATAAGTCTTCTGGTTTTGACATGTTTATGGTGGCGAATTAGTTCAGGAAATGAACGATCACAAGATGCGCCAACATAAATCCTGGTTGATTACGCTCTCTCCCTCTCTTGCAACCCAAAATTGGCCAAGCATACATTTGGCTGCAGTCACGGATGCTAAGTCCTATGGGCTAGATTGGACTGCTAGATTGGCCAAAAAGTGTTGCAAATCATGAAAAAAGTGTGGGAAAAAAGTTAACACTCTTTCTGGCTACTTCTCTCTCCTAGCATTTGCTCGCAGTCGAACTATCAGCGAGATTGAAACGCTAAATAGTGTGGCGCTCAAAAAGTGCTCAAAACGCTGAATGGTTCGGCGCTCACAAAAATCTAACGGCTGAGATTTAAGCGATGAATGGTTCGGCGCCCAAAAAGTAACCAAAACGCCGAATGGTTCGGCGCTCAGAAAAACGCAATGGTTCTATTTCACAGATGACGTGGATGGCCAATCTAGCAGCTAGATATCTAGCCCATAAGACTTAGGAGGTTGCCCAGACTGACGTGGATGGCCAATCTAGCAGCTAGATATCTGGTTGGTCGAGAACTACTTCATTTCAAATGCAACATGGTGGTAGCTCTGAGTGAGTACCCTACTGAAACTGTTCAAAAGTAAATGCTGATAAATGATAGATTCGTTTCATGATGCTGCCAATAGCTAGTCCGTAGGAAATGTTGGCAACCAATATAAGACATCCTCCTAGTGGAAGGAAGGAGTAGGGCAAGCCGAGTGTACTTTCCTACATCTACTTCATGTCCATGACATTTGTATCTGTATGGGACATAGATGGATAACCCACTTGCTCTGTACTCTGTAGTACAGGCGCAAACCTACCCTCTCATACACCCCTTTTTCTACCAAATTTTTGCCTTTTGGGTTACATTACGAGACAATTCAAATAAATGACTGCCAGAATGATTTCAATGAAGTAACCCCGGAAATATTGGGAATCATCATAATTTCTGACTTAAAAACATGTACACTTGGTCTCTGGGTAATTCTCCTACACCAATCGCGTCAAGACTCCGGCGAAACAATCAAGGCCAGGGCATTAGGAGTGCGGTTCTCAGGAATTCTAGAAAGCGGGTCCCACCAACTCGGTATAAAATTTGGGAGTACCTGAGACATTTTGCATCTGAGTCACACTCTTCGAGTCTTTGCGGAAAAATGGTTGATTGAAAGAAACATGTGGAAAACGGATTTTTCCATTAGAAAATAATCGAGATAGAAATAAACAGGTAGCCTTTTTAGTGTTGGCGAGTCGAGCATTGCTTTTTTTTTTTTTTTCATTCCATTTTTAAAATTCTCCGTAGAGCTACTTTCACTTGGCCCATAGTTATCACATAACTTGATCTTGTTATTTTATTGGGTGGTCTAATGTTCCAGAGGAGTTCGACATCTTGGTTAGTTTAGAAGGGTTATCTTTTGAGTCGATCCCTTCTCATGTAATATATCCCTAAGATTTGTCGCCAACCTTTTCCCTGCCAACACAGAATTATGTTGACGTGGGGTATTACTTGGGCAGGCTCTTATTGTGAGTTGCACTTGTGTGTTGTGTCTATTTGTAATTGGGTGTCTATCACGTTTGTTAGCTTTCCTTTGCATGGTGGCTTTTGCAGATTTTTCACTTTGTAATATGCCTACTTCTTAATACTCCATCGGTCCCACTATTAAGTGACATATTTAATTTTACATTTTGTCCCACTATTAAGTGATATATATCAATAAATAATGAGATATTTTTAAAATTATCCTTTTAATTGATTATAAGAAATATAAGAAATATGCATAATTTGATAGTCATGTTTATATTCGTTACGTAGGTGTTTTAAAATGTTTTTCAATGGTATGAAGTTTGCGAACATCCGTGGTGTAGTTTGAGAGATAAATCATTTCAAAATTTCACTAATTATTATCCATAAGGGTATAATTATAAAATATGCTTAAAAATACTCTTTTCCCTTGTTTGCCTTAAAAATTGTGCAAACTTGAACTAGGTCACTTAATAGTGGGACGGAGGGAGTACAATTTTATTTACCGATCAAATAAAAATGGACCATGTTTTGGCATCAGGCAGGGACGGTATTGGGGGTGGCTTACCCAGGCTACAGCCCCCCCAAAACTTTGTAAGAACTGATTTGGCCTTGTAATTTTCGGATTTTAAAAAAATAGCCCAGGTGAGAATTAAAATTAGCCCAAGTATTGACTTAGCCCAACTACAATTTTACAAGTATTGACATAGCCCAACTACAATTTTGAATCGTTTTGGTGTTTCTAGTCATAGAATCTTACGTTGTTATACCATATGGTAGCCGTTCAAAGAATTAGTAACACGGTCCCAAAAAAATAAATCATCAATTAGGTGATCTTAGCCCTTCAAAGACTAAGAAGAGGAATAAAACATAGTTGTTTTCATTTTATTGGTTAAAATACATATTCTTTTTTATTTCTTTATCAAATTTGATTATTTGTTATTTATTTGATATGATTAAAAAGAAAAAAAATGATTGTATTTTTTTAATTTTCTTGTGTAAGAAAGACCAAAAGTTAGGAAAGATCTTAAAATCTATAATTTTAATAACAAGTACTACCATGTTCCTATCTCCACCTCCATTTCTTACGGTGACGGAATTAGGGGTGGCTTACCTATGGTGAAGTCCAAAACTTGATTTTCATTGTTTCCAAGATTTAGCCCGGGTGTAAATTTGAGTTAGCCAATTATCAAGACAGGAAATTCGCGCAACTATAATTTGAAACTCTTATTTTTATTTCTGTGATACTATGATGCTACGTTGAAATTCTGCAAGAAGATTGAAACTCGGTCCCATATAGATAATCCTTGATAATATGATCTCAGCCGTTAAAGGATTCCAAAGACCAAAGTAAAGAACTAATACTTCAAATTCTCTCTCACACACTGTGTTCGTCTGATACGGTCAAATCTTATTAGGATAGAACCACGTGTGTTAGTTCTTGTTCTACTTCTTCTTTTTCTTTTAACTCATCATGTTTCACCATGCTACGAAAATAAAAAATCAAAGGGTGTGAAGAATAACATAACTTCCTCGTGTCTACTTAAGAATAACATAACTTCCTAGATGTATCATTGTTGCATCGGTTCATTTTTGCTTTTCTTCCTCGGCAAATGTAAGTATATTGACGAAGATTACATAGTGTAAGCCCAAAGCAACATTCTAGAAAGACAAAAAGAGCCGTGTGATAGCAAAAACCGCAACCACTTCCGAGCATTTTGTTCCGGAAACAACTCTCAAAGCTGAAACCCGATATGTTGAAAAAAAAAAATAGCATGTCGCATCAAGTATTATAACCGCAGCTATCAATATTGCAATCGAAAAAGTAAGATATAGTATTGGCAAAAAAAAAAATTTTTTAGCCCACCCAGACATAAAATCCTGGATCCGTCGCTGGCATCAGGAGGAGGTATACAGTAGGGAAAATAACAATACTTGTTTTTTCTTTTTGTTTTACCTAATTAATATATTTTCTGCGCTAACTTTAAGAAAGATTTAGGAAACTTTTGTAAACTTTTAGGACGCGTAAAACGCGTAATGTATGTTCGCCAATTAAATCAGAATATGGCAAAGATGCTTCACGCGTGCCTCCCAGTTGGTTGGATTCAAGAGCACTACATACAGATTGCAATAAACAAACAAATCCTCGTTAACGAGGTTTATCTAAATCGTTGGACTGAATACACCTAATTTGAAAAACAAAAGGTATGGCACTGATTTATGATGCGACTTATCTCTACACTGTTTGGATTTGGCCGCCCCTCATTCGTGAGCCACCTTATTTGGTGTTTCTGCATTTTCATCCAGTCCTTAACAACTAACAAGAGATGGTTGGTCTAGCGGCAAAAAAACAATATGTATAAATTGGAAATCTACCGCATTAGAGCGGATTATTTAAATAATTGGGCAAGAGTATATCTCAAATGATTTTGCTAAAGGTATTCAATCTGAACTTGTTTTCTGCGATACCTAAATGTAAAACATACCTGACCAGAAAAAGTGGGAGCGAATCAAATATACGAAACCGACTAAAAATAAAACTTGACGAATTCTTTTTTGTCTTATTTTGTAGATATTTGCATCTCACCTGTTAGAAGTGCATGCTGATTATATACCCTTTTGTGCTCATGCACCATAGAGTAGCTAGGATACACATTACCAACTTGGTCATTTGTATTCTTTTACATTATATTTGTTGTTGGTATTTCATTGCGAATTACTTCATTAGTCTTGTCCCATCACAACACGATAAATGAGTCGTTTGATATCTTAAGCAACCAAAATCAATGTTTAATTAACAAATTTAGCTATGCAAAACTATTTGCAAATTATGGATCAGATTTACTATTTGTTGCAATTTTAGGCGTGCATGCCGTGCTAAATTATTTGGTTGACAAATCCTACAAATGATTACTTTTGGTTCATAGATTTTCAACGTATACCGGTTTCACCTTTGCCACTAAACATCTTTCTTCTTCGCCCATCTCTCTATATGTTATGCAAAAGATAAACATTAATTCGCTATTTCATACTAAAGCGGAAGCTGGCAATATAAAAACACACTCGCAGAACACAAGAATTACGTGGTTCAGCATATAGCTTACATCCACGGAAAGAAGAGAACTCATATATGTATTACAGTTGTTGTACTTACAACAGAGACAAAGACAGCAATATATATGACTTCTAGGTAATAGTTCTTGCCATATATAGGAGTGTAAACAAGGCAAGAATAATCAACCAGAAGATATGACAGTATACACCCATATACAGTAAAGGTAAGAAGATAATCATCAGTAATCTTCTCATATTCTCTTCTCCACCAACACTCCCCCTCAAGTTGGTGCGAAAATATCGATTGAGCCCAACTTGCCCAATATTTCGCGAAATTTTGGAGCTGATAACCCTTTTGTGAAGATATCTGCTAGTTGTTGTTCACTGCGGACAAATGAAGTGAAAATGACTTTGGTATTCAATTTCTCACGAATGAAATGACAATCAACTTCAATATGCTTGGTCCGCTCATGGAATACTGGATTTTAGGCTATATGAATAGCCTCCTGATTATCACAAAATAATTTGGTTGGTTCCGAACAACAGAATCTTAAATCTTTTATAAGGGATCGAAGCCAAATTATCTCACAAGTAGTTGACGCCATTGCCCGATATTCTGCCTCAGCACTTGATCGAGAGACAACATTCTGTTTCTTGCTCTTCCATGTGACTAAGTTACCTCCAACAAAGGTACAATAACCTGTGGTAGATTTCCTATCTACTAGACACCCGGCATAGTCAACGTCGGTATAGGCAGTGATCCAGCTGGCCGTAACAGAATTGTGTCCATTTCTGCGCATCCAAATACCCCTTCCTGGTGAACCTTTTAGATATTGGATGATCCTGTCGACTGCATTCATATGACTGACTTTAGGAGCATGCATGAATCGGCTAACCAAACTTACTGCATACGAGATATCTGGGCGAGTCATCGTCAAATAAATTAACTTCCCAACCAATCTTTGAAACGAACCAGGATTAGAGAATAACTCTCCATTGTCATCAAGTTTACTGTGACTATCTATAGGAGTATCTAATGGCTTTATTACCATCTTTCCAGTCTCCTTTAACAAGTCCAATACATATTTTCTTTGGTTAAGAAATATTCCCTTTTTTGAATAAGCAACTTCTATTCCAATAAAATACTTAAGTACACCCAAGTCTTTAATGGAAAACTTCTTGTGTAAGAACTCTTTTAACTTTGAGATACCGTGTTGATCATTGCCGGTAATAACAATGTCGTCAACATAGACCAAAACAATGATAGTACCTTCCATTCCCTTTTTAATGAATAATGATGGATCAGCAGTACTTGTCTTGAACCCACTAGAATTGAGAACACCACTCAATTTCGAATACCATGCTCGTGGCGACTGTTTGAGGCCATAAATTTCCTTTTTCAGTTTGCAAACATACCCATATCGAGTCTCTTGAGGATGACCAGGAGGTAATAGACATATACACTTCTTCCTCTAAATCCCCATGTAAAAAAGCATCTTTAACATACATTTGGAATAATTTCCAGTCCTGGTTGACAGCCAAAGATAGAAGTACTCGGAACGTGTTCATTTTTTTCATAGGTGCGAACGTTTCGGTGTAATCAATTTCATACGTTTGCGTATATCCCCTAGCAACCAATCTTGACTTATATCGTTCAATGGTTCCATCACTCTTATACTTGATCTTATAAACCCAACAACATCCAACAGTTTTCTTCTCTACCGGCAATTTGACGATATCCCACGTCTCATTTTCGTCAAGTGATAGTAATTGCTCTTTCATGGATTTCCTCCAAATTGGTTTAGCATTAGCCTCTCTGAAATTAGTGGGTTCAATATCACTTGACAATGTACTCAAGAATGAAAAATGGGATTGAGTAACATTATCATATGTGATATATTCTTGTATGGGGTAAGAAACTGTATGATAGGTGACAAAATCTTTCAACCTTTCAGGAGGGTGAGTATTTCTGTTGGAGAGTCGTAAAACTTGAGGTGAAGTAGGCGACTCTGCAGATTCAGATAACATTGGTGAAACTATGTCATTATTAGACATCTATTCGGATTAAGATGCCGACGGCAAAACTGTGTCCCTAGTAGGCACTGACCTTTCCTCGGTATTTGAAGGTACAACAAGCTCACTTGTGGATGGACATCTTGAGATAATTATCTCAAGCCTTGTCACTTTCGATCCCATGCGAGTAAAAAGGCTATTTTCAACAAAGCGAACATCACGGGAGACAACCAGCTTTCAAGATGTCACATTGTAACATATGTACCCTTTCTTGGTCCACGAATAACCAAAAAATACACAGCGGGTTGCTCGAGCATCTAACTTATCACGATGGATTGCTTGGAGATGCACATAACAAACACAACCAAAGACCCGTAGATGAGATATATTGAGATTACGACCCTTTAAGACTTCCAACGGTGACTTGAATTCTATAACACAACTAGGAAGTCGATTGATTAGATAGGCTGCAGTTAAAACCCCATGAGACCAGTATTTCTTAGGTACGTTCATGTGAAACATAATAGCCCTAGCAGTTTCTAGGATGTGTCGAAGTTTCCTTTCGGCAACCCCATTTTGTTGGGGCATTCCAACACAACTAGATTGATGAATAATTCCTTAACTTCGAAGAAAAATTGGAAGTGATCCTTTAATAATTTCTGTACCATTGTCAGACCTAAAAACCTTAACTTTAGCTATAAACTGAGTAACCACCATTGCATGAAACTCCAAAAAAAGCTGAATAAACTTCAGTTTTCGATTTCAATAAATATAGCCAAGTTGCATGAGAATAATCATCAATTAATATCAAGAAATACTTGTATCCATCATAAGAATCAATAGGTGCGGCACCCCATAAGTCTAAATGAACTAAAGCAAACGGTTCCTCAGAAACCGATACAAATTTAGGAAATAGTAAACGAGTTTGTTTAGCAAATTGACAAGCATCACAAACATTTGATTCAAATGATAAAGACGGAAAAAGACGTGACAAAGTACGAGTAGATGGATGTCCCAAACGATAATGTAGAATCTGGTTATCTACTGAGCTGTTGATAGATGCAAAGCCTCATCAACGAAACTGCAAGGATTGAAAAGATAGATCCCATGCGAGTAAATACCTTCACCAATCAATTTCTTTGTCTTTCGATCCCGAAAGAAGACCGACGTGGGAGTAAATGTAACATTACAGTTCAACGAATTTGCAATTTTCCCAACTGACAAGAGTTGGACAGGAAATGATGGAACAACCAATGCATCGTCACTTGAAGAATTTGAAAAAATCTTAATTTTACCACTTCCTAGAATAGGTATTGATTTTCCATTAGCAATAGATACTGTCTTCTTTTCACTGTTGGATCAAATGAGTGAACTGAAGACGGATTATTTGCCATATGATATGTGGCCCCGGAATCAACAATCCAAGTATTTGTTTTAAGAGAAGAAGAAAAAAAGGCTTGGAGAGTACCTGAAGCATGAGTAGACGGATCTTTAAACGACTTTGATGTAGACATAGACTTAGTATATTGTTGAAGAATCTCACTTAAATGACTTAGAGAACAAGAAGTATCACCAAATCTACCTAACCTATACCCCACTCGACCAAACCCCATAACGACTTGCTCCTTTTGTTCCTTCTTTTTACTATTGTCAAATGTAGGTTTTAGGTGAGGGTGAAGCTGCCAACATCGTTCCTTTATATGCCCATTCCTATTGCAGTGATCACATCGGTAGGTTTCTCATTTACTTTGGTTGTTATTTCGATGACCATACGATTTTCCTCTTTCAATAACAAGAGCTCTAGCTTCCTCACTAACAGGAAATTTTTTAGAGCGCACGACATCTTTTCAACACATGACTCTTAAGAGCTTCATATTCAAGTTTAAGTGTTTCAAGTGACGTGACAAGTATTTGTTGCAAGAACATAATTTTATCTTCTTCGGCACGCTTAAAAAGTACGCTTAAAAAGTACTTAAGAAGTAATTTTATGCTTGTATTTGGATCAGATTCTGACATATCAAACTCAATCAAAGAGAAAACATATACCAAATAACAAGTTCAATCAAGCGGTATAAGAGACCCTAAGATCCAGTTAGAGAAAAAAAATAGAAAGCTGATTTGACTAGGGATCCAGTTAGATCACTTGCCGACAGAAAAGTGGGAGAACAAAGAATTTCTTCAAGAAGGAAAGATGATGAAATAAAAAATCAATGACCAGGGATCGCAACTACCTGCTCAGATGCCATAAAGCGGAAGCTGGCAATATAAAAACACACTCGCAGAACACAAGAATTACGTGGTTCAGCATATAGCTTACATCCACGGGAAGAAGAGAACTCATATATGTATTACAGTTGTTGTACTTACAACAGAGACAAAGACAACAATATATATGACTTCTAGGTAATAGTTCTTGCCATATATAAGAGTGTAAACAAGGCAAGAATAATCAACCAGAAGATATGACAGTATACACCCATATACAGTAAAGGTAAGAAGATAATCATCAGTAATCTTCTCATATTCTCTTCTCCACCAACACATACCACTACGTTTGTGCTAGTGTAAATGTACAAGTGATCGGCATGATTTGGTAGATATTGATGCATGCATGCTTCATAGTTAAGTTCAGTATTTTTAACGTGAAAAATTCGTTTTTCAGTGTCAAAACAATCTATCACGTTTCATCTTGGAGAGAGTATGAAGGAATGCATGCAATGAAAGTACACGTAACGTTAGAGAATTCAAACATGCCATACAATGGGCAATGGCAAAGGGAGACATCTGCACCACACCTTCGCATATTCCTTCACTCTTGTTAAGCTGCCCATCCTTCAGTGTTCAAAGTGTTATCCCCTCGTCAAATGGATTTACTAAGATCATAAAGTATACGTAAAGTTTGTGATATAAGTCAAAATTGAATTGGAAAGAATTCATTGGAAATGAGTAAAATGTCGAGACCTTTAACGGGTACATACAGTAGTCATTGGGCCATAGACGTACAAAACTCGTTATGATATTTGTTTCAAACTCAGACCTAGTTGGAAATCATTTGGATAGTCTATTATTTTCATGTGGGATCACTATCTTTCATTCATGTCACATGTTGACAACACACCAACATGTGACTGATTAGACTATGAGCTAACTTTTTCAATTGAGGAAGTCCGAATTGACGCTCTCCCTGTCACTCATCTCTCTCCCACTCTAAGAGTGTCATCCCTATCTTAATGATAGTCGAGGAAGATTTAACAAAAATTTATAAGCCAAAATGATTTAGATCCCGCGGGCCGAATTCCACGAGTTGTACCGATGTGACATAAGGGGTGGGATCCACACTAAACCCACTCCCTGCTAAACCGTCGGATCACAAGGTCCCCACTCTCTTTCTCTCTTGCGGGACAATCCACGGGATTGGGGTATGTAATTAATATGATGTTAGTCTAATTAAATGTAATTTGTACGAACTTAATAACTTGACTCATATGTATCTATGGATTTATTTTCATTCTTGCAAATGGAATATTAATAGTATCAATCTAGGCACAAAAAAATTAGACTACGATGAACTTTTTTATCCTGGTTAGTTTGGGGCCTATCCAATTTATTTGGGGTCTACAACTAAAAGATAAAAATGGTCATTTAAAGGTAAAAGGTTAACCCTTATCCAACTGTTTTACATAATGGCAAATTTATCTCTTATTAGGTAGTGTTAGTGGGGTGATTGGTAGGTCTGTAAACAAGCCTACGACTATGTCAAACTGCAAGTGCACAGCGTCTATTGTAGACAAAGCAAATACAGGTCGATCCCACAGAGACAAGGTGGGTGTAAAAGTGATTCCAAAGCTTTACTAAACTGATTCAATGATTAGTAACACAAAAGTAGTTTCGTTGTGTCGATACGACAAGATTTTGAGAGAGATTATAACAGCAAAATAAAGGTGTAAAGACAGAGATGTTAACACTGAGACTTAAGGCACTAGGATTATCAAATCCACCACTAACTTATACTAGTTATTCTCCTAATGATACTAACCTTGTCCTTATAACTGATAACAGGGGAGATACAAGTCTTCTGTTTATCTAAGGTGACTATCATATGAATTATTCAATCACAACTAAGGTATTTCTCCTAAGCATTAACTGTCTTTTCAGGGTACAACTAATCAAAAGATCAATATATGAAATTAGGCATGAGTGGCAGTTCTTCAACACAAGATTATTCTAACTACAATGGATACATGGCATACACTGTGAAAGTAAAGTATTGAAGCCCCTAAGACTGAATTTTATTCTAAAAATTTAAGCACAACAAGGTCACTGCCATTAACATGAATAACTAAGCATTAAGCTAGGGTTTCATCTCAACCCTAGTAAATGAATTTAGAACATAATGAGAATGATTCAACAATGGTTTAAACTAAGGAATTGATTTAACTAAAAACTTGTTATATTTATTACACAACAGTAGCCTCTATTTATACATTAATTTCTTCTCAAATACTAGAATTGATAAATTAGAGAGCAACCACTCACTCAAATCGTGTTTTCCGACAAACCCCCTCTGCAATTCTACCTGTAATTCTTGATTTGATGCTTGCTTTTAGCTATTGAGGATAACCATAGCCTTATCTCTCTCAACCCTAGCTTCTAGGGTTACTGCTGTGCAGAAGAAGCTATGATGGAGATAGATAAAGACTAGGAGATTGATTGAGAGCATAGGGTGGCTGATAGGTTGGCTAAGCTTCGGAGATGGTCGGGAAAGTGATTGATGGAGATGAGAAGTGAACTGATGTTTTGCAGAGGAAGGAGAACATAGAAAGTACGAAGAGAATGAGTGTTTGGCTGTTGCTTGAATAGGGGAAGGATAGAGCATGCTCGGGTGTGAGGCAGGAGTATCAAGCGTTGAAGCACACCGTGGAGATGCCTTGGATGCTGAGCATCTGTATCAAATCCTTCGACTCAGAGTCGAAACGGGTTTGGGTATAGGATCTTGGGTTTTATCTCTTGGAAGATCTTCTTCTAAGCCCAATCCTTCTCCAAAGCTAATATCTCAAGCCCACTTCTAGTTTTGAGATGTGAAAGCAACATTCTTCACTTTCGGATGAGGTGCAAATGACATTCTTCACTGCGTTCTAGTGAGAGATTTGTTGTCTCTCTTCCGTTGTCACCAATTCTCCGCTCTTTTGGCTTCTCTACTCATCCAAGCTTTATTTAGTACCTAAAAACACAAAGTTAATTAGTACAAGTATTTATTCATGAAAACAATGAAAATACAGAATTTGGGATAATATATGATTTTAAAGCGCAAAAGATGAGTTAATTGCCAACAAAAAGGTATAGAAATATGCAATATTTGGCACTCATCAAATACCCCCAAACCTGAATTTTACTTGTCCTCAAGTGAAACAGAAATTAAGAAATCCTAACTATACCACTGTCACTGGTCTATCGAATGCATTTAGCGTATGCACTAAGCCTTTAAACCCCTAGGTGTCCCTAGTGGACGAGTTGTAGTCTCGTGAGGGTTTACCAGAGGTGTACCCACAAAACCTTCTCCAACTTTAGAATGTAATAGAGTCCTAAGCATCCAAGGAGCTATGAGGACATATAGTTTCTGCATGCTAGTAATAAGAAGTTAGAACTACCAAAGAACGCATTCTCATCCTTAAGAGTTGAGCGAGAAGTAACCATACCATATGAAAGAATTCGGGTTCGAGAGTGATCACAAGCCGCGACTTCTGCCTCACCAATATGGTTTTATGATAATTGCACTCAAAAAGACCGTTTTTTTTTTAGTCTCTCATGTGTGCAGACATGAATAAAGAGAGAAATCCTGCACACGTTGAATGGTGGGAAGGAAAACCTTCCGAAATAATTTATGGAGACTCCACAAAATTGTGGACAAAAAGAATCTTTTTCTGATGATCTCTAAGAAAGGAAATCAATCATTAACAAGGATGGGAGTACTCACTTACCTTCACATCTGATTGGCAATCAACACCACTCTCACAGCACCCATAGAAACGTCTTCAATCTTTGGTCTTCGGTCTTCAACTGTTGATGATGAACGTCTTGAACTTCTTAGAACCTTGACAATTTCTGATTTTTCTCTTTAATTTCTTGTTGCTTGAAATTTCCTCTCAAATTCTTCTTTACCATGGCGTAAACAAAACTAAAAACAAACTGTAATAATTTTTTAATTTTTTTTTCGGTTTTAAGATAAGATGACAAACTTAAAATAACAAAATAAATAATAAAACTACTAAAGCCATGGATGAAGGACTTTATCACTTAATTCTTCACAACTTGTATTGTCTTGATTTTATGAACTTTCACTAATTCTCATCTTTTTCTATTTTTCTTTGCTCTTGTAAGATAAGTATTCAATCTTGTATGTAGAATTCTGCTCTTTGTACTGTATCTTCACTTTGAATAGGAGCTTTTTACTTTTCCTTGAAGTGTTGCATGTAAACCTCGGACTATTTTCAACTTTCTTCATGTATTCTGATGTCGCACTGCTTGTTGATGATGATGTGTTTCTATGGATCTGTTGATGTTGTCGAGAGAGAGAGAGATAATGGTGCTAACTGTAAATCAAACTACAAGAAGGAGTTTTCATCTTTAGACGTCACCCTCATGATTGACAAAATTAGCACTCAAGAGATCAAAAATAGTGCTGAAAGTGGTGCGAAGTTGGGTAGCTCACCATTCCTGCCCGAAATTTACGTACGGTGACACACACTCTAAAAGGACTTTTTAGATAGTCACAAAAATTGAAGGTCGGTGCCTCGCTTGATGTAAAAATAGGTAGTCTCCACTAAGGGTGATCACAACTCTACTACCAAATATCTTTGCAGCACCCAATTTTCCCACCGGCATGGTTAAATCCAACTTTAACGCTCTAACAACTAAGAAACCCGATTGTGTTCTCCAGTACTTCCAAGTTCAGTTATTTCGGTTAGACTCTCTATGTAAACATAGCAAGGAGTATGCTAGTGACTCTAAAATCTCTACAAGTTGGAGGTTTTATGCAAATATTTACAAAAAATTTTGATTTTTTTTTTTTTTTTTTTTTTTAAGCTGCAAAAGACTAAAAACTCTATATGCAAAAGTACTCCCCCATACCTAAATCTAACATTATCCTCAATGTTTCAACATATGAGCAGAATTACAACAACATACCAGGAGAACATCGCATAGTAGATTTTAAGGGAAGAGATTATCAGATGCACAAAGGATGGTGCTAAACCATAAGTGGATGAATGCTTTGAAAGCAAACAACAAGATATAGAACGATAAAACAAAAAGTTTGGTTAGCACACATAAAAATTATGCAAAAAGAAAAAGAAAGGGGAAAGAGAATGGACTTTTAATCCATTGTATGTACACAGGTGAACCAGTTTAGTCCACATAAACAGGGTCTTGCAAGTCTATGGTCTCAACTTCTGGTGGAAGATACTCCAGAAATGGTTTCAATCTCTGACCATTGACCTTGAAGATGTTCTTGTTTCCTGGATTTTCTATTTCAACGGCTCCATGAGGAAAAACAGTACGTACCAAGAATGGACCTGACCATCGAGAACATAATTTTCCTAGAAAAAGATGCAAACGAGTGTTGTACAATAAAACTTTTTGACCATGTGTGAAAGATTTGCGCAAAATGCGCTTATCATGAAACACTTTCATTCTATTTTTGTACATTTTGGCACTATCATATGCATCATTTCTTAATTCTTCTAACTCATTGAGTTGAAGTTTCCTTTGGGTGCCAGCCTTATCAAGATCAAAGTTCAATTTCTTAACAACCCAATATGCTCGATGTTCTAACTCTACAGGTAGATGACAAGCTTTACCATACACAAGTCTATAAGGGGACATGCCAATAGGAGTTTTATATTCAGTTCTATAGGCCCACAAAGCATCATTTAAACGTAAAGACCAATCTTTCCTAGTAGGATTAACAGTCTTTTCAAGAATATGCTTAATTTCCCTATTAGAAACTTCTACTTGGCCACTGGTTTGTGGATGGATGGTGTTGCTACCTTGTGAGTGATTCCATACTTGCGTATAAGTGATTCAAAGGGTCTATTGCAAAAATGAGTACCACCATCACTGATTATTGCTATAGGTGTTCCAAAACGAGAGAAAATATTTTCTTTAAGAAAAGAAAGAACTACTTTATGGTCATTTGTTTTGGAGGCAATGGCTTCTACCCATTTAGAGACATAATCAATAGCAACAAGAATGTAGAAGTTACCTTCAGAGTTAGGAAAGGGACCCATGAAATCAATACCCCATACATCAAACAATTCAATAATCAAAATAGGTTGTAACGGCATCATGTTTCTTTTTGAGATACTTCCTAATTTCTGGCATCGTTCACAAGCAACACAAAAGTCATGACTATCTTTGAACAACGATGGCCAATAGAAACCACTCTGCAAGATCTTTGTAGTAGTTTTCTTGGCACTAAAGTGGCCTCCACATGCATGGTCATGACAGAAAGAGATGACATCTCTTTGTTCAGAATTGGGGACACATCTCCTAATGAGTTGGTCAGGGCAGTATTTAAACAAGTATGGGTCATCCCAAAAGAAATATTTCACTTCAGCCAAGAATTTAGAATGGTCTTGTTTAGACCAATCCAAGGGCATTCTACCAGTAGCAAGGTAGTTAACAATATCAGCAAACCAAGGCATTTCAGATACAAGCATCAATTGTTCGTCAGGGAATTGATTCTCTAATAAGCAAAGATTCATCAACATATTCAACATTCAACCTAGACAAGTGATCAGCAACAACATTTTTAGACCCTTTCTTATCTCAAATTTCGAGATTGAACTCTTGTAACAAGAGTATCCATCGAATTAGACGATCTTTAGCATATTTTTTAGACAAAAGATATTTCAATGCAGCATGGTCAGAATATATTATGACTTTAGATCCTATCAAATAAGATCTAAACTTATCCTATGCAAACATAACAGCTAGCAATTCTTTCTCAGTTGTTGAATAATTTAGTTGAGCATCATTAAGTGTTTTACTAGCATAGTAGATCACATAAGTGAGTTTGTCTACTCGCTGTCCTAAAACAGCTCCTACAACATAGTCAGACGCATCACACATAATTTCAAATGGTAAGGTCCAATCAGGTGGTCTGACTATAGGGGCAGATGTGAGAAGAGATTTCAATTGCTCCCATCTTCCTTACAAGCATCATCAAAGACAAATGCAACATATTTTGCAAGAAGACTACACAAAGGTCTTGAAATTTTACTAAAGTCTTTAATGAATCGCCAGTAAAAACCGGCATGGCCCAAGAATGACCTTATCTCCCTCACAGAGCGAGGTTGAGGCAAGTGTTGAATGAGATCAACTTTCGCTTTATCTACTTTTATGCCTTTTTCAGAAATGATATTCCCTAGAACTATGCCTGAGTTAACCATGAAATGACATTTTTCCCAATTCAAAACCAAATTCTTTTCTTTACATCGAATCAACACAAGAGTGAGATGATGCAAACATTCATCAAAAGAAGACCCAAAGACAGAAAAATCATCCATGAAAATTTCAAGAAATTTATCTACCATGTCGGAAAAAATGCTCATCATGCAACGTTGAAAAGTAGCGGGTGCATTACACAACCCAAAAGGCATACGACGATAAGAAAATATACCATAAGGACAAGTAAATGTAGTCTTTGGTTGGTCTTCGGGTGCTATGTGAATTTGGTTATAGCCCGAATAGCCATCTAAGAAACAATAATGACTATGTCTCGACAACCTTTCTAACATTTGGTCAATGAAGGGAAGAGGAAAGTGGTATTTCTTTGTTACTGTGTTCAACTTCCTATATTCAATACAAACTCGCCACCTTGTGGTCACACGAGTGGGGACAAGCTCATTCATTTCATTTTGAACTACAGTAATGCCAGAATTTTTGGGTACAACTTGAATATGACTGACCCACTAGCTATCTGGAATTGGTTATATGACACCTGCATCAAGCAATTTCAGAATCTCACCTTTAACAACATCTATCATATTGGGGTTAAGTCTCCTTTGCATTTCCCTAGATGGTTTAGTATTTTCTTCAAGATTATGTGATGCATGCAAATTGTGGGACTTATACCTTTAAGGTCTGAGATGGTCCAACCTAAGGCCTCTTTATGTTCTTTAAGCAAAAGCTGACTTTCCTGCTCCGTGTCTAAACATGATGCAATAATGATAGTCAAAGTCTCAGAAGAACCTAAGAAAGCATACTTCAGAGTGTCAGGCAATGGTTTCAAATCAAGCTTAGGTGGTTCGACAAGAGATGGGGCAGATTTGGAATCAGATAGTGGAAGTGGTTCCATCTGCCATTTAGCAATATCCATGGGTGGCACAAATTCAAGCAAAGAGTGTACTTCACTAATGTACTCAGAATCAAAGAGATCTAAGTCAAAGTTATCTAAACATGCTTGCAAAGGATCCACATATAAGATGTCAGGCAATGAGTCTTGGATCAAATTCTCAATCATGTTAATCTCATGCAAATCACTATCATCACAATCCATGGGTTGTTGACTAATGTTAAAAATATTTAGTTCTACAGTCATGTTACCAAAGGACAAATTCAACACTCCATTACGACAATTTATGATAGCATTTGACGTTGCCAAGAAAGGACGTCCTAAAATGACAGGAATATGATTATCAGGATATTGCACAGGTCGAGTATCTAACACAATGAAGTCCACAGGAAAATAAAAAATTTCAACCTTGATCAACACATCTTCAACAATACCACGAGGGATTTTCACAGATCTGTCCGCTAACTGTAGCGTAATAGGAGTGGGTTTCATCTCCCCAAGACCTAATTTCTTATAGACAGAATATGGCAAAAGGTTCACACTTGCACCTAAGTCTAGCAAAGCTCTATCGATTGTATGGTCACATATAGTGCATATGATATTTGGACTACCCGGGTCTTTAAACTTAGGTGGGGTCTTTTTTTGGATAATTGAACTTACCTATTCAGTGAGAAAGGCACACTTATGTACATAAAGGTTCCGCTTTTGTGTGCATAGATCTTTCAAGAATTTAGCATATGCAGGTATCTGTTTGATTGCTTAAAGAAAAGGGATGTTTATATTGACTCGTTTAAACATTTCTAACATCTCATTGTATTGGGTACCTTTCTTCTGCTGCACCAATCTTTGAGGATATGGAGCAACAGGGACATGAGATGGTGCAGGGACATTAACATCAGTGGAATTCTTAGAGTCACTATCATGCTCAGATTCCTTTTCCACAACGGGTGTTTTTACGTGGAGTTGTATGCACCTAGGTGAGTCCGATTTAGGCTCGACCGATCGTAGTACACCTACATTGTTTTCAACAACTTTACCACTACGAAGAGTGGTGACAGCATTCACATGATCTCGTGGAGTCTCATTACAAGTTGAGGTGCTTGCCTGAAATGCACTTTTCTGAATTTGTTGAGGTTGACTAGGGAGTTTACCTTTTTCTCTCTCATTTAGTGCATCGCAGATTTGACCAATTTTAAGTTCTATACTTGTGAAACTTTGTTCTGTGGTATTTTGAAGTTATAAAAGATTTTGGGTCAACAGACCGACATTGTCTTTAAAGCTAGGCTTTTTCTCTACGGGGTACTGAGAGTGTGATTGTACTTGGGGGTTTCTAGGATATGAATATCCTTGGTTATTACTCGTTGTACCCCCTTATACGGCTCCTTTAGACCATGAAAAATTAGGGTGATTCCTCCACCCTGGGTTGTAGGTATGAGAATAAGGGTTGTTCTCTTGCTTATGATACAAATCATTAGCCTTCTCAAGTTTAGATTCTTGAAATGCATGTAGGTCCTGGACAAGTATCCACTAGGTTGTCTGAACTATGACATGACGCACAAATGGCTATTTCGAATTGGTCGCGGAGAGTAGGTGCGGCAGGTTTCTCACTTTTCTGCAGCTCTAGCGAGTCTACTCTCCTAGCTAAGGATGCAATATTTGCCTTTTCTTAAAAGTCGGACTCAATTCTATGGACATTAGCTACAGGGGCGGTCTCTTTAGGTTCACGGATGGACTCCCACTGCTGAGTCTTTTCAGCGACTTCGATTAAGAAAGTCCAAGCCTCATTAGCACTTTTGTCAATAAATAAACCATTGCACATCAACTCAACTGTGGTTCGGGTACTGACATCTAAGCCTTCATACAAAATTTGCACAATTCTCCATTTTTCAAAACCATGGTGAGGACACCGGAGTAATAATTCATTGAATCTCTCCAAATATTTGGCCAAAGTCTCACCTTTTAATTGCACAAAACTATTCAGACTTTGACGAGTTGTCGCGGTCTTATGGTTTGGCAAAAACTTTTTGAAAAATTCTTTAGTGAGATCTTCCCATGTTCTAATGGACTGTGGTTGTAGGGCATGCAGCCAGGACTTGGCTTTTTCTTTCAAAGAGAAAGGAAACAGTCTTAGTTTGAGGGACTCTTCTGGCATTTGGTTAAAACGCAGAGTCCCACATATATCTTCAAAATCTCTTACATGGTGTAAGGGTTTTCAGCATTAACCCCTCTAAACACATGTAACATATGAATTGTGCTAGCTTTTAGCTCAAATTGACCAACATCAGCTGGTAAAACAATACACGAGGGCTGGCTTGCCCTAGTTGGGTACATGTGCTCCTTCATACTATGGTCCTCGTTCAATTCTTCACCCAGCATTGTCTCAAATTGGTCAGGGTTGTTCTCTTCAGAAGTGGGTATCTCAATAATGTCCTCTCGACTGATTCTAACTAGTCGATTAGTTTGGTCTCTAAAGGTTACGATCATAGCCTAGCATGCATATCAATCATGTTATAAAACCCCTGACAACCAAACAATTCGAAAAAGGGAGAAAACACTAGCTTTAGGAATTAATGCACACAGATTCACTATGATGTATAGCTCAGGAAAGCATCAATGAGTAAATCATGGAAGTAAAGCTTAATAAAATAGAAACAAATTTAGGGCCAAAAGCATACAGACACGAGTTCTATCGAGATATAAAGTATGCACAACAAGATAACAAATTCAACAAGTAAATATGTTATTCAATTGTCACAAAATCATGCTTATGGGAATCAAAACTAGTTCTCGGAATTGTGCACACAGGTACAAGTTGATATACTGATCAGTACAGCAGTCATGTGCAGATCAGGGGAACAAGGACTTATGGAGTATGACCATCAGATTCAGCAGGTCAACATGCTACTCGAATATCACAGATTAATGCTTATGAAAATGACAGTCAGTTTCAGTGATGAATGCACAGGTTCGGTCGAGATTAAGAGATCAAAAGTGAAATAACAAGCAAGTGCCAAATTCAGGTCACATATGATGCTTAGAAGACTCAGAGGTTCACAATCATGCAAGTTTAGCACAGCTAACAATAAATCCAACTAAACCACATATAACTCAAACATCACAGGATCATGCTTTTGCACACATATTTGAAGTCTACTGAGATTTAATTGTTGCACAAAAGAATAACAACTTCAACACGTAAACAGGGTATTCAACTTCGCAGGATTATGGAAGATTTTCAGTCAGGTATATAGTTTACCAAGTGAACACGGAAAATCATTCAAGACAGAATCATCAAAAGTTCAGGGTTTTACTGCTGAACAATGAGTCTACAGTTTCAACAGGCAAGTATGGAAATTTATCAGAGATAAGGTTAGAGAACGATACCGCCGGTATAAACCGGGTTTAGGCACTCCCAAAATTTGTGCTGCTCCTTTTCTCCTTTCTACTTGGTTTGCACAGAGGAAATTTCATTTACCTGCTAGCTCAAAGAAGAATTTCAGTTCCCAGAATTGTGCAATTAAAATAAAGAAACAAGGACAGTCGTCGTTTATCACTGCTAGTTAATAACTTAGAGTGCCAAGACTACTGATGTGAATTGTACTGAGGGATTAACTGAAGTTTTATAGCTTATGACAGGGCAGCAATGCAAGTATAGACAAGTTCCTCAAGGGCCAAGGAACACAGATGAAACTTGGTATCTTACATGATGATGATGCAAAGTAAACTAAATAATATAAGGACTAACAGAATGCAGACTGAAATGGAAAATCTGAAATTAAAAGTTACTACCAATATATAGGGCTAAGATGTGGATAAACTGACTAATATACAAAGACTGAAACTTACAAGTTACAGCAATACAATAAACCGAAAGTTACAGATGCTAATGTGCTGTAAACTTATGAAACAAAGGAACCTAACAAACACAACTGAGCTACAGAATAAAAAACAAATGTTGCGAAATGAGTCTAGTTGCAGATGCACAAAACTCAAACTAGATATGAGATGAACAATGATGCAGTGAATGAAATGACTGAAATATTAAAACTACAACTAACTAAATGCAGATCATATAAACAAATGGGTTACACTACTGAGATGGAATTAACAAAGCAAAAAGCCCTAACTTACAACAAGCTAAAGAGCTACAGAATGCAAAGATAAAAAGTTTTAAGATGATGCAAAATATATATGACAGAGATGGATTAACAACTAAGTTACACTAGCAATGGAAGAGAAACATAAATTCCAGATACTTATATACAAGAGGAAGATGCAAATCAGTAAAGAAAAGATGGAAACTTCAGCTACATCGCTACCGAGTCCCCGGTAGCGGCGCCAAAAACTTGGTATGTCTGTAAACAAGCCTACGACTATGTCAAACTGCAAGTGCACATCGTTTATTGTAGACAGAGCAAATACGGGTCGATCCCACAGAGACAAGGTGGGTGTAAAAGTGATTCCAAAGCTTTACTAAACTAATTCAATGATAAGTAACACAAAAGTAGTTTCGTTGTGTCGATACGACAAGATTTTGATAGATATTATAACAACAAAATAAAGGTGTAAAGACAAAGATGTTAACACTGAGACTTAAGGCACTAAGATTGTCAAATCCACCACTAACTTATACTAGTTATTCTCCTAATGATACTAACCTTGTCCTTATAACTGATAACAAGGGAGATACAAGTCTTCTGTTTATCTAAGGTGACTATCATATGAATTATTCAATCACAACTAAGGTATTTATCCTAAGCATTAACTGTCTTTTCAGGGTACATCTAATCAAAAGATCAATATATGAAATTAGGCATGAGTTGCAGTTCTTCAACACAGGATTATTCTAACTACAATGGATACATGGCATACACTGTGAACGTAAAGTATTGAAGCCCCTAAGACTGAATTTTATTCTAAACATTTAAGCACAACAAGGTCACTGCCATTAACATGAATAACTAAGCATTAAGCTAGGGTTTCATCTCAACCCTAGTAAATGAATTTAGAACATAATGAGAATGATTCAACAATGGTTTAAACTAAGGAATTAATTTAATTAAAAACTGGCTATATTTATTACACAACAGTAGCCTCTATTTATACATTAATTTCTTCTCAAATACTAGAATTGATAAATTAGAGAACAACCACTCACTCAAATCGTGTTTTCCGACAAACCCCCTCTGCAATTCTACCTGCAATTCTTGATTTGATGCTTGCTTTTAGCTATTGAGGATAACCCTAGCCTTATCTCTCTCAACCCTAGCTTCTAGAGTTACTGTTGTGGAGAAGAAGCTATGATGGAGATAGATAAAGACTAGGAGATTGATTGAGAGCATAGGGTGGCTGATAGGTTGGATGAGCTTCGGAGATGGTCGGGAAAGTGATTGATGGAGATGAGAAGTGAACTGATATTTTGCAGAGGAAGGAGAACATAGAAAGTACGAAGAGAAGGAGTGTTTGGTTGTTGCTCGAATATGGGAAGGATAGAGCATGCTCGGGTGTGAGGCAGGAGTATCAAGCGTTGAAGCACACCGTGGAGATGCCTTGGATGCTGAGCATCTGTATCAAATCCTTCGGCTCAGAGTGGAAACGGGTTTGGGTATAAGATCTTGGGTTTTATCTCTTGGAAGATCTTCTTCTAAGCCCAATCCTACTTCAAAGCTAGTATCTCAAGCCCACTTCTAGTTTTGAGATGTGAAAGCAACATTCTTCACTTGCGGATGAGGTGCAAATGACATTCTTCACTGCGTTCAAGTGAGAGCCTTGCTGTCTCTCTTCCGTTGTCACCAATTTTCCGCTCTTTTGGCTTCTCTATTCATCTAAGCTTTATTTAGTACCTAAAAACACAAAGTTAATTAGTCCAAGTATTTAATCTTGAAAACCATAAAAATACAGAATTTGGGATAATATATGATTTTAAAGCGCAAAAGATGAGTTAATTGCCAACAAAAAGATATAGAAATATGCAATATTTGGCACTCATCAGTGATTAATTAATGTTTAATCAAATTAAACTAGAAAGGAACTAACCTTGATTATTCATCAAAACATGAATTTTATTTTTATTTTTATTTTCTGAAAAAACTCGCCCAGAATTGGTGGATGTTCATGCTCACATAAACCGATTGTAAGAATCGGTTTATAATACTTAGAACATAGACCGATTGTAAAATTCCAGAGTTTTTATGTGATTTTTTTGCGCCAGAATCGGTTTATGTTAATGCCCACATAAACCGATTGTTAATCTGTGCATTTCTTTGACTGTTTTGCTCATAACTTCTTCGTCTGATGTCAGAGTGACCTCATTTTTTTGTGTTCAATTCAAAATTTCATGCTCTATAATATAAAGATAAAAATTTCAAGATTTTATGCAAAAATTCAAACATAGTTAATGAATCGTTTTCCGATTGTGGATGATGTTCATCACATCAACCCATAATCGATTTATGTAGGTGTACCATATCTAACGATTTTGGGGAACATCAATAACAATCGGTTTATGTGGAACCTTAAATAATCCGATTATGGGCATAGCAGTTAAGAAATTAAAGGTTATACAATCCGGTTATGTGGACATACATGTAATCCGATTCTAACCAAAAAATATACAGAAAAAACAGTTATCTCTTCCATATCAGAATCGGGCTATGTGGACATTAACGTAGACCGATTCTGGTTCAATTTTCTCCAACCAGAATACACATTCAGTACAACCGGTCTTTGTGTGCATGAACAAAATCTGTTTCTAAATAAAATCGGTTCATAAGTACATTGACGTAAACTGATTCTAATTAACCCAAAACACTTTGATTTCAAAAAAATCGAATTTTGAGTGATAGCATGTTGCTAAAACCTAATTTAGGGGACTGGGTTGCTAGAAAAGTACTTGATTCGTGCTATTTCATTTGCTTCTATGACACTCGAAGATGGTTCGTATTAGGGGAGAAGAAGAAAAGAAGAATCGGTTGGAGATGAAGATGGAAATGGAAATGATTTTAATTTTGATTTTCTTAGAGCACTACTCGGTCGAACTCGCAAACGTTTCTATCTCAATCTTGTTTGTCAATGTTAGTGATCAAACCTATAAGTCTTGATTTATAGTCTACTTATAGATGTCTCGGACTAGGATAAATTGTGTAGTTGAGCATTAGACTTTACGGCGTTCATGATTGAAGATGAAGAACTACTAAGGAGAGCTTGTGGAACTTCATCAACAAAAAGGTATGTGGAGACTGAAACTCATCTATCACTTGGAAAGTCTATTTCTACTATATCTCCTATATTGTGACATAAGTCATGTTACGATATAGATTTCTATTATACACATTTGAAATTTCGAGTTGAGTTTAACTCGCTTACATATTTCTCGAAATATGTGTTGGCAAGATTTCGCTTCGACCAAGTTCATCTTATATTCTTGACGAAAGTCAAAAGATAATCATGTGAAAATTGCCGTGTAACATCTTACATGGTTTGTGTGATACAATCATTTGGTGTAGACTTGGAATGTTTCGTTATGATTATTTCAATAAATTGAAATTTTTTTGATGCTAATAGTGTGTGAAAATGGCTATTGTCATCCTCTAAGAAAGTTTCAATAATTGAAATAAGAGTTTAAAACACTTAACCATTATTGGATTGTGACATGTTGTGTACTCTTGCACATATGTTGTCCATGTCCGGGAACCATAGTATCCGTATAAGTGTTTTATTAATTGATGTCTCATTAATTTCTCATGATTGGTTTTTCAATAGATATTAGAAGTCAACCTTGGTTTGAGAAGTTCATGGGAACCTAAGTATGCGCACTGAAAATTAAGAAGAAGAAAAAATATTTGCGTATTAATAAATAACGCTAAAAACTACATATTTAGTATCAAGGTTTCCCGTCAAAGATGTCACCGTCGTAAGGTTCATGTCCGAAAGATTTTCTAATACATGTGTTTGGTTAACAAACTTTGATACATATAGGTATTTTCTTTGTAGAATCGATGTTAGTCATTTTTTCCGTTAGTACTTTGGATTGGAGGTATTTATATTCAGTATTTCAAGTATGCGTGCACGTTCACGTACTTGAAGGTTAAAGTTCTAAAATCGGTTATGTACATGAACTAATACATTTATATATTAAGGAATGCATTCTTGCAAATCGTGGCTATAATGTTGTTGATTGTGGATTTTCATTTAAGGTTAAAATTGTAAAAGCCAGAAAATTATGCGCTAACATCTTGTAAAAGATAAAGCCATTAATAAGTGTTGGATACTTCTTCACTTTACTAATTCACCTAGAATGGAGCATGTGACAACAATCCCATTCTGTGAATTAAATACACGAAATTCATCCAGGTTGGAGCATGTAGCAACAATCCCATATACCCCGAAATTTATAGTATTATTAATTAATGCGTAAGCGACCTTGTATTTCAGTACTCATTATCGCTGGGCATGACGACTGAGTGTTGCTCTCAGCAGAGCAACACGAACCTCCAAGCATTATAATGAAAGCATGTACGAAATACCCGTACATGCTGCAACTCTCGGTGTGTTGTACTAGCCCGATTGAGCAACTCTCGGTGTGTTATACTAGCCCGATTGAGCATCCGGACTGTCCGTATCACCGGAAATGATCTCGATCATCCAACTTCACCAAAGATGATTGGATGGCCCATATCAATTCCATAACCCCCAGCGGTATGGAATATTCGTTTGCCGAACCAACGCGGACCCCGCATGGTCGGCCTCCCCAAAGATTGGCATAGCTTGCCAAAACGTCCAAACCAGAGGCGGCATGGGCGGAAAACCCTAAATTAGGGTTTGCGACACATTACATGTATCACAAAACTCTCGTTTACCAGGTTCAGTACGAAGTCATAGATTTGCTCGACCAAGGATCTCAACCATCCATCTTCGCAGGTATAGATGGAGGGTGTAGATGTAGATTCAAAAGGCCCAGAGCATGTCAACACAATCACCGTGGGCCCGACAAACATACCTGACCAATCGGTCAGGACCAACCATGGTTGGTTATCCCACCCGTACGCCCGAATAAAGCATGGTTACACGGCCGTGAAAGCCAAAATTAGGGTTTTGAGCATCACGAGCGTCCATCTTCTCCGGCACGAATGGAGGGCCCAAGATTAGATTAAGCAGGTCCGGTCATACCAACATGACCACCGTGGACCCATCAATCTCCTCACCTGGTCGGCCAAAGCATACCATGCCTGGTTATCCCAAATCGTCCGCCCAAACTAGCGTGGATGCACTTCCCAATTGCAAACTAATCTCGACCGCTCAACTTCGCCGGACGATTTGAGTGGCTTAGATCACGTTTTCATGGGACAGTCAGGTATAGGCGTGAACACCAGCCTATCACCTACATGTCGGACCGATCGACCAAGACCGACCAAGATTGGTCGTCTTGGAACGCGCGCCCGAAGTTGGCACGATGCGCGGTTCTTATTTGCACTCGTTTTCTGTCGCAAACTGATCTCGACCACTCGACTTTACCGGACGAATTGAGTGGTCCAGATCACACTTTCGTGAGATAATGGGGTATGGGGACCTACACCGTCATGCCGTCTACACGCATGTACGATCGGCCTGGCCAAAATCGTATCCCAAGCTTGGATTCGACCAGGCTGAAGAGGGATGCTTGCGCACCTCTTCTAAAACCCTGATTCCATCAACGGTCGCAGATGAGTGTCTCAAAGATCATCTCTTCCGTCCAACTTTACCGGCTTGGTTATACAACCCCGGTCGAGTTAATTGGTCGAGAAGGCGTCTTGGTGATCACCACCCGTCACTTTACCACACCATGATGCAGTACCTGCATAAAATACACACGATACTTTACAAGTATCGACCTCCTGAATAACGTACTTATTTAATCTAGCATTACATGCAACTTTCTGTGGGTCCCACGATCCACACATTCGAGACATCAATCATGTCACAAACTGGGGGATACATACTGGGGTATTGGTCTAGCGGTTTACAGCGCGCAGCGTGCAACGCGCCATCACAAGAACGTGTCAGGAAGTCATGGACGGTTAGAGATGAACAGGAGAAGTGGGCAAGCCTGGTCGTGTGACACTAACACATTACTCCACTACTCCATCACTCCACTTTCTCCACTTCCCACGAGATACGAAGGTTAGGCTAAAAGACTTGTATAAATAGGTTCTCCTCCCTATTTTCTAAACAGGAGAAACAAGAACAAGTCCAGACAACTGAGGCAAGTGTTGATACAATCGTATTCAAACACCGGAACTGATAGCTTACACCCTGCAAGCCGCCTCGGCTTTTCTGATACAAGTCATTCATAGCCAACACCTTCACATTCTCAACACCTTCTTCGCTTCCCTCCCTAAGATCAACCCCATCTCCTTCACTTTGTGACCGAAATAAGTCTGGAATGGCCATTTCTTGGTTTAGGCTGGACTTGCACAGATTGATCTCTCGAATCTACAAGCACTCACCGCGCAGTGCATTTGTTTAAGGTTTAGACTCATTTCTCATCCACACATCCCAAATTACCAAAACCGGCAGAAATAGTTTTCACCATAAACAAATGTTCATGATTGATTCGAGTGATCCAAACCGATTTTGCTTCGATTGTGTTCTTGTATACTTCTATGGGAATATATCAATTGAAAAACTCTTGAACTAGTTTCATTTGAGTCGTTTGAACTAGTTATGGTTAAGATGAATAAGGTTGATATGAGAGTGTTCATATGGCTAATCTTGGTTAACTATTGTTGAGCCAACATGGTGTACACGTTTAGGTACGGTCACATAAACCTAAATGAAGGTACATTTCATTTGTGTGTAACAAGCTAAGTTCGATCTAACGGTTGAAAGATATTAGGTTTTCATCTAACGGTGAATATTGCTTTGTTACCAAGGTAACTTAGATTGCAAACCATGATTTGAAAAACTATATAAAAGAGAACTCTAGCAACTGGGAAACCTAATCCCCACATCTCCTGTGTGATACTAGTTGCATAATCTAGAGTCGATTCTCCTTTAACCTTAGGTTTTTCACGAAACCTTATAGGTTAACGACTTGAAGACTTCATTGGGATTGTGAAGCCAGACCCAACTATTTTATCTATAGTTGCGTGATCAGATCTTGCATCTTCTATCGTGTTTGGGTACGATCTTCTTTAAGATTGGCTCGAGATTTATTCTCCGATAGGTAAGATAAAAAGTAATCACAAACATCTTCGTCTCATCGTTTGTGATTCCATAATATCTTGTTTCGCTACCATACGATTAAGATTATTGTGAGGTGATTGATATTTCTAGGCTGTTCTTTAGGAATATAAGTCCGGTATATCAATTGGTTCCTATTCACCTTGATTTATCAAAAGACAGAACAAAACTCATAGGTATTTCTGTGGGAGACAAATTTATCTATTCCTATTGACTTTTCTGTGCGAGACAGATTTGTTTATCAAGTCTTCGACTTTGGGTCGTAGCAAATCTTGGTTGTGGGTGACATTAGCTAAGGGAATCAAGCGTGTAGTATCCTGCTGGAATCAGAAACGTAAGGAGCGTAACTATACCTTGAATAAGTGTGAGATTTATTAGGGTTTAACTACAGTCCAGTCTGAAGTTCATTGGTAGTAGGCTAGTGACTGTAGCGACTTCATATAGTGTGTTGTTCAAATCTGGACTAGGTCCCGGGGTTTTTATGCATTTGCGGTTTTCCTCGTTAACAAAATTCTGGTGTCTGTGTTATTTCTTTTCCGCATTATATTTTGTTGTATAATTGAAATATCACAGGTTGTGCGTTGAATCAATCAATTGGGAAATCCAACCTTTGGTTGTTGATTGAAATTGATTATCCTTGAACATTGGTCTTTGGTACCGTTCAAGTTATTTCTCTTATATTCAATCGGGCTCGCAAATTCCTATTTGGTGATTGGAGATTGAATTGAGAGAAAGAGATATAAAACTCTTTGATATACTTTTCTATAGATTGAGGATGACTGTCTAGTTGATTCTCTTGAAAGTATATTGGAGTTTGTCTATTCAGATTGCCAAATGAATTATTGGGTGTGGTTGTTAGACCCCCGCTTTTTATATTGGTATTAGAGCATGCAAACACGTTTTAGACCTCATAAATCTGTGTTTGTAGCAATCTGATTATTATGGACGAGTCTATCTCTAATAACGTACCAGTTCAGAAATTACCAGATGAGTTTCAAGGCTTGGATTCTCCTGAGAAAACGGTCACATCTAAGTCAATATCTAAACATTCTTTAAATGTAGAAACTGTTGATTGGGAAACACGCCTAGAAGAACAGTTGGATGAACTTTCTGATGAAGGTGATTCAGATATTGATAGAGATATTGATGAGGAAGTCTCAAAGTATGTTAAGTTTTTGGATTCGTTGAAAATAAAGAAGATTACAACTTCTCATGTCACACCTCTTCTGACTCCTCTCTGTCGAGAAAACAAGAAATTGAAAAGGATTTACAGAGGTCTTTATGGTTGGAATCGCTCTTGCGAATTGGTCCTCAAAGATTCCGAGGAAAACCTGAGTAGAAAGTCACTTGAATGTGATAATATTTTTCAAAAATACTTCTTGTTGGAAGAGAAACTTGCAGAATTTGAAGCAAGGATTAACTCCCAGCAGACAAGTTTTGATGACAGAGAAAGCGCCTTTCTCGCTCGAGAAAAACGCCTTGAGGATGATTTAGCTGCTGCTCTTGATAAAATCAAGATGTTGGAAGATGACTTGAAAAAGTTCAATACTAGTTCAAGCAAATTAACCACTATGCTAGGAGCAAGTAAAAATCATCGTGATACACGAGGATTGGGCTATAAGGAATAAATGCTCCAAGTATTAGCAAAGAGGTAAAATTTGGCAAGGCTAGTGATTCTTCTCTACAATAGGTTTCCACTGATGGCAAAAGTGAAATACCTTCACCGGCCGTTAAGGTTCGAAAGACCAAAGTATATCAACCTCCAAAGTCAGCACACACGGATCGAGGTAAGAATATTCCTTATGTTTGCCATTATTGCGGAAATAAAGGTCACCTGGAAAGGAAATGTCGTTTCCGTATAAGGAATGAGAAACTTCATGATGTTCTTGTTTTGGGCATCACAAGAAGTTGTGAAACCAAGATCATATGTTAAGACTAATCCCCTTAACGTTACAAGTTGTAATTGTCCAACCTTAGGCAAAGGAATCAATGTTGTGATAAACCTAGATTTTCCTATAAACGTCATACAAATCCTTTTCACAATTGTAATGGTTATCAAAAGGATAACTTCGTAAAGACGAAGACAAGATCCGATGATCCCAATTGGAGAAAGACTAACTTGCAAAAGAATAGTCAATCCAATTCTCTTCCGAGAATTCTAGAAGAGAGTAATAGGAAGAAGGTTCCGGTTGTTCCTAAACGCACTCAGAAGTGGATACCAAATAAAGTCAATGATTTTTTGAGTGTCAAAAGGAATTATCTCCCAGAAAATTCCATGACTATGGAGAAGGAAGAATCCATGATGTTTGGAACTTAAAAAGTTCTTTGGAAAGATGGATTTGGATGTGAAAGGTTCTAAAAGCGATCTCTTTCATGATAATACAAAATTCACTTGTGGTGAGCAAGACATTGTTCACCTCAACACAACTTGAGTGTGTTGTTAGTGCATCCTCACCAAGGAATGGCCTACTATGTATACAGTGAGGGAAGCACGAGAATTTGGGCGCACATGTTGCGTTAGGTATGATTTTGAATCTTTGGTAAGGCTGTAGAATTCAAGTGGATTCTTCTAAAAGGTATGTCTATAAACTTGAGCAAGATTTGTGTTTTTATTATTTGCTTAGGGTACTTATAATGATCCATATACCTTGCTTATCGTTCATTTCTACCTAACTTGATTTGTATTTAAGGTTCTTAAATGTTTAGGTTTGAAAATAGTAGTTCGGGATGATTGGACTTCATTGTACACATACTAGGTGTGCATACCATCATTTAAAATCAAGATCCAGGGATTTTAGTACGCATACCCGTTTGCATACTGCTCCAGGTCACTAAAATTCGTTTGCAAACCGGTATGCATACTGGCCTGTAGACGTCGATGTTAGGTAAACTTGTTTTGGCCGTAACTTCTTCGTCCGGACTCGGAATGACCTCATTCCTTTTGCATTATCTTCCTCTTTGAATTATCTTCAAATTGGAGATGAGAATTCTTGAATTTGGATGAGTTAAGATTGGTATTTGTCCTGTTTCCTGTTTTTGAGTGTTTTGCTCCGTTTCGTCGCACTTGTTCCACTTCTATTGGACTTAGGCACTTGGATTATTGGAGTACGACTCTTCTAAGCTCATTTTTAGCTTTTACAAGAATGTTGTTGGTGAATCACAAAGAAGGAAGTTCAAGAATGGGCAGTATTACGCATTACTATGGGATTCTTGAATGTTCACAATCACTTTATGTGAACTATGGTGCATGGTCGGTAATGACTTTGTATGTTATTCTTTGTTAAAAAAATCTTTTTATACGCCTTTGGTAGCTATTCTTGGTGTAACTCCGGGCAAAAAAGATTGATTCTACCCTCTAACGACAAATCATCTTATATGTGCATGACGAGTTTGTCTTGATGCCTAGGAAACTTCTTATGAGAATTTATTCTTGTTTTTGAGAAGGATTACTAGAGTTTGGAATAACCATTATTGTGAGTACACATAGCTATTGCCAACGTTTTTCATCTTGCAATGTTTTTAGATATATTTATTTAAATTCTAAAGTTTATTTGGAAGATGATTTTTGCAGTATTAATCTTTATGCTTTTATATATTGCAAATTGTTATGGGATATGTTGTTTACGTCCGTGAACCTTGATTGTCCCATACTTATTCAAAAGTTATCTCTATTATATGTCAGTATGAAAGTATTGATAAAAGATAGAATGAACTTTTGACTACAAAAGTTAAGCCTTTTATATCATTATTTGATGGAAGAAAGGATGAACTTTTGTTTACAAAGATTAAGTCTATTATAAGTCATTGTGCAAATAGTGATGAAAAATAGAATGAATCTTTGATTATTCCGCAGTATTGGTCTTTCCCTGATCCACATCTTTGTGTATATATTGTGTTCCCCTATAAGTTCTCTTATGTTGAGCATGGCCAATTGAATTGATCATTTTCCTTGTGGTTAATTCAATTGATATTTTTGGATACAAATTCATATTCTTATGTGATTTGTTAATGTCCAAAAAATTCCTTCTTTTCTTGTAAAAGTAAGGTCGCTCTTGTTGTTATTTCGGGAATGACATTTTAGGGGGGGGTGTTCTTATTTGAACTTGTGCTTAATTGCCAAATCTTTGTGGGGAGTGCGGCTGTGGAATATTATAGGGGTCATCTTGTATCTTTATAAACTCCTTGATGAATGCATTTAGCTTTGGCTATTTGATGGCATCTAAACAAGTTGATATGTTGTTCTCTTTTGGTCATGAAGTATCTCTATGGAAATTTCATGAGGATCCCACTAATTTTCGTACCTTTGCCAATTTTTATTGACAAAAAGGGGGAGAATTAATGTGTAGGTCACACTACAAATACATATGGTTTACGGATCATCATGTAAGGGGGAGTGGTTTTCATTATGAGATGAAGTATTGACTAAGGGGGAGTGATACATATCACCATAGTATTGTTGTCAAAGTTGTGATACAATGAACTTTGATAATGTATAATGATACTATGACACTGTATAACAATGATTGAGAGCAACTGTTTTCTCATTGTTATAGCTACGGATGTTCAACAATTATGATGCTGAGTTGAACACATTTGGAATCATTGGAGTACTTGAAAGTGACGAAGATTTCGAGTAATGTTGAAGAACCAAGGAGATCAAGCATTTGGATGAGAAGCTACAAAGTTTATTTATTTTGTATCCATATGTATTGATAGTTTTGTCACTAAAATTGACAAAGGGGGAGATTGTTAGAGCACTGCTCGGTCGAACTCGCAAGCGTTGCTATCTCAAGCTTGTTTGTCAATGTTAGTGATCAAAACTACTCCCTCCGTTTCTGGAGAGATACTTTTACTTATTCAATTTGGCCTATTTTTAGGCTAAAATGAAAAAGTGAAAGTATCACTTTTCCAAAAACAAAGGGAGTATAAGTCTTGATTTCTAGTCTACTTTTAGATGTCTCGGACTAGGATAGATTGTGTAGTTGAGCATTAGGGAGTTCATAATTGAAGACGAAGAACTACTAAGCAGAGCTTTTGGAACTCCATCAACAAAAAGGTATGTGGAGACCGAAACTCATCTTTCACTTGGAAAGTCTATTTCTACTCTATCTCCTATATTGAGACATAAGTCGTGTTACGATATAGTTTTCTATTATACACACTTGAGATTTCGAACTGAGTTTAACTCGCTTACATATTTCTCGGAATATGTGTTGGAAAGATTTCGCTTCGACCAAGTTCATCTTATATTCTTGACGAAAGTCAAAATATGATCATGTGAAAATTGCCGAGTAACATCTTACATGGTTTGTGTGATACAATCATTTGGTATAGACTTGGAATGTTTCGTTATGATTATTTCAATAACTTGAAAATTTCTTTGATGCTAATAGTGTGTGAAAACGGCTATTGTCATCCTCTAAGAAAGTTTCAATGATTGAAATAAGAGTTTAGAACACTTAACCATTATTGGATTGTGACATGCACATATGTTGTCCATGTCCGGGAACCATAGTATGTGTACATTATGCGTACTTGTTGGTTTGAGAAGTCCGGGAACCTAAGTATGCGCACCCGTACGCGTACTGTCATAAGGTTCATGTCCGAGATTTTCTGCTGGGATTGGAGGTATGCGTACTTGTTCGTGTACTGGCGAAACCCAATTTCAGTCCGGGTATTTCAAGTATGCATACCCATTCGCGTACTTGAAGGTTAAAGTTCTAAAATCGGTTATGTACATGAAATAATATATTTATATATTAGGGTATGCATTCTTGCAAACTGTGGCTATAATGTTCATGATTGATTCGAGTGAATCAAACCGATTTTGCTTCGATTTTGTTATTGTATACTTCTATTAGAATATAACAATTGAACAACTCTTTAACTAGTTTCATTTGAGTCATTTGAACTAGTTATGGTTAAAATGAATAAGGTTGATATGAGAGTGTTCATATGGCTAACCTTGGTTAACTACTGTTGAACCAACATGGTGTACATGTTTAGGTACGGTTACATAAACCTAAATGAAGGTACATTTCATTTGTGTGTAACAAGCTAAGTTCGATCTAACGGTTGAAAGATATTATCTTGAATCTAATTAGGTTTTCATCTAACGGTGAATATTGAATGCTTTGTTACCAAGGTGACTTAGATTGCAAACCCTGATTTGAAAAACTATATAAAGGAGAACTCTAGTAACTGGGAAACCTAATCCCCACACCTCTTGTATGATACTAGTTGCATAAGCTAGAGTCGATTCTCCTTTAACCTTAGGTTTTTCACGAAACATTGCAGGTTAACGACTTGAAGACTTCATTGGGATTGTGAATCCAGACTCAACTATTTTATCTGTAGTTGCGTGATCTGATCTTGCATCTTCTACCGTGTTTGGGTACGATCTTCTCTAAGATTTGCTCGAGATTTAATCTCCGATAGGCAAGATAAAAAGTAGTCACAAACATCTTCGTCTCATCGTTTGGGATTTCACAATATCTTGTTTCACTAACATAAGATTAAAATTATTATGAGGTGATTGATATTACTAGTCTGTTCTTCGGGAATATAAGTATGGTGTATCAATTGGTTCATGTTCACCTTTATTTATCAAATACGGAACAAAACTCATAGGTATTTTTGTGGGAGACAGATTTATCTATTCCTATAGACTTTTCTGTGTGAGACATATTTGTTTATCAAGTCTTCGACTTTGGGTCGTAGCAACTCTTGGTTGTGGGTGAGATCAGCTAAGGGAATCAAATGCGTAGTATCCTGCTGGGATCAGAGACGTAAGGAGCGCCATTGTACCTTGAATCAGTGTGAGATAGATTAGGGTTCAACTACAGTCCATTCCGAAGTTCATTGGTAGTAGGCTAGTGTCTGTAGCAGCTTAATACAGTGTGGTGTTCAAATCTGGACTAGGTCCCGGGGTTTTTCTGTATTTGCGGTTTTCCTCGTTAACAAAATTCTGGTGTCTGTGTTATTTCTTTTTCGCATTATATTTTGTTATATAATTGAAATATCACAGGTTGTGCGTTGAATCAATCAATTGGGAAATCCAACCTTTGGTTGTTGATTGAAATTGATTGATCCTTGAACATTGGTCTTTGGTACCGTTCAAGTTATTTCTCTTATATTCAATCGGGCTCGCAAATTCTTATTTGGTGATTGCAGATTGAATTGAGAGAAAGAGATATAAACTCTTTGATATACTTTTCTATAGATTGAGTCTGACTGTCTAGTTGATTCTCTTGAAAGTATATTGGAGTTTGTCTATTCAGATTGCCAAACGAATTATTGGGTGTGGTTGTTAGACCCCCGCTTTTTCAGATTTTGATTTAAGTTTTTAGTTTTATGATTTTGGTTTTGGTTTTTAGTTTTATTATTAGGATTTAATGGGGATACATTTGTAGTATTAGTATTTGATAGAGGGTACTAATAACCTTTTTTTGTCCGGTAGTAGCAGACCCCAAATAAATGGGATTGGCCCCAAACTAGCTAGGTTTTTTTTTATCATAAAAGAATTATAGCAAGTGTTATTTTATCGTGACAACACCTTTTTTTTATTATTTATGGAGTCCCGGAAGTAAAACATTCAAAGAGGAAAAAAATGTCACCAATATGATGCGCGCATTTTCTTTTCTGAACAATATAAAAATATATCAAAAATAAATTTAGAATTTGGAGTTGACGATGAAAATGACTTTTCCTCACCCAAAATAAAAATTATATGCGGATAAAGATTTTTAATCTTCACCCAATGAAATAAAGCAATTTCATCGAGTATTTATTGGTCGATTGTCATCAAAGCAAAATTATTCTTAGTTCTGTACACTCACAGTTATAGCTTGGAGTATAGTAATAAGAACAAGTTCAATCCTTAGTGAGATGAGGTTGTCAAATTATTTTGATTACTAATGGAAACATGGAGGTTTGGGTTATGGCTTAATCTAAATTATACTAAAGCAACTAGAATAATATGAATATTAGAAATAAAAGTACTAGCTAAAGTTTTCATCTTCCATCTTCCAACATGTTATCAACCGAATCAATCTCAACATTCAATTTCGCTAGATATCAATAATCCCCGAGCATCCTATCGCAAGCTTACTCTGGTAAAACTCATATTATTATCAAATGAGCAAGAGCCACTCTTTGAATCCTTTACACCGAATAACTTGGCGTAAGAGCAACTCAAGTTTAACCTAATGAAAGAACTAATGTTTATGAATTGAGGTTATTCAAAGCAAACTGACGCAAGAACCACACGGATTTAACCTAGGTAACGATTCTACATATAATTGTATGGCAACATCCCGTGGTTAACAACTATATTATGCTACTTATAAGAAAGATTATTCGACAATTCCGGATGAAACCCTAGTTTAGCTATAGATGTCAATGCATGCACACATTTAATGTGCAAATTAAGACAAGAGCAATCGATCATACGTGACATTATAAGCGGTTAAACATAAACGATGCTAACAAATCCTTAATGAATGAGAATGAATATATACTTCAAGTACATAAAGTATATTCCAACTTAGGACTACATTTCTAACCAATAGGGTGAAATTAGCTCATCCTGGATTTCTCAAAATCCATGACAGATAAGAAAGAAGAAAATAAAAATCAAACCTTAGGTTGTAGAGAAATATCTAATTCCAAAGCTCCTTGTGTGTAAAACTAATGATAAATTATCTTCTTTAAATTTAATAATCATCCCCTTATGTAGCTCTCACAAAAATAGGCTTTAGAATCATTACGAGATCGTGTTTTCCTTGATTTAGAAGTCCATACATGTGTAAAAATACCCTAGTTACGGTTATCGGACGGATGAGATGATGTTTGAGACGCAACCCAACCAAGTATGGGAAGAATTTTGTAAGAGGACCGACCATACATGCGTGTTGGCAAAGAAATTCTTGTCGAAATTACCATAACTATGGTTAGCTTCGAATGCCTTGAAGCTAGTCGTAATTCTTCCCGTATACTTTTTGTATTTCGCTATTTTGGTCACGACCTCCTCATCGATATCCGTTTGACCTCATTCTTTTTGAGATCGTTTTTGGGCACATGTTGGCTTAATGCTTAGTAAATCCATGAATCCGTATGGCTTTGATAAGAAAGAAGAAAATAAAAATCAAACCTTAGGTTGTAGAGAAATATCTAATTCCAAAGCTCCTTGTGTGTAAAACTAATGATAAATTATCTTCTTTAAATTTAATAATCATCCCCTTATGTAGCTCTCACAAAAATAGGCTTTAGAATCATTACGAGATCGTGTTTTCCTTGATTTAGAAGTCCATACATGTGTAAAAATACCCTAGTTACGGTTATCTGCAACCCAACCGTAATTCTGAAAGAAATTCTTGTCGAAATTACCATAACTATGGTTAGCTTCGAATGCCTTGAAGCTAGTCGTAATTCTTCCTGTATACTTTTTGTATTTCGCTATTTTGGTCACGACCTCCTCATCTGATATCCGTTTGACCTCATTCTTTTTGTGTTGGCTTCGTATCGTCTTCCGCTACAATATGGTAATGCCAAAATATTCATATATCTTTATCTTAAGTTGTGGTTAGGTTGGAGCCAGTCGTAAACCCCTCTACTCTTTTTACAACTAGTTTTTATAGTGATATTCCAACCGTAAATTCTCCTAGAACTTGTTTCCAAGAGTTGTGTCTCCACATTCTAACTTCTTATTTCCATGTCAGAATGAGCTCCTTTACTCTTCTTAGCTCTTTTTAACACCATTTCCATTGATTTCGGATGATTCACATAAAAAAACAAATAAAATAGGAAACAAGAGCAATACAAGAAATATAGCTAAAACAAGAATGAAATTGACGTTAAAAACATGTAGATTAAGCAACTATCATTTATTAAAAGTATTCTCATCTTATTGATAATAATCATTTTAGATTTTAGGCAAATTCATATTTAATCTTCTCAATCAAACTTTTCTTTATACTTTGTTTCACTCAATAGTTTATTTGTATCCGTGGGTTGGTGATCTGGTTATATTACCAAAGTTGGCTATACTACTCTGTTGTTATCCCTACTTATCGAGTATAATATCTTAAACTACTTCAAACTCCGTTATTGAACTACTTCAAACTCCGTTATTAAACTACTTTCAAATCTAAAATGGTTAGGAGCCAAGAGATATCAGAGAGATCAAAGAGGAGATAAATGTAATCGATGTATGTTTAGGTTTAGCCAGTTGAGAGGCTAGAGGGAATTTAAGCTCAAAAGAAGATAAAAGAAAAAACCTACCCAATCTGCACATAATTTGATTAGTTTGGTTGTCAAGCCAAGTGTATCTGTCACCTTTGAAGGGTAAATCAGTCAACTCACACTGAGCAATGAAAATTTCAAAATTATGCATACTCTTAGAGGTCTTAGAATACCTTTATTTTCATCACTTTTCAGAACATTATTGAAGTCTCTTCTAAGACACCATGGAATCCAAAATCACATATTGTCCAGTTTCTCCCTAAAATTAGATCTTTCGTGTGGCTTGTTAGGTCCATACAGATTAGTCAAAATTCATTTGAAACCATATACCTTATTGGTACAACCAATGGAAAGAGAGCAATCACCAACAAAATAATCATAAACCTCTAACAAATTAATATTTATCCCACAAGATTATCATACCTCCTGAGCTACCAACATATTGTTGAAAGGTCCACTCAAACTTGTTATCTCCACAAATTTGGTTGATGTCGAAATCAGAATGATATATCATCTTTGTCTCTTGAAGAATATTGATAGAAGCCTCGTAAAGTTGAATCGCTTTCTTGATAATTGTTCTTCTATTTGGTGAACATAAACTCATACTTACTAACATCGAAAACACTAATGTCAAACCTGTTACATTGATGCAACAACTTTTTATGAACGACTCAATTTAACTAAGAGAAAGAACTTCATTGTATTGATCATTTAAGTTTACAAGTTCAAACCAGATGGATAAGTTGATGTAGAAGTGGAAGTGTTACAACCAACTAAATCTTCGAAGTTACCATCAACCAACTCTTCAAGATATATGAAAAAAATATATTGGAAACGGGTAAGGGGACCTGTTTTTGACGGTAGGTTCTCTAAGTGACAATTGGATTTCAGTATCAGTGCTATAAAGACATTGTTCACTAAAATTCTTCTTAATATAGATTATAAGATTGTTGCTTAAGTGTTGTTTATTTTATTTTTACATGACCATTATCACTTTAGAAAGGAGGAATTTCTTGGAGTGGTTTGTAATTTTCTCGAAACTAATACCAAGTTGAGTACCAAATTTAAACGATATCTATTAATTTCACTAATGACCCAAGATGGGATTATGAAAACAAAATTTTTAGGTGTGAAACATTTGTTACTTGTAATATATATGTAATAACTAGGTTGAGAAGAGAGCAGAAGTTGATAGAAAGTGTGATAGGATTTGAAAAGGGGTAAATCTCAATAGAAAAAAAATGAAAGAAAAAGTTGAGCAGGGGGGGGGCTGCTGAAGGATGATAAGAAGAAAAAAAATGCTAGGGATAAGTGGTGAGACAATAGGGTCATCAAGGGATAACAAACATGATATTCGTCAATATCCATATCTGTTGAAATATTGAGAATAACGAATTAGCAGTTAGGTCCGGGATGAGCTGTGTTATTGGCTTGACACGCAAAACCATCTTTGATTTTTGAAGATGTTTTTTCTTGGACCCTCCTCTCCGTTTCTTATTTCCATGATGGGTTGGTTTTTTGGTGACAAATTGAAATATGTAGAAATTTATAATCTCCTGCAAATGAAACAAACCTGTGTAATCGAGGAGTTTTCAAAAATATACTCATCTTATTGATGGAAATCATTGTAAATCGGAGACATATTAGTATATAATCTTTTTCAATCGATTGTTTTGTCTTCAGAGTTCAGTTGTATCTTGGAGTTGGATTTGGTTCCATTGTCAAAACTAGCTATATTTTTCCATTGTTATTTTTATATACGACGGTATAATATCCTAATTGTTTTTTATTTATTTATTACTTTTTATTTTATCAAATAAAAAATAACTAAACTATATATTAAGATATTAACCACCTTTGCAGATATATTTTGAAGTTTACCTCACAGTAACAAGTATCTTGGTATATGAATGTAACAAAAGAGTTGATAATATGTTTCAATAAACACCTACTTCCAACCTTATGCATTAGAAAATGGGTTGTGAGGATTCTATTGATATTTGAACCGGTTAAAATCAAACTCTTCCCTCTTACTCTCTCACTAGAGGTCCAGAAACAAGATGAGGTAATTGACTCCACTTTAGACAAATGTGTTCTACTTCTACCCCTTTTAAGATAGAGGGTATCCTTGCCCGACTTCAACATCTGTCATATACTCTAAGTTCCATCGACCAGGAATTCAAATTATAATACTTAGATATCCCCTTTTATTAGATATTTTTATTTTACCAATAAATATATATTTAATTTATAATCCCCAGATAAAAATCACTATGGTTCAAATGTAATTAGAGGTTTCCTCCACAATAATATCATGCGCTTGGAATATAAATGTGAGACTATCTTCTATGATGCTTCGTATCTTCGTTCAACATTCAACACAAGACACGTCATCTTGAATCAAGTTCCAACTGTTATTGTGATTCAAGGTTAAATCAAGAAAACGCCCAATAGTTTGCAACAAAAATATTGGAGCCGTTAGATTTGACAATTCAAAGAAAATCTAATGGTTAAGAATTAAATGGTTAGATTTTAACTTTTAACATATAATCTGATGGCCAAAATTTAAAGCGCCACATGATTAGGCGCAAAAACTAAATTTCCCAGCGCCAAACCATTTGCCACAAACTTGATTCCACATTGCGTTCAATTTCTGGACTTTAGTTACACTTTTAGGCTTGGATGTTGAATGTTAAACGAAGATAAGAGAAAGCCTAAGATTAGACTGTCAAGTTGAAAATCTTGGCTTTTTCTCTTGATTCTAGGAGTGGTTCAAGTGTTTGTTTGAACGTGAACTTGAATCAAGTTTTGCGCTCCTTATGGTTTGATACATAAAAAAATCACCTTTGCGTCCAATTGGTGGGTGCAAAGAAACTTGAACCATTAGATTAAAACTTCTTAAAGCGATCAAACGGCTCCAGACCATACTTTCTATTTATGTCTAACAGAAGTACGTGTTTCGCCTATTCAAACAACACATTTAACTTGAATCTTGAATCATCACAGAGATTATCGGCCGATTCAAGCTGACGTGTCTTTGTAGATGGTGGATTTTCGACAAAGGCTAAAATCGTAAACCCATAATTATATGTATTCCTGATCCAACAATCAGATGAATATCGAGGCTCATGTCTCTTATCGAAAGCATGAAAGATCATGCTACGAGAATCTCTGACTAAGAATACTGTCTCTCAGAGTATATATAGATATGTAGTCTCTCATCTGAGGCAACGGCATATCTCATGAATACTGAGCAATTTCAGTAATTACTTCTATATAGAATCGAAAGATTAGACGGCTCCTAGACAGCTTGCCTGCTAGTATAGAGCAATAACGTCTTCAGGATGTAACAATGTTTTCCCTGACTATATGAAAGAAGTATGACGCTTCAACAAGCTCATATCACTCAATTCTGAATAATTAACGCTCCTAGACGATCGTACTAGTATAGAGCCATTAATTAATTATTCTCAAAATCAATAGATTCAAATCCCTGGAAAATATTCAATATTTTCTTAATATTTCGTTACTTCAATTTATGGTCTTCCCAGCAGAATTCCATGGGTTAGTAATAAATATTCAACACAGGGGCATCTGAATTACCTTCGAGTAAGCCCCAACCAAATGGTGTAAATGTATTCGACAAATAATGCATTAACAAACACCTGAATGAACAAACACGTATTTCAAAATACGACGAGACGATGAACCTATGCAATTAGGAAAGAAAATAATAAAATAATAGTCAAGGCGCTAGGGGACTGGCTCACCGACCGGCCAGTCATGCTGTGATCAGTCCCACGCCTAAATTCTATATTTTATCATATTTTATTATTCTCCTTGATCTCATGAAAATCCTTTCATTTGAACAAATATCCTTCGTTTTTGAGGAAACTCCTCAGTTTCATGGTTTTTCCTTCACACTGAGGAAATAATATAAAATTAGGGAAAATATTGTGGGGCCGTGATTATTGGCCAACCGGCCATGCCTTGATCCCGGCCAGCCCCACACCTCATGGTTCCTCATTATTTTATTATTATTTCCCTAATCTCATGAAAACTCCTTAATCTCATGATATTTCCTTGATCCCATGAAAAATAATATAAAATTAGGGAAACCCGTGGGACCGGGCCATAGCCGGCCGGTCATGCCCTAGCTGGCCCTACACGCCCTATTTTATTATTATTATATTTTTCATGTTTCCTTAATCCCATGAAATTCCATGATTTCATGATGTTTCCTTCAAATTATGAAATTCCTTCAAATTATGGGAAAATACACAAAAATACATAAAATTAAGGAAACTTGTGGGACCGGTCCCAAGCTGGCCGGTCATGCCCTAGCCGGTCCCACAAACCCCTTATTCTATTATTGTTATTTTTATATTTCCTTGATTTTATGAAATTCCTTGATTTCATGATGTTTCCTTCAAATTATGAAATTCCTTCAAATTATTGGAAAATACACAAAAATACATAAAATTAAGGAAACTTGTGGGACCGGACCCAAGCTGTCCGGTCATGCCCTAGCCGGTCCCACAAACCCCTTATTCTATTATTATTATTTTTCTATTTCCTTGATTTTATGAAATTCCTTGATTTCATGATATTTCCTTCAAATTATGAAAATTCTTTCAAATTATGAAAACTCCTTCAAATCATGAAATAATACATAAAATAAGGGAAAACTCACGGGACCGGGCCCTAGTCGACCAACATGCTCAAGCCGGTCCCACACGCCCTTATTTTATTATTAATAATATTTTTGTTTCCTTCATCTCATGGAAACTCCTTGATTTCAACAAAAACTCCTTGGTTTTAACAAATTCCTTGGTTTTATCACATTTCCCTAAAATCATGAAAATATTATGAAAATTGGGAAAAACGTGTGGGACCAAGCTCCTTGGCCGGCCAGCCATGCCTTGGCCATGGCCGGTCCCACACTTCATGATTCCCTCACTTTTTATTATTTTTCCTTCATCTCATGAAGTTTTGACGGTTTCGTCAAAAACCCTGATTTCTTCATATTTTCTCAAATGATTGCTCAAATGCACACCTGAAAATATCAAAATTCTCAGAATTGACATACGGACACTTTGGTGACGTGAGCATGTTACCTTGACCGACCAAGGTTGGCTCTTTGGCTTGCAAGAAGCCGGTCCCACGTATTCTCATGATTTGACCTAATTTGCACAATTGCACGTATTAGGTCCAAAACTCTTCCAAACAACTTGGAACTTGATGGAACGATCATCAATTGATCCCATGAACACCTAGGGCCGGTTTCATGACCCCTTGGTCGGTCCCTCATCTCTTCATAATTAATTGGGTTTTATCACCTAAGGTTCAGCATTATTTTAATAAATGATTAAACCAGCATTTAATCATCCTTTCATCAACAAATTAACTGGTCTTCAGGAGATCTTGATATTTGCTCACGTGAGCATCTGGGCACTACATGGTCGACCCATAATCCCATGTATCCGGTACCTCCTTTTCTGTGGTTAATTCTCAATAAATCATCAATTGATCAAATTAGGGTTTTGAGTCCAAGGTTAATGATTCCAGATTCAAACGCTAATAATTTTACGTTGATCCTGTAGTAGCAGGAAATCCCACACTACACCCCTCACAAGAATTCACACAATCAAGTCATTTTAAGATGAACAATTATATTCTTTATTGATTAAAACTCACAAGTGTTACAAGATGGAAAGGAAATAAGCTAAAGAATTTACAACCGCTCTAAACTTTCTCTCTCTTAATAACTTGCTCCTCACTCGAAAAAGATCTCTCCTTCTCTTTAGCCTGTTCGGCTCTTTATATAGGACATTACATAGTGGTTGAAAGCTAAGTTGTTCTTTATTTTCGGATCTAACTTGCGACATTCTCGCGAGTGTACGAATATTAAATCTCGCAACACTCCTAAATCTCGCTAAATCTTCACATCTTTCTCGTGTTCAGGCTGTCGTCATCCGTTGAGTCACTTTTATTACCCATCTGCGATATCTTCGCAATGTGTCGTTTATGGATTTCGCAAGAGTGTTGGTATTGCGATATTCTGATCCTACATCTTGCCTCTTCTCATGTCTTCTCTGCGAAGGGGAGAATGTCATGAGAACTAATACTTTCAAAATGCCGCAGCTGTTGATTTTTTCATATTTTTCTGTATTGACATGATTCTGTACTTTTATGCAGAATTTATTACACGTATCTCTTCCTCCATCCATTTCTTGACACGTCTTTTTCAACTGCTTTTTCTCAACCGTTCATGTCTACTCTTCGCATTAAATGTGTTTGCCTTTTCGAGAAACCTTTGTAGTTGCAGGAAATCCTACACTACACCCCTCACAAGAATCCACACAACTAAGCCATTGAAGATGAACAATTATAATTTTTATTGATTAATTTCTTGAATGTTTACAAGACAAAATGGAAAAGAGCTAAATAAATTACAATCACTATAAACTTTCTCTCTCTTAATGACTTGCTTAACACTCGAAAAAGATCTACCTCTCAATAGGCCTGTTCGGCTCTTTATATAGGGTGTTACATAATGGATAACAGCTAAGCTGTCCTTTATTTTCGGGAATGACTTGAGAAGTAGGCCTGTCAATATTTGTCCGATATCCGGAATCCGTTTCCGAATATTCAAGATCCTATAGGATTTTATCCGTTGTATCGGATATCGGATCGGATATTTTATTGGATATTTCTTCCTTAACATATCGGAAACGGATTAGACCCCATCCGAAATGTTAATATCCGATATCCGATAGTATAGGAACTTATTTGTAATTTATCCTAATTTCGAGTCTAGTATTGGATATTGTCGGATAAATATCCGATAAGTGTCAATTATGAAAATGTTTTACTAGGGTTTTTAAGCTTTTTTGGTATAACCGGATATTATCGGATATCCGACAGCTTAGCCTATCGGAATCGATATCTGATTTTGATATCCTATAGGATATTATCGGATATCGAATATCCGGTAGTGCTTAACCTGTCGGATATCGGATTTCTTAATATCCGACGGATATTCTTCCATTGACAGGCCTATTGAGAAGTGTCGCAAGTGTACAAATGCATAATCTCGCGACACTCCTAGTTTTCGCTAGATCTTCACACCTTTCTCGTGTTCTGGCTATCGTCATCCACATCGTCACTTATTTTACTCGTCTGCGACACCTTCGCTACGTAACGTTTATGAATTTCGCAGAGGTGTTGGTGTTGCGATATTCTGATCCTACATCTTGCCTCTTCTCATGTCTTCTCTGCGAAGAAGAGAATGTCATGAGAATTATCATTTTTGAAACTTCCGCAACTGTTCATCCTTATCTATTTGGCGATTTGACTTCATACTTTTACACTAAATCTATAATACGTGTCTCTTCTCCACCCATTTTTTGACACGTCTCTATCAACCGTTACTTCTCAACCATTCACGTCTCTTCTCGCATTAAATGCGTTTATCTTCTCGAGAATTCTTCTCTATATATAGTTTTCTCATCTTCCTCTTCTTCTTTTTTACTTTCTCTCTGCAATTTTTCTTCAATTCTCCTCCGTAACTTCCGCTTCTCCTACTGTAAAATTTCTTTGATCTTCAACTCCTTAATCATTCCCATACTCTAAAAATGGCTCCACCTGGTCGTAGATATGAAGTTCTCTTGGGAGAGGCTCAAAAGGATTTACAAGAGAAAGGTTTCACATTATCCACTATTCCCTATCAAGAATCTTCATCTATTCTCTCCGCCAAACTATTTACTGATCATTGTTGTGATAATCAAAAAATCATAATCTCGCTAGGTCAAATTCTCGCCGGCCTTCCCATTCCTCTCTACAACCCTGAACTTCCTCTATTTTATGAAATCCTTGCTCATGAGAAATTCTCGCGAGTTGTTTACCAATTAAGTGGAGATTGTATCCGCTTAATGGTTGAGTTCGCCAACTGTGGCGCTGGTAAGGGATCTCTCTATTCTAATGCAGGCAGAGATCCTAAATTTGTAGACTTAGAGATATTCGCTGAGAAGTATTCAGTAGAGAATTTCTTTGAGAATTATGAAGAACGATAGAACTCGCTGGGGTGCACGTTTGAAAAGAAGAGAAAATATCCCCAGCGACAAAGTACTTATGCAGGATATCGATTGGCATTCTGGCAAGAACAATGTTCCTCGCCATTCTAAAGATGAAAAATGGTGTGTCTTTCCGCTATTCTTGAATGGACCTTATATTTCAGGTTCGAATGTACTCCCTGCGAATCTCGCCAACTATCAACCTTGGGTATTTAACTGGCCCGAGAAAGCTAAAGAGGTATGCTTCCCGAATTTGTAGCGAAGGTTGGCGTTGAAGTTGTCGAAGAAGAGGATATTTCCGAAGCTGCGAAAGCTAAAGGCAAGAGTAAAATTCCTCTTCGCAAGAAGAAATCTGCTGCTCCACCTTCTAAAAAACGGAAAATCCATTCTTCTTCTCGCTCCAGTCCTCAATCCAGCGAGAGCTCTGATGAAGATGATGATGTTGACACCTCTCTTACGAAGGAGAATCATCCAGTTGAATCTGCTATGGCACAACTATCTAGTGTCTTCTCTGACTCTATGTAAGGAATGGGAGATGATCATTTTTCTGCCACATGCGAAGCTCTCGCAAATATCTGCGATGCTCCCTTACTAGAGGATGATGATTCTTTTCATGGAGTTTCCAGAGTAGTGACTCCCAGTTTCCTAAACGCAATTAGTGCCTTGGTATGTCTATATTTCCTTATTTCTGCATGGTTTCAACTATAAACCTCATCTTGATGATTTCTTTATTTTCCTTTATAGTCTAGGAGAACTTCCTTTGTTGTTGCCTCAGATCTCGAGAAAAGGCGCAACATTCTTGAAAAGAAAAACCTTCAACTTCACAAGAAGAATGAAGAATTGGAAGCTGAAGTTGTTGCTCTTCGCAAGAGAGATAAAGAACTTGAAAATGAAACTGCTACTCTTCGTGAAAAGACCAAACAATTAGAAGTTGAATCCTCTTCTCAGAAGGACAAGATATCTAGCCTTCAAAATGCTAATCAACAACTTTATGGTATAAAATTCTTCTCTTTTCCTTGCTTTTGCTCTGTCATTTGTTTTTCTTTATCGACTTATCATTTCGTGACGTTTATAACCTTTCTCGAGGAAGCCATTCTTCTTCACTCATTTCCTGAGTCTATGGATAACGATGCTCTTCTCGCCCATCTCAATGATTCTTTAAATAGCTTTTCGAATAACAAAATCAAACTTCTTTCTCTAAATGAACTTCAATCCAGATTCCGCCTTTTAGAAGCTGATCATAGATCTAGTTTGAGTTTAGCCAACCAATTTAAACACCTATATCTTAGTTCCCAAGAGAAAATTAATACTTTAAGGAAGAAGGTTAGTGATCTTATAGATGACAAAGACCGCATTGCTAATCAAGGTGCCCAAGCATTAGCAAAATTTCAAAAAACTCTTCTTGAAGTTCAAGTTGAGCGAGATGAATCCATTCGTCAAAATACTATTCTTAGCGAAAGAGAGAATCAAATTCGTTCTCTTCTTCTCATAAATAGTGACGATGAGTTCGCTTGGGCTGCGAAGGTTCTAGATGACGCCAGAAATAATTTAGGTGTTAATGTTAGTCTTCAAGTTGAGCATACATCCTTGATTAGGGATATGATTTCTGATAGAGAAGGTTGTTGATCAATCATCTTTACTTAATTGTTTATTATATATGAAGCTGTTATTAAGTTGCTGATTCATTGTTCTACGTTCACAGAGGCTGAGAAGAGATTTCAAAAAAGAATTGAAAAACTTGAATCCGAAAAAGAGCAACTTGCAAAGGAATTCTCTCTTCGCAATGACAAGTATTCCAAGTTGAAGAAACAACTACAAATTACTGTGGCGAATTTCAAAAATGATGTTGTTCTCTTTCGCAATCAGACTATTAAGACAGTCTGTGATGACAACAGTATTCCTCATTCTTCATACCCTTGTCTTCTTGATGAAATTCCTGAGAACATACCTTCTTTGGATATCTCTGATAGCGATGCTAGCGAAGAAGAATCCGATGAAGATAATGAAGTAGAAGGATCTGGTGAAGAAGAAGAATCAAACAAGAAATAACACCATTTTCTTCTTTCTCTTTTTGTAACATCTGTATATTTATCCTTTTAATCTTCCATCTTTATAATCTCTTATTGTAAGTTTCTTGTATCTTCAAATACAAATTCTACTTTTGTTGTCCCTTTCTGCACATGTTAAAAAAGCAATTCTTTTTTGCAATATGGTTAATCAATATTATGAATGCGTAAATCTATCATATGAAAATAAATAACATGTTCTCAATCTATGCATTCCCATACTTGCCTCTGTTATTTGTTTTCAAATGAATGATTAGGCAAATAACCTTTAGATGGTAACATGCCTCGGTCTACGCAATCGTTGTTCTTTGAATTCTCGCGAGAGAATGTTTCTTGGTTGTTTTCAAGATCTCATTTTTTCTTTTTCTTTTGTGTGGTCTTATTTTGCCTTCCTAGTTAAAGGTCTTATTGCGCCACCTCTTGTCATTGCGACAAAATCGCAGGACGTCTTTACACTTTCATATAAAGACCCATTGATTTTGTCTTATCATTTCTTAGTATTATTACCTCTGCAGGATAATTTTATTGCGACAATATGACAGGCCTAGATTTTCTTGCGAAAATAAAGCCCCATGACATTGTCGTCTTGCGACGAAATCCCAGGACGTCCTTACACTTTCATGTATTGACCCCTTGATCTCGTCTTATCTTTGTCTTTTGTATTATTGCCTCTTCAGGATCATCGTACAAATATGACAAGCCTAAATTTTCTTGCGAAAATAAAGCCTCATGACATTTGCGTCTTAAGACACTTATCAGCTTCCTAATGGAGGGTGCCGCCCTTATCATCTCCCTGGTTGCCCCTTCAAGGAGGCGTACATCGGCCATACAAGACTAGCTCCTCCCATCCGGTCTTAACAACAACCAATTGTTTTCGCAGCCTCTTATCCCTTTTACCTATATGGCTTATGGTTACGAGACCGCACCCTAAGTGGAGTTTTCTTCGAGCCGAGTGCAACATATGCCAAGACTTGCCAAGAATGGCCGAGACACTTCAAATGCCCCGTGCACTCTTGGCTCAACCGTGTACCTCGGCGCCTTGATCATACGGCGACTCACTGGAAGAGACCCTCGGTCGTCCAACCAGGGTATAACTTTATATATATAGTTGGAAATCCAAGGTATCTCTCCTGGATGGGCTTTATTGACCCCAAATCTCCATGACCCAGGTTCCAGGGGCGGTGTAACCTTTTCCCTGAGCCATGTTAACATATACCCCCTTTTATGACGTACTTTAGGTCTTACATTTGCCTCTTACGAAATTTTGATTCGCGAACTAGGGTGTACGCCATAGGAGGTTCGTCCCATTCTGATATGTCATTGTGTTTAGATTGTTTCTTTTCATCATTTCTACGAGAATTTCGCGTATTCTTTTTTCGATTATCATAGTCTTTGTATCTTCAGCCTGTCTTTATTATTCAAATTCCTGCGAAAGCTTCGCGTATTATTTTTTCGATTATCATAGTATTTGCATCTTCAACTTGTCTTTATCACTCAAAAGTTATATTTTTTTTTTATTTTTTTTTTACAACCTTCGCAAGTCTAGAATCAATTATTCACTCCTTTCGCCTCTTACTTATGTTGTTCTCTGCTTCTTCATTATTCAAATTTCCTAATACTGCCTTCCCTTTTGCGAAATCATCGCAATTTCCAACTTTCTTCAGGCATTGGTTTCGCAATGTATTTTCTCCTCTCACCTCTATTGCGTCCACCATTAGTCTTTCCCTTCTTTGTTCATTTTTGATGTTTTGCTTCCAGTTCATCTTCTGAGCAGCTCTTTCCTCGCAAGATTCCACATCGACTTCATAGCACTTCTGTCCCTCAACCCAATCTCCTTTGATGACTCCGACACCACTGTGATGAGGAAATTTGATGCACTGGTGATAAGTCGACGCTACACCCAAAATCTCATGTATCCAAGGTCGCCCAATCAATGCGTTATAGGGAGATTCCACATCGACTATGCAGAACAAAATTTCAGTTGATAATCCTTTCAGTGGTATTCGCATATGAGCTTCTCCTTTAGGCTTGTTGGCAGTACCGTTGAAACCATAGATCTTATAGGTTGAAGGTATTAGATCTTCGTCCTTCCATCCCATAGTCTTGTAAGTATGATAAAAAAGGATATTTACAGAGCTTCCAGTATCGATTAAGATTCTATTGATTGCCCATGAATTTTCTGCCTCATCATCTTCACCATCAACAGGTTTTGGGTTAATCTCCAATCTTACCACTAATGGGTTGTCATGCATCTCTCCACCCTCAGGTACTTCTTCTGCGGTAAAAGAAATAATCTGCTTTTGCCATTCCTTTAGTGGCGATGTCTTCGCGATGTTCATTATTTCTCTATTATCAGCATCTCTTGCGAAAACCCTACTGATAACACTATTATGAAAATTTTCAACTGTCCTGTACGAATGCACAATAGAGTTGCAAGACAAATTCTTGGCTTTCGCTCCAACTTCTATCACAAATGTTTCTCCTCCTTTTGTTGTGTTTGCTCTGTGAATTTCTGGCGGTGGTCGTAATGGTTGAGATCGAGGTTGATTTTTTAGAAATTGATTTAGTTTCCCTTGATCTGTCATTCTGAGGATGATTCTTTTTACATTTCTACAATCGTTTGTGGAGTGTCTATGAAAATGGTGATAAGAACAAAATTCATGACTTCTATCACTCGGAGGTGGCTCACTTCCCATGTTCCATGGCGCAAGTATATTTTCCATTAAGATTATAGCTTCCCATATTTTCTCCACACTAGCATTTAATGGTGGCATCTTGATTTCTTCCCAGACTACTCTGTGACTTCGATGTCCTCTATGATAACTCTGCCTCTGACTTCCATAAGTTTCTTGCAGCTGATCGAGTCTTTGAATTTTGTTATTTCCTCCACGGTTATAGAAGTTTCCCTCTCTCTCAAATTCCTCCTGATCACGACTCCCCATGGCTACTAGCTTTCGTTGACCATCATCCATTATCGTTTCTTGTTGACCTTGCGAGGTGCTCGCCACTGTGTTTATTAGTTTAGGTAACAAGCTTGCATTTGTAGCTTTTGAACTTGTGTTCGCAACGGGGTATGATTCCATCTCGTTTTGCTTTTCCTCTAGAGCAATGTACTCCTCTTGAAGTTCTCGCAACTCAGTCATTGTGATTGTATTCTTGATTCTAAAAATTTGAACATATAGCAGATTGGTTGCGAACATAGCATTAATGAATGATAGAATGAGATATCTCTCATCCACACGACCAGCCATATCACTGCACATTGTCTTCCATCTCACGGTTAAATGCTTCAAACTTTCACCAACCCTTTGTTTTAACCCAAATACATCTTCAATACCCGTCATGAGGAGTTATTACTAATGTATGCCCCTAAAAATATAGACTGCAAATGATTGAAAGATGTTATTGTATTCCTCGGTAATCATTCAAACCATTTCAAAGCTTCTCCTGTCAAACTTGATGCAAAATATTTGCACAATATAGCATCATGGTTCTCCCACTGTAACATACATCTCACATAGGCTTTGATATGTTGTATCGCACAAGTTGTTCCATCGAAAATCTTTGGTTAACGTAGGTAAGTTGCACTTTGGGGGTATTCCTCCTAATTGTACTTCTTGTGTGAATGGAGTCTTCGCAGCTTCTTCTATGGCTTCATCCAATTGTCTCTTACCTCCTCCCCTTTTATTATTTAACATTCCTCTCATTTCTGCCAATTCTCTCAGAATTTGTTCATTTACACTAGAGTTTGGCTCCATTGGTCTTTTTAACTCCGCCTCTCTTCTTCTGCGTTCATGTCTGTTTTGACTTTCTTGTTCATCATTCTCTTCTCGTCTTTCTCTGCGATCTTCTCTTTCATTCCTCTCATTAATTCGCACACTGTTATATCTATCACTTTCTCTTCTTTGCTGCCTTTCGATTCTCCTTTGTACTCTTTCATACTCTTCATTGATATTTCCATTGTTGCGATTTTGTTCTCTCTTTCTTTCTCTATTATCATGATTATTCTGGCGAATTGCCTCTTGTAACTCATGTTCTTCTATTTCTGTTCTCAACCTTTCTCTTTCGCAAGCTAGACGTGCTTGCTCAACATAGTGTCTTTCAATTTCATCTTCAATTTCTTTTTGCTTCCTCTGCGCTTCTCTCCCATGCAATATTCTTCTTCCTTCTTCCCAATTTTCCTCATCACCTGGATTATTCCGCCCTTGACGCTGCCTATTTCCTTGATTTCCATCATTTTGCCCATTTTGAAGAGTCTCGGGACGTGGGATATAACGATCTTCCATTATTTCTCTTCTTTCACAACGTTCTTCGCCTGGATTTTGCACTTCCTCTCGATTTTCTTCATTAGCATTTTATATAGGTAAAGTTCTCCTTCTTTCCTCTCTAACTGATCTTGAGCTTGACCTTGTAGTGCTTCTCGACCTTCTGTTTTGTAATCTCATATTTTCCATCCTCAACTCATGATTTTTCCTTGTCAAATTTGCACGTTCCTCTGCTTCTAATCGCCTTTCTTCATGTATTGTTTTTCTCAATGTCTCTAATGCTGCGACCTCTTCATTTCCATGAATTATTTCTCCACTCACTTCTCGGTCTCTCACCTCTTGTCCATTGTTTATCAATTGCTGTTCTTCTCCCCTTTCGTCCACAGAGTCTGATCTCCAAGTATGCACGCTTACTCTATCATAATCCACAGTTCTATTCATCATTGGTTGAATTGGTGATTGAATTTGATTTTCTTCATTATTTCTTGTGTTCATTCTTGAGGATTCCCCCATTTCATTTCTCCTTCTCCCAAATTCTTTCAAATCACGATGTCAATCTTTTCTCTCTCCCTGTTTCTAGCGCCAATATGTAGTTGCAGGAAATCCTACACTACACCCCTCACAAGAATCCACACAACTAAGCCATTGAAGATGAACAATTATAATTTTTATTGATTAATTTCTTGAATGTTTACAAGACAAAATGGAAAAGAGCTAAAGAAATTAAAATCACTATAAACTTTCTCTCTCTTAATGACTTGCTCAACACTCGAAAAAGATCTACCTCTCAATAGGTGATGCGTGTCTACTCTTAAATTACTTATTTCCACACAATTAACTGGTAATATAATGGAAGTAAGGATCGTTCCATTTAGTTGTCAAAAGTGTCACAATGGGGGTTTGTTTTAGAATGTAAACAAAATAAATAAAGCAATTGAAAATAATTAAGTTGCAAGCAATGGAGAGAAATATGATCGAAATCCTTCTTCGAAACCGTCATCAAGTTATTATATTCATCCATTAATACTATTAATCACAAATTATTACCAATCGTGGAATAACATTCCTATCCCCTAAATTCCTTATATCACTGAGTACCTTAGCTCTCCAATACCGATTCTATTCGTCTAAACCACCTAGTAGTAGCTCACTCAAGGTGTAATTTGTCCAATTATAGATTGATCCTAATAGTTAGACTCTTAGCTCAAGGTCCACTTTCTAGTGTTGTTTATACACACAATCACTTTCCCTCTGCAAGGTCTTGTGTTCTCTACTTTTGTAGGAATCATTCGACTATTACTTATCTCCTAACTCAATACTAGCATTTGATTGAATCAACAAATTAATTCAATTGGCCACCTAAACAATCTATCAATCAATCATAAATATTCTAATTAGTATAAACAATCAATAATCATGTCTCCTACTTCTTCTTGACGGATACGGAATAACTCCATTCTTTCGCCGTTGGCTTCGTTTTTCAATCTTCAATGATATCAATCACTTCTAGATATGAACAAAATCTTTGGCCCTCTCTCTTATTAAGTGCACATTCACTTCTTTTGGATGATTCACCTTGTTGTCTTTTGCTCGTCCTCGAGCAAACTATCTAAAATACAACAACTCCATGTCGGCGAGATACGGTTACTCTTAGCATGAATAACAGGGCCTTTAAACCCCTAGGTGTCCCTAGTTTATAGTCTCGTGAAGGTTTACAAGAGGTCTACCTACAAAACCTATATTTCCAACTCCGTCTATTTGTGACAAATTCATGAACGAATCCAAAATGACTACGGAGGAGGTACCTTTGCATAAATTCAGTTCATATTCAAATAAATAACGCTCTAATTAGATAGTCGAACAAGCCACAATACTCGGAAACTAACAAACCACAATCACAATGAAAAGATTAAGAAGATGAATATAGATGTAGATGTTGGCGAATGTTCACAAGTGATCAATGTTTCCCATATCTGTCTGAGAAGGTCACTGCCAAGATGAACCTATGCCTATTGGATTGAGCTCTTTGGTCAACTCTAGCGTCAACACACTTATACAAGGGAACCGGTGGCCAACAACTTACTTCTACATCAACTCACCGGCATATACAAGGGAACCGGGGAGTGACTTTATTCACCAAATATATTACTTTCTTTTTTTTTTTTTTCTTTTCACTTTTTTTTTCTTTTTTTTAGACGGCATGATTAGATCTTTTGGATCCAAGCGCATGCTTCTTGTCGGCAAGTACGTGATAGTTGCCTTGGATCCCGCATTCTACGCTTGTTTAGGCGACGGAGACGGGGACTACGTTCACACATACTTTATTATTCCCAAGTGTCATTCTTATTCCGTTTGGTCTAATTGGTCGGTCTCTTTTTTTCCTTTTTTTTTTTTTTTTTTCTTTTTTTTTTAGCAACTCAATCACTCTATTTCATCTTAGCGGTAATAACACGTCGATTGTTGAATTCTGACGTAACAGCAGATAAAACGCAAAAACTGTGCAAATTGGTAAGGAATTTGGAAAAACTCCATTTCACAAAAGTTGTTCATCTACGTGTTTTCTACACAATGTCAAAAGGGCATAGTGTTTCGATAAACGGTCTGACAGTTATGATGCATGTCTTCTTCTAGCCATTTCTCAATTTCGGTGAATACTAAAAATTCATAGTGAACATTAAAAACTAAAAATAAAACTTGAAGATTATATAAAGCAATTGAAAATAATTAAGTTGCAAGCAATGGAGAGAAATATGATCGAAATTCCTTCCATGTTACTCCAAATTCTTTCAAATCACGATGTCAATCTTTTCTCTCCAAAACTTGATAAAAGATTATAAGATTCATCCCCCAAAAATATTAAGAAGTTCTCTTATATAGGTGTCCCAAAGGTTTGGCTAAATCCGCGCCAATATGTAGTTGCGCGAAATCTTCACACTACACCCCTCACAAGAATCCACACAACTAAGCCATTGAAGATGAACAATTATAATTTTTATTGATTAATTTCTTGAATGTTTACAAGACAAAATGGAAAAGAGCTAAAGAAATTAAAATCACTATAAACTTTCTCTCTCTTAATGACTTGCTCAACACTCGAAAAGATCTAATTCTCAATAGGCATGGATTCGACTCTTTATATAGGGTGTTACATAATGGATAACAGCTAAGTTGTCCTTTATTTTCGGGAATGACTTGAGAAGTAGGCCTGTCAATATTTGTCCGATATCCGGAATCCGTTTCCGAATATTCGAGATCCTATAGGATTTTATCCGTTGTATTGGATATCGGATCGGATATTTTATCGGATATTTCTTCCTTAACATATCGGAAACGGATTAGACCCCATCCGAAATGCTAATATCCGATATCCGATAGTATAGGAACTTATTTGTAATTTATCCTAATTTCGAGTCTAGTATCGGATATTGTCGGATATTGTCGGATAAATATCCGATAAGTGTCAATTATGAAAATGTTTTACTAGGGTTTTTAAGCTTTTTTGGTATAACCGGATATTATCGGATATCCGACAGCTTAGCCTATCGGAATCGATATCTGATTTTGATATCCTATAGGATATTATCGGATATCGAATATCCGGTAGTGCTTAACCTGTCGGATATCGGATTTCTTAATATCCGACGGATATTCTTCCATTGACAGGCCTATTGAGAAGTGTCGCAAGTGTACAAATGCATAATCTCGCGACACTCCTAGTTTTCGCTAGATCTTCACACCTTTCTCGTGTTCTGGATATCGTCATCCACATCGTCACTTATTTTACTCGTCTGCGACACCTTCGCTACGTAACGTTTATGAATTTTGCAGAGGTGTTGGTGTTGCGATATTCTGATCCTACAACCTTCTCTCTATATATACTTTCCTTACTCCTCTCTTCTCCTTTTTTATATTCCTTCTTGTTTTTTCTACAACTATTCTTCAACATCTCTCCGTAACTTCCGCTTCTGCTACTGTAAATCTTCTTCTTTTTACTTCTTTTGATCTTCAATCTTCTCTTCATTCCCATACTCTGAAAGATGCCTCCAGTTGGTCGCATATATGAAAATCTTTTGGAAGAAGTTCAAAAAGATTTGCAAGAGAAAGGTTTCACATTATCCACTATTCCCAATCAAAAATCTATATCCATTCTCTCTGCCAAACTGTTTGCTGATCATCATTGTGATGATCAAAAAATCATAATTTCGCTAGGTCAGATTCTCGCTGGTCTCCCCATTCCTCTCTATGACCATGATCTTCCCTTATTTTATGAAATTATTGCTCATGCGAAATTCTCGCGAGCCATCTACCAATTGAGCGGGGATTGTATCCGCTTAATTCTTGAGTTCGCCAACCGTGGTGCTGGTAAGGGATCTCTTTATCCTAAAGAAGTCAGAGATCCTAAATTTGAGGACTTAGAGATATTCGCTGAGAAGTATTCAGTAGAGAGTTTCTTCGAAAACTATGAAATAATAAACATGAAGAACGATAGAACTCGCTGGGGTGCACGTTTGAAGAGAAGAGAAAATGTTCCCAGCGATAAAATACTTATGCAGGATATCGATTGGCATTCTGGCAAAAACAATGTTCCTCGTCATTCCAAATACGACAAATGGTGCGTCTTTCCGCTACTTTTGAACGGACCTTATATTTCAGGTTCAAATGTTCTCCCTGCGAATCTCACCAATTATCAGCCTTGGGTTTTTAATTGGCCTGAGAAATCAAAAGAGGTATGCTTCTTAAATTTCGCTCAATTTGTAATCTTCACTCCTTTTTATACCTACTAATCTTGCGAAATTTTCAGATTATCAAGTTGAGGAAGAGTTATAAAAGAAATGCTAAGGCGAGTACCTAGCAAAGACTCCGTTCGATCACGGATGAAGTAAGAAATACTTTTCTTTATTATTTTTTAACAATATTGTTGCCTCTATTTCTTATCTTCATTCGTGTGCGAAGGTTGATGCTGAAGTTGTTGGAGAAGAAGAAAATCCTAAGGTTAAGAAGACCAAAGGTAAAGGTAAAGGTTCTCTTCGCAAGGAGAAGTCTACTGCTCCACCTTCTAAGAAACGAAAGATTCATTCCCCTTCTCCTTCAAACCCTCAATCCAGCGAAATCTCTGATGAAGATAATGATGATGTTGATATTTTTCTCGCAAAGGAGAATCCTCCAACTGAATCTTATATGGCGCAACTGTCTAGCATCTTCTCTGACTCCATGCAAGGAATTGGAGATGATCGTCTTTCTAGTACGTGCGAAGCTCTCGCGAGTATCTGTGATGCTCCTTTACTAGAAGGTGATGATTCCCTTCATGGGGTCTCTAGATCAGTGACTCCCAGCTTCCTAAATGCGCTTGATGTTTTGGTATGTCTTTGTTCCCTTATGTATTCATAATTTCAATTTTAAGTTATATCTTGATAATTTTTTGGCTTTCCTTTATAGTCCGGGAGAGCTTCCTTTGTTGTTGCCTCAGATATTGAGAAAAAGCGCAGTATTCTCGGAAAGAAGAATTTTCAATTTCGCAAGAAAAATGAAGAATTGGAGGCTGAAGCTGCTGTTCTTCGCAAGAGAAATGAAGAATTCGAAACTGAAGTTGCTACTCTTCGCGAGAAAACCAAGCAATTAGAAGCTGATTCTTCCACTCAGAAGAATAAGATTTCTAGTCTTCAGAGTGCCAACTAACATCTTTATGGTATGAGACTTTTTTCTTTTCCTTTGTTTTGTTCTCTCATTATCTTCCCGTATCTGACTTACCATTTTCGCAGACGTTTATAACCTTTCTGATGAAGCCATTATTCTTCATTCATTCCCTGATCCTATGGATAACAATGCCCTCCTTGATCACCTCAACAATTCTTTGAATAGTTTTTCAAATAACAAGATTAAGTCTCTTCCTCTAAACGAACTTCAATCCAGATTTCGCCTCTTAGAAATTGATCATAGATCTAGTTTAGGCTTAGACAACCAATTTAAACGTCTATATCTTAGTTCTAAAGAAAAAAATTAATACTTTAAGGAAGAAAATCAGTGATCTCATAGATGACAAAGATCGCATTACTAGTCAAGGTGCTCAAGCATTAGCGAAATTCCAAAAAACTCTTCTTGAAGTTCAAATTGAACGAGATGAATTCATCCGCGAAAATGCTATTATTAGCGAAAGAGAGAATCAAATTCGCTCCCTTATTCTCATAAACAATGACGATGAATTCGCTTGGGCTGCGAAGGTTCTAGATGATGCCAGAAATAATTTAGGTGTTAAAATTAGTCTTCATGCTGAGCATACGGCCTTGATTAGGGATATGATTTCTGACAAAGAAGGTTATTGATCATTTTTCTTTATTTAATTGTTTATTTTTTATGAAGTTGTCATTAAGTTGCTGACTCATTGTCATATGTTCGCAGAGGCTGAAGAGAGATTTCGCAAAAGAATTGAAGAACTTGAATCAGAGAAGGAGCAGCTCTCAAAGGATCTTTCTTCTCGAAATGACAAATATTCAAGATTGAAGAGGCAACTACAAATTACAGTTGCGAATTTCAAGAATGATGCTACTCTTTTTTGCAATCAGACTATTAAGACGGTCTGCGATGACAATAGCATTCCTCATTCTTCATACCCTTGCCTCCTTGATGAAATCCCTAAGAATGTGCCTTCTTTGGATATATCTGACAGCGAAGAAGAGGAATCTGATGAAGATGAAGAAGTAGATGGATCTGACGAAGATGAAGAAAATGAAGAAGAAGAATCAAACAAGAAATAATTCTTTTTTTTTCTTTCTCTTTTTGTAACATCTGTACATTCATTCTTTTAATCTTCTATTTTTGTAATCTTGTGCTGCGAATTTCTTGGATCTTCAGATACAAGCTCTACTTTTGTTGTTCCTTTCTGCACATGTTAAAAGAATAATTCTTTCTTGCAATACAGTTAATCAGTATATTATCAACCTTTCATTTTATGAGCGCGTAAATCTATCATATGAAGACAAATAACATGTTTTTATACTATACATTCCCTTACTTGCCTCTGTTATTTGCTTTCAAATGAGAGATTAAGCAAGTTGCTTTCGAATAGTGATATGTGTTCATGCCTCAATCTCGCAGCTGTTGCTGCTGAATTTTCGAAAGTAAGGAAACCTTGGTTTCTTCCAAGATTTCCTTTTTTCTTTTTCTCTTATGTGGTCTTATTTTGCCTTCCTAGTTAAAGGTCTTACTGTGCCACCCCTTGTCATTGCGACAAAATCGCAGGACGTCTTTACACTTTCATGTAATGACCCATTGATCTTGCCTTATCATTTCTTTAGTATTGTTTCCTCTGCAGGATATTTTTGTTGCGACAATATGACAGGCCTAAAAATTCTTGCGAATATAAAGCCCCATGACATTGCCGTCTTGTGACGAAATCGCAGGACGTCCTTACATTTTCATGTAATGACCCATTGATCTCGTCTTATCTTTATCTTTTGTATTATTGCCTCTTCAGGATTGTCGCACAAATATGACAAGCCTAAATTTCCTTGCGGAAACAAAGCCTCATGACATTTGCGTCTTAAGACACTTATCAACTCCCTAATGGAGGGTGTCGCCCTTATCATCTCCCTGGTTGCCCCTTCAAGGAGGCGTACTTCTGCCATACAAGGCTAGCTCCCCCCATCCGGTCTTAACAACAACCAGTTGTTTTCGAAGCCTCTTATCCCTTTTGCCTATAGGGATTATGGTTAAGAGACTGCACCCTAAGTGGAGTTTTCTTCGGGCCGAGTGCAGCATATGCCGAGACTTGCCAAGAATGACCGAGACACTTCAAATTCCCCAGGCACTCTTGGCTCAACCGTGTACCTCGGCGCCTTGGTCAAATACTGACTCCTTAGAAGAGACCCTCGGTCGTCCAATCTAAGTCATAAGCTTAGATTGAAAATCCAAGGTATCTCCCCTGGATGGGCTTTATTGACCCCAATTCTCCATGACTCGGGATCTAGGGGCGGTGTAACCTTTTCCCCGAGCCATGCAATAGGTACCCCCTTCTATGACGCACTTTAGGTCTTACATTTGCCTCTTACGAAATTTTGATTTCGCGAACTAGGGTGTACGCCATAGTTGGTTCACCTCTGTCTGATTAATTTGTTGATTCTTTTGTATATGAATTCTTTTGTAATTTCGCAATCATATCTTTATATTTCATAAAATATATTCTCTTCTTCTGCATATCAACTTCCTTTCGCAACCTCATCTCTGCTATTCATAAGAAAGATTTTCATAATCATTTTTTTTTTTTTTAAACCCATCTTACATTTTTCATCCTCCTCCTAATTTCTTCTTCGACAGTCAACAACTACATTCATTCTTTAAGTCTCTTATTTCTGCTACTTTCTGCCTCTGCATTTTTGAATTTTCCTTTCATTTTCTTGTCTGTTGCGAAGCCTTCGCCACTTCCTATCTTCATCATATTTTGGTTTCGCAGCATTTCTTCCTCTCTATGTTCTATTACATCTACCATTAATATTTCACCTCTTTGTTTTTCTTTGATGTTGTGTTTCCAATTCTTCTTCTTCGCAGCTCTTTCTTCGCAAGATTCTATATCAATTTCATAACACTTCTTTCCTTCAACCCAATCTCCCTTTATGATGCCAACACCAGTGGGATGAAGGAACTTGATACATTGGTGGAAAGTCGATGCCACACCTAAGATCTCATGTAACCAAGGTCGTCCAATCTGTGCGTTGTATGGTGATTCCACATCAACTACACAGAATAAAATTTCAGAAGATAATCCTTTCAGTGGAATTCGCATATGAACTTCTCCTTTTGGCTTATTTGCAGTACCATTAAAACCATAGATTTTGTACGTTGAAGGTATTAGATCTTCATCTTTCCCTCCCATAGTTTTATAAGTATGATAAAAAAGAATCACGAAACTTCCAGTATCTATCAAAATTCTGTTGATTGCCCATGAATTCTCAGCTTCATCATCTTCATCCTCGCTAGGTTTTGGGTTGATCTCCAATATTACCACCAATGGGTTGTCGTGCATTTCTCCACCCTCAGGTACTTCTTCTGCGGTAAAAGAGATAGTCTTCTTTTGCCATTCTTCCAGTGGCGATGTCTTCGCAATGTTCATTATTTCTCTATCATCGGCATCTCTTGCGAAAACCCTGCTGAGAGTGTTATCGTGAAAATCTTCAATCGTCTTGTATGAGTGTACGATAGAGTTACAAAACATATTCTTTGCCTTTGCGCCAACTTCAATCACAAATGTTTCTCTTTCTTTTGCTGTGTTTGGCTTGTGAATATCTGGAGGAGGTGGTAATGCTTGAGTTTGCGTTTGTCCTATTAGAAAGTGATTTAATTTTCCCTGATCTATCATCCCGAGAATGATTCTCTTTATATTTCTGCAGTCATTTGTTGTATGTCCATGGAAATGATGATAAGAGAAAAATTCATTACTTCTGTAGCTTGGAGGTGGTTCACTCCCCATGTTCCATGGTGCGGGTATGTTTTCCATTAGGATTATAGCTTCCCATATCTTCTCCACACTAGCATTCAAAGGTGGCACTTTGATTTCTTCCCATATTATCTTATGACTTCGCTGCCCTCTGTGATAGTTTTGCCTCTGACCTCCATAAGTTCCTTGCGGCTGATGACCTCCATAAGTTTCTTGTGGCTGATGACCTCCATACGTTTCTTGTGGCTGATCAAGTCTTTGGATTTTGTTATTTCCACCACGGCTATAGAAGTTTCTCTCTCTCTCAAATTCTTTTTGATCTCGACTCCCCATAGCTACTAGCTTTTGCTGACTATCTCCCATTATCCTCTCTTGTTGCCCTTGCGAAGTGCTCGCCACTGTATTTATTAACTTGGGTAACAAGCTTGCATTCGCTGCTCTTGAACTTGTGTTCGCAATGGGGTATGATTCCATCTCATTTTGCTTTTCCTCAAGAGCAATATACTCCTCCTGAAGTTCTCGCAACTCAGTCATTGTGATTGTATTTTTGATTCTGAAAATTTGAATGTATAACAGGTTGGTTACTAACATAGCACTGATGAATGATAGAATGAGATATCTTTCGTCCACACGACCAGCCATATCACTACACATTGTATTCCATCTCACAGTTAGGTGCTTCAAACTTTCGCCAACCCTTTGCTTCAACCCAAATACATCTTCAATGCCAGGTCGCGAGGAATTGTTACTTATATATGCTCCTAAAAATATAGCTTGCAAGTGGTTGAAAGATGTTATAGTATTCTTTGGCAAACCTTCAAACCATTTTAACGCCTCTCCTGTTAAACTTGATGCGAAATACTTGCATAATATTGCATCATGGTTCTCCCATTGTAGCATACATCTCACATAAGCTTTGATGTGTTGGACTGCACAAGTTGTTCCATCAAAAATGTTTGGTTAACGCAGTAAATTGCATTTTGGGGTATTCCTCCTAATTGTACTTCTTGTGTGAATGGAGTTTTCGCAGCTTCCTCTATGGCTTCATCCAATTGTCTCTTACCTCCTCCTCTTTTATTATTTATCATTCCTCTCATTTCCGCTAACTCTCTCAAAATTTGTTCATTTATACCAGAATTTGGATACATTGGTCTTTTCAACTCCGCCTCTCTTCTCCTACGTTCATCCCTGTTTTGACTTTCTTGTTCATCATTTTCCTCTCGTCTTTCTCTGCGATCTTCTCTTTCACTTCTTTCATTAATTCGCACACCGTCATATCTCTCATTTTCTCCTCTTTGCCGCCTTTCAGTTCTCCTTTGTACTCTATCATATTCTTCATTGATATTAGCATTATTGCGATTTCTCTCACGCCTCCTTTCTCGATTATCATGGTTATTCTGTCGAATTGCCTCTTGTAGCTCTTGTTCTTCCACTTCTGCTCTTAGTCTTTCTCTCTCGCGAGCTAAATGTGTTTGTTCAGTATAGTGTCTTTCAATTTCATCCTCAATTGCTCGATCATTTATATGTATTTCTCTCCCATGTAATATTCTCCTTCCTTCTTCCTGATTTTCTTCGCCATCTTGATTATTTCGCCCCTGAAGGTGTCTATTTCCTTGAATTCTATCATTTTGCTCGTTTTGAAGAATTTAAGCATGCTGAATATAACGATCTTCCAATATTTCTCTTCCTTCGCGACGTTCTTCGCCTGGATTTTGTATTCCCTCTCGAGTTTCTTTATTAGCATTTTCTATAGGCAAATTTTGTCTTATCTCTTCTCTAACTGATCTTGAACTTGATCTTGTAGTGCTTCTTGACCTTCTATTTTGTAATCTCATATTTTCCATCCTTAATTCATGGTTTTGCCTTGTCAAATTCGCACGTTCTTTTGCTTCTAACCGCCTTTCTTTATGTATTGTTTGCCTCAATGCCTCTAATGCTGTAATCTCTTCATTTTCATGAATTATTCCTCCAATTACTTCTTGGTCTCTCTCCTCTTGTCCATTGCTTCCTAATTGCTGCTCTTCTCCCATTTCATCTACAGAATATGACCGCCAAGTATGCACACTCACTCTGTCATAATCCACAGCTATATTTTGTATTGGTGGTGTACGTTGAATTGGCGGTTGAATTTGATTTTCTCTATTGTTCCTTGTATTCATTCTTGAAGATTCCCCCATCTCGTCTCTCCTTTCTCCAGCAAGTCTCCTACTCCTTCTAACAGTTGTTGGTTGTTTTCATGCATGTCTTCTTCTAGCCATTTTTCAATCTTAATGAATTGTTGAAAATTATATGAAATTCCTTCCCTATTATTCCAAATTCTTTCAAATCACAATGTCAATCTTCAATCAGTCCCTGTTTCTAGCGCCATATGTAGTAGCAGGAAATCCCACACTACACCCCTCACAAGAATTCACACAATCAAGTCATTTTAAGATGAACAATTATATTCTTTATTGATTAAAACTCACAAGTGTTACAAGATGGAAAGGAAATAAGCTAAAGAATTTACAACCGCTCTAAACTTTCTCTCTCTTAATAACTTGCTCCTCACTCGAAAAAGATCTCTCCTTCTCTTTAGCTTGTTCGGCTCTCTATATAGGACATTACATAGTGGTTGACGGCTAAGTTATCCTTTATTTTCGGATCTGACTTGCGACATTCTCGCGAGTGTACAAATATTAAATCTCACAACACTCCTAAATCTCGCTAAATCTTCACATCTTTCTCGTGTTCAGGCTGTCGTCATCCGTTGCGTCACTTTTATTACCCATCTGCGATATCTTCGCAATTTGTCGTTTATGGATTTCGCAAGAGTGTTGGTATTGCGATATTCAGATCCTACAGATCCCGTGATCAACATTTTATTTATCATACTCGGTTCAATTGCCAGTATTCTGATTTAATATTTTATTTGGTCATGCTACCATAATTCATCAAACGAGCAATATATGCTCAGATGAGCAATACTTGCTCAAATCAAAGAATATTGGTTCAATTATCAATATTCAACAATTCATCAAATGAGCAATATTTGCTCACGTTAACTTATTCACACATCATATCTCTGTCTCAACAGACATGTTCAACTCATGAGTCTCAGAACATTTTCAAACCACGTTCGACTCAACAATACAAGGACTCATCGTCCCATGAAGTCATGAAGTCAGCAACTGACTAACTAAATACACGGCCTTGCAGATTCCACAATCACACGAGACATCAATCGTGTCACATGGGGGATATTAGCTAGGGTTTTGGTGTGGCGGTCTACGACACTTGTGTTCATACACACGATGAGAATGTGAGCAAGTCGTGCAATCAGTTGAAGGAGTTAACAAAGTAGTGGATGGAAAATCAACCAAGTCTCCGCACGTTGAGCAACTGGTTTTAACACGATTTCCACATCCCCATTCTTTGATTCCATCAACTGTCACACTTCATGAGATCATGGTGTTTTCAATTACAACAATATAAATAAGTCTCTGAATCATGATTGAAACAAGGAGAATCTCAGGTCAAACCGACAACACGAGATTAACAATCCAACTCTCAACAGAGCAAATTCAATCATTCAGAATTTATCTTATTTTCAGAATACACAACACACCTACAATCTTCGATCACCATTGATCTCACACATTTCTCGCCTTCCCTCCTACTGACCCGACCCATCCTCTCTTGTGACCAAATTTACTCTGGAACGGCCATTGTCTTGGTTTAGGCCGGAGTACTACTGATTGATCTCTCGAATTCAAAGCACTCCCTTCTTACAGTGCATTTGTGTGAGGCTGAACATTTAGCTCGGTTCAAGGAGTCTCCTCCGTACGGTCGTCTCCTAAATTTCGTAAAAACCAGCAAATCGTTTTTCCCCATCTAAAGATTGGCGACCACAGTGGGAGATCATTCTTTCGGTTGCAAATTCACTTATCACAAAGATGGTCGGTCTTAGGTCAGGTTCAATTACCAACCCGGATTCAACACCCGGTTCTAATATTGCAAGTTCTAGCGGTACTGCTAACACCGCTCCTCCGGTGCAACCTGCCAATACCACTCCTCCGGTACAACCTGCCACTACTACTCCTCCAAGCACTGGTGCTCCAGTAATCACCCCTGCAAGCGGCAACGCCGAGCCATCAATAATCCACTCTTCGGTCGGTCTCCCGAAGAAGTCAGAGAAAATCCACCTACCATAGGTGATCTCATGAAGGTACAAGAAACTCTTACCAAAAATCAGACTGACATGGCTGCTACTCAGAAGGAACTATTCAACTATCTCAAGACTCTTACATACAAGATGTCAGAGAAAACTCAAGAGAAAGGAAAAGCTAAAGAAAAATCTTCAGAAGCTGATCCCGAAGTCACTCCAATCCATGTAGTAGATGATGAGGAAGTTCCCAAAGCTACAAATGATCCACCATCGAAAGAACCATCCAGTTTCATCAATCGTGAGGACCTGGAGCGTCTCTTGGAGGATCATTGAAAAGACAAAACGCCTTCTGAGCATCGTCACCAACCTCCATACCCTGCTACTACGCAAAGAATTCCTCTGCCAAAAGGTTACACCTCTCCCACCTTCACGCTTTATGATGGAACATGCAACACTCGAGAACATGTTTCTCGGTTTCTGGAAGCACTGGGTGAACATGAGCACAACCATACTGTCCGTCTGAAGGAATTTTCGAAATCTCTGAAGGGTAGAGCATATACCTGGTACAACAACATCGCACCAGGAAGTATCAAAAATTGGGGAGAAATGGTTAATGATTTCTACAGGAAATACTTCTTCGTTTCAGAACAAATCACCCTCTCTGATCTCGAAAGGATGTTTCAAAGGAGCAACGAACATCCTAACGATTATGTGAAAAGATTCAGGGTTCAGGCCTTGGATTGCCATGATCCAAACGTCACAGAGCAACAACTCGTGGACTTTTGAATCAACGGAATGATCCCAGTCTATAGAGCTTTATTGGAAAATCTCAGGTTCCAGACTTTCTCAGAACTCCATGAAGCGGCCAAAGAGATCGGCAACTCACGCACTGCTCTATTGGAGAGAGCTAAGACCACAAAAGTCCGAAGAGACACGGAGACCCGAGGTAGCAGACGTTTAATCCACAAACAATACAACCTCCAACCTTCCACAAATGCTGTTGCAGAAGGGAGTAAATGAAAATCCGAGCCACAACGCAAACATGCTTCCTCAACCCCTTCAAAGACGCAAAGGAAGGATGATGTGCAAGTTCCTGCTCAACACACGGAAGCTGATCCAGAGGCACCCGACTTCCCATGTTCCATTGAGGAAGTTATTGAACTTCTAGATGCCTGGGTTCAAGACGGCGCGATCAATCTCCCATGTGTCAAGAAAGAACCAACTGAAGAAGCCATGGGAAATCCTCGTTACTGCCGCTTTCATAGGTTTGTCAACCATCCCACAAGTGATTGCATAACTTTGAAGCGCATATTCAAAGAAAAGGTCGAATCAGGAGAACTCAACCTGGGGACTGAAGGGGTACACAGAGATCCTCTCCCTGTCAGAACCTTCACTCCTTCTGAACCACCTGTCAAAGAAGCAGTTCAATCCTTAATTGAGCATATCTGCGAATTGCTATACTTATCAAAAGCCCAGAGGGGAGACATGTTCGCTGCACTGAACCACATCGTGTCAGGAAAGCGTTTGTTGATTCAAGAAGCATTCCCTGAGCCGCCCTCAACAACAGATGAAGAAATGTACGACTGGGGACTCCTCAACACAGTCCATCTCAAGGGAAACGAGTTCAAACGAGCATTGATTGATGTCGGCACCGTTGTTAATATTATCCCTCTGAAAACTCTCAGAGCTGCTGGTATCACACGATAAGAATCCATTCATGCTCCAGTAACAATCACAGATCATGAAGGAACACCCAGAGATGCTTATGGCCATATCACCCTCAAGATGAACATAAACTCGGCACGACAAAACAAAATTCTTCATAATTCGAGAAGATCCAGGATATGATATGATTCTTGGACGAACATGGATTCACACTGGAAAGGTAACACCAACACCTTCAGTTGCACATCTCTCTAATGAAGAAACCTCTGATTCGGAAGAAGAAAAAGAAGATACTTTACCATTCGAGTATTTGAAGGAGGTCAGAACCCTAGCAGAGCTAACACAAAAACCTGAAGAAGATGCAAATGCTTTCATCAGAAGGTTTCGCACTCAGGCAAGTCTTATTCCTCCTCATGTTTCTATGTCATCAGTTTTCAAATATGCTTATTTGATCCGAGGACTTTACTCCACCAATAACTTAGCAATTGCAAAATGCTATGAATGGATAACCTCGCCCCAAAAATATTTCACCAAATGGTTAAGTTCAGAGCTTCTTCAAACTGAGCATATCATCAAAAGGTTTATTGTTGAAGACATAGCCAAGCATGATAAACAATACCTCAAATATTCTCCTCTGCATGAGTGTCCATACATACCACAGCACGAAGAATTCCAAACCAGCAGAAAATATTCAGGGCACGAATGATCAAGCCTAACAAATTCCAGGAAGGAGATTTGGTTCTCAAAGCAACTAAGCGTAACTCCCATTCTGCATAGAATTCGAACTGGGAAGGACCCTACATGGTCTCTAAGTCTGTCGCTGGTGGATACTACAAGATGATCAACATGGATAACAAGGAAAGCGTGGCCGTGATACATGAGAATTGGCTCAAGGCCTTTGATGTCTAAGGTTTTGGATATTCGAGGTATTGGATGTTCATGGCACGAACACCTAAAATATTTGGCATTTAGAGTTTTCTTTCATTGTATTTCAATTCCTCCAAAATTTTTGCAATACTTGCATTCAGTAATTTAAATCCAAAGAATTTATCAAAATTCAGTTTGCTTAAAGAAAATCTCTATCAAACCCAAAGAAAATCCTCAATCATTTACCGATCCAAAACCAATCAAAACCAAAAAATAAAACCTCACATCTCTCAGAAGTTCAGAAATTCAAGAGATTATGAAAAGAAATCAAAGGAAATCAGCAAAGAAAGATTTTTGCTCCCCTGCATCCTTCAAGACTTGCAAAGCCGCCTTCTCCATGTTCAGCTCTTCAGTCAGTCTGGAAATTTTGTCTTCTTTTTCCATCACAACATCATTGGGAAAGGGTATGTTATTCTCACATGAGTCCTTAATAGCATTCATCTTCTTACGGAGCCATTTCACATTGAAGCCAAGTCTCTCAGAATTCTCCAAGTTAAACTCCCAATCAAAGAGTACATCTGGAGTCACAGTATTTCTAGCTCTAGTGCATATATCTCTTACAACACACAAGATAACACTTACTTGCATGGTTAAGGAATAAGCACGCTTTGGGTCTCTAGTAACGACGATGTGACCAAATTTCTTCCATATTTTCTCGTACAAGTTGGCATATCCAATGGGAACGCCGAATCCACCAACTAGTTCGTGGTATGGGAGTGATGCATCAAACGGAGGATAAAAAGCAACTCCTGAACTTGGGTATTCATGCACCACTATACGGTTTTCAATCACCGGAACAATCTCTACAACAACAGTTTCTTCAGTCTCTCTTACTTGCGGCTCAATTTCTTTCATCACTGAAGCAACAACAATCGAGGTCTCGACCCCCTTAATTGCTTCATCAACAACACTCTCATGGACCTTAAGTTCAGGGATAGTTACTTCTTTATCAGTAACCCCAGGGTTGGTCGTTTCATCATTATTGATTCCTTCATTCTCAACTTCGGTATTTTGTACCTAATACGAAGATTACATGAGATTAGGATCATCCAAGCATGAAACCAAAATAAATCATAAACTACAGCATATAAGTGGTTTAGAATCATCAAGGTTCTTCATTCTACATGTTAGGGGTCAGCAAATAACATAAAAGTCGTGAAAATACGTTTTACGGTAATCTCGTCTGAAAAAACTGTACTCTACTCTGCACTAAAAGACGAACTTGAAGCAACCTACAAGTAATCTGAGGATGGGTCATATACCATTCTCTTCGTATGGATGTCCTCTACCACATGTCAAAATTTCATGTAAATCCGATGAACGAGCAAAAAGATGTGGTCGAAACATCGGGCAACATGCAATCTGAAGAAATTCTGGAAGTCTCCTGGAAGTTTACTGTTTCGCCTTTTTCAGGTCCTAAACGTGCCCAAAATTCAAAAATCTTCTTTGAAAAATCTTGTAAATTCTCTGGGCTTGAAGATACATATGCGGATCATGAAAATCCGACTTCAGATGAAGGTTTTACGGAGTTTTTGCTAAGAGCTGGAATCTGAAATTTTCTGACGACGTATTTCGCCAAAATTACTTGTACACTCACATGGATTCTCATTCATTCACTCAAAAATCAGCAATTTCATACTTCTATGAAGAGGTTACAAGATATGTGCTTACTTGGGGGTCTTAGAAGTGTTCAAAGAGTTGGTATTGCCCGTGTCAACATCAAGAGGTTCATCATTTTCATTCGGTTCCGAATATTTGGAACTTCCTTCGCCTCTATTCTCGGGAGACGACCGAGTATCAACACTCTCTACTTCCATGGCAACATCCTCCTGGACACATTCTCAAATAATTAGCATTTTCACGTGAGGCATTTATGATTGGCTATGAAGGAGGGTACTCACAATATTTTCTTCTTCAACGCTCAAATCAGAGATTATCTGCCCAGCAGCAGAGAATTGAAGACCATCAATACTAGACGGAGCAAAGTTCTGTAATCAAATAACAAATATTGGTTTCATGATCCTAGCAATACGGATGAAAGAAGTTACAGCGGAAAAGTGTTGGCAACTCACCAAAGGAATAACTGGGGACTTTATGGTATTAGGCAACAACTTATAATTCTTGTTCCTGCCTTCTCCGCCATGAACAGTCGCTTCAGCTTCTGAGAGGTCTACATCAATTCGTGGTCTTACATTGCGACCTCCCTGTGAAAAAGAAAATTTTGATGCGATAATCAAAATACAATCATCATAATCTTATGAAGACTTTGTAAAATACTTACTTGTGAACATCCTGGAGATGTTTTCCGTTTGTCACTACCAGGGAAATGCTTCAATCTTGGTCGAGTAGCAATCATCTCAGGAGAAGGGGGCTCCTTCACTAAAGGCTGATTAACTCTTACAAAATCAGATAAGCGCTTGAGTTGTTGATCCCAAAAGTCTATATAACCCGGAGTTACATATGAAACTCTTTCAGAGGTGGGGAACCAGAATTTGCTTCCTTCCACATGTGTGCGGTCCATACGGGTCATAAGCTGATTAACTGAGGGTTTTCTTCTTCGGAAAGTTGTAACACACTGATCCATACCCATTTGCCGAGCCGCCCTATCAATATTGTATTCTTCCACTGAGAATTCGCCATGCATTATGGATATTAGATAACCGGGAGTACAACTTAGCATAAAAGCTCTCTCATCGTCATCCAAGTCGGCGCCAGATTCCAAAGTCATGCTCTCTTCATCATTAAAACTTCTCAACTGAGAGATATAAATGGGAACTGATACCCATGGGCGGAAGTTGAATTCAGATTCACAATCCAGAACATCAACAAAGCGAGTCTTCAGTCGAGGTTGCTTTGTAGACCAGCGCATGATCCTGGCATTAACTTTCTCAGAGAAAACATGACAAGCATCATTATTCAATCCTTGAAAAATGGTACATGGAATAGGTGCATAATTCTTGAAACTTTCCCATATCAAGGCTTGAAGAAACATTGTATTGGCATAATATTCAATCTTCATAAACCCGTTCGAGACACTAGAGTCCATGATCAAGGAGTCCAAGTTAGAATACAAAGAACCCGGGAACAAGCTACCTATTGGGAGTTGCTCGCCTTGAGCCATCTTAATCGCAAAAGGAATCACGAATGGATTCAACAAGTTTCTAGCATCTTCAAATATGTCTCTGGACAGCCATAAACACAAGAAAGCAGCAATAGATAACGTACCGTCAACAGGCCACTCCAGAGGAGTATCTCTTGGCCACCAGTGTATTAACCAATGAGCATAACAACCTTTGCTGCCAGATGCTTTATTAATCTCCTCCATCGTGGTTGTCAAGATGTTAGAGATTGCAACTTCCTCTGGTGAAGAAAGATTTTCAGGAAAATTGCCCGTGATTGGAAGATGCAACAAATCAACTACATCTTCTAAAGTAATGGTAAACTCTCCCCATCTGCATATGAAAGAGTGAGTTGGAATACACCATCGAGCAAGTAAAGCTACAATACCTCGCGCATCATGAAAAATGAATAAATCTCCAGAAGCTTGAATAGCTCGTATTACTCGTGCGTCATGCAACTTAGCTCGAACACGAGGAAAACCCAGCATATACCTCGCCCATCCAGAAAACTTTTCCAAGGGTCGTCGAGAAAGCTTGAATTCGATGATTGATGCAGAAAAATATCCTCGTTCAAGACAAAACCGAATAGCTGCCTGAGGAGTCACCAATTTTTTCTGAGTAACCTCTCTGGGATTTATCAGAAGACGAAATATTGGAGTATTGAGACGCTTTTCACGCCTTTGATCCATGAAGAATGCATCCTCTATGTTCGGAACGTCCTTGATTCCCGGAGTTTCATCTTCGCCAATGGAAGTCTCATCCATGCATGAATCATCCCTAGAGGCATCATTGTCTATGTGTGAATCCTCCCTGGAAGCATCATTGTCCACACACGTATCATCTTTGGAAGCATCATTGACTTGAGAATAAGACATCCTTGCAAAGTAGCTATAACGTGCACACAATACTTCACTTCAGTATACCATTCATACGAGATGCAAACGTCTACAAAATGGTAATTCTCAACTCTTACCTTTTTACGATTCTACTAGTAATGAAAGAGTTAACACTTCAAAACTTGCTCGCTTCTTCAAACCTACAAAAGACGAGCATAAACTTAGATTTTCATAAAATCATGAATAATTCTACTGCGTAAGCATTAACCATGGAATTATGAAAACTAAAACATTATTTCATCATAAATAATTGTTTATTTCTAAGTAATATATTTATTTCAATCACGTAAATAAAATATATATATATATATATATATATGTATATATTGACGTGAGCAAGGCTCACGAAAATAAATTTGTGGACACTTCACGGTTTTATAAAAAAGAAAAATCTTTTCCTTCGTATTGTCATACGTCTTTGAAACGAAGGTTTATTTCAATTTTGTGAAAACTCACACATTATAAGATAAAGTTTTGATTTGATCATAAACAAAATTTTATCACTGGACACAAGTTCACATATAAAAAAAAAAAACTCTTTCTTCGTATCATCGTCATTCTTTGAAACGAGGGTTTATTTCGGTTTTGTGAAAATTCACCTTTTCATGATAAAACTTTGGTTCACATGAAAGCTCATAAACTTAGTTTTATCACTAAACCTAAAACTTCATATGTAAAGAAAAAATCTCTCATAAATCAGGGATTATAATTATTAGTTTTCAAAAACTAACGATCAAACGAACATACGTTTTCAAAAAACAAGGGTTTTTCAATAAAATCCTACTCACATTCATATATATAATTTCAACATGATCAAAGCATAAACAACTCATGAAATCAGCAAACTTAAGTAAAAAAAAAATGTGCGGACGTACCTGGTCGGCACCGTCCGGAAATTGGCCGGACGGTGATTACTCCGGTCGGACGGTGGCGGCGCTCCGGCAAATTTTTTCTTCTCCTATTGACGTGAAGGAGATGATGAGTTGATGAAGGTGGTGGTCGTTCAAGGTGAAAAAAAAAAGGGATTAATTCCATTTTATATCAAATTTTATTTCCAAAACCTAATCTCACAAGGATTTCCTTATTGAGCCCGGCCCGAGAATCCTAAAACGACCAAGGTCCCGTCATCAAAATCAGCGGTTCAACACCAATTTATGCTCATTAAACGATGCTCTATAATGCCACTGGAATCTTCATTCAAGTCGTGGTTGCTCGTACTATCAAAAATCCGGTAAGGTCTTATTTAATGACTAAGTTCAATTGCTTATATTGTTTGTGACCAGAAAATCACCATTCAGTGCTAACTGAGGAACATGACTGTCCCTCACTAAGCAGGGGACTTAATGTAGATGGTGGATTTTCGACAAAGGCTAAAATCCCATAATTATATGTATTCCTGATCCAGCAATCAGATGAATATCGAGGCTCATGTCTCTTATCGAAAGCATGAAAGATCATGCTATGAGAATCTCCGATCGAGAATACTCTGTCTCTCGAGTATATATAGATATGTAGTCTCTCAGCTGAGGCAACAACATATCTCATGAATACTGAGCAATTTCAGTAATTACTTCTATATAGAATCGAAAGATTAGACGGCTCCTAGACAGCTTGCCTGCTAGTATAGAGCAATAACGTCTTCAGGATGTAACAATGTTTTCCCTGACTATATGAAAGAATTATGACGCTTCAACAAGCTCATATCACTCAATTCCTGAATAATTAACGCTCCTAGACGATCGTACTAGTACAGGGCCATTAATTAATTATTCTCAAAATCAATAGATTCAAATCCCTGGAAAATATTCAATATTTTCATAATATTTCGTTACTTCAATTCATGGTTCTTCCCAGCAGAATTCCATGGGTTAGTAATAAATATTCAACACACGGGCATCTGAATTACCTTCGAGTAAGCCCCAACCAAATGGTGTAAATGTATTCGACAAATAATGCATTAACAAACACCTGAATGAACAAACAAGTATTTCAAAATACGACGAGACGATGAACCTATGCAATTAGGAAAGAAAATAATAAAATAATAGTCAAGGCGCTAGGGGACTGGCTCACCGACCGGCCAGTCATGCCGTGATCAGTCCCACGCCTAAATTCTATATTTTATCATATTTTATTATTCTCCTTGATCTCATGAAAATCCTTTCATTTGAAAAAATATCCTTCGTTTTGAGGAAACTCCTCAGTTTCATGGTTTTTCCTTCACACTGAGGAAATAATATAAAATTAAGGAAAATATTGTGGGGCCGTGATTATTGGCCAACCGGCCATGCCTTGATCCCGGCCGGCCCACACCTCATGGTTCCTCATTATTTTATTATTATTTCCCTAATCTCATGAAAACTCCTTAATCTCATGATATTTCCTTGATCCCATGAAAAATAATATAAAATTAGGGAAACCCGTGGGACCGGGCCATAGCCGGACGGTCATGCCCTAGCTGGCCACACACGCCCTATTTTATTATTATTATATTTTTCATGTTTCCTTAATCCCATGAAATTCCTTGATTTCATGATGTTTCCTTCAAATTATGAATTTCCTTCAAATTATGGGAAAATACACAAAAATACATAAAATTAAGGAAACTTGTGGGGCCGGTCCCAAGCTGTCCGGTCATGCCCTAGCCGGTCCCACAAACCCCTTATTCTATTATTATTATTTTTATATTTCCTTGATTTTATGAAATTCCTTGATTTCATGATGTTTCCTTCAAATTATGAAATTCCTTCAAATTATGGGAAAATACACAAAAATACATAAAATTAAGAAAACTTGTGGGACCGGGCCCAAGCTGGCCGGTCATGCCCTAGCCGGTCCCACAAACCCCTTATTCTATTATTATTATTTTTATATTTCCTTGATTTTATGAAATTCCTTGATTTCATGATATTTCCTTCAAATTATGAAAATTCTTTCAAATTATGAAAACTCCTTCAAATCATGAAATAATACATAAAATAAGGGAAAACTCACGGGACCGGGCCCTAGCCGGCCAACCATGCTCAAGCCGGTCCCACACGCCCTTATTTTATTATTATTAATATTTTTGTTTCCTTCATCTCATGGAAACTCCTTGATTTCAACAAAAACTCCTTGGTTTTAACAAATTCCTTGGTTTTATCATATTTCCCTAAAATCATGAAAATATTATGAAAATTGGGAAAAACGTGTGGGACCAAGCTCCTTGGCCGCCCACCCATGCCTTGTCCATGGCCGGTCCCACACTTCATGATTCCCTCACTTTTTATTATTTTTCCTTCATCTCATGAAGTTTTGACGGTTTCGTCAAAAACCCTGATTTCTTCATATTTTCTCAAATGATTGCTCAAATGCACACCAGAAAATATCAAAATTCTCAGAATTGACATACGGACACTTTGGTGACGTGAGGATGTTACCTTGACCGACCAAGGTTGGCTCTTTGGCTTGCAAGAAGCCGGTCCCACGTATTCTCATGATTTGACCTAATTTGCACAATTGCACGTATTAGGTCCAAAACTCTTCCAAACAACTTGGAACTTGATGGAACGATCATCAATTGATCCCGTGAACACCCAGGGCCGGTTTCATGACCCCTTGGTCGGTCCCTCATCTCTTCATAATTAATTGGGTTTTATCACCAAAGGTTCAGCATTATTTTAATAAATGATTAAACCAGCATTTAATCATCCTTTCATCAACAAATTAACTGGTCTTCAGGAGATCTTGATATTTGCTCACGTGAGCATCTGGGCACTACATGGTCAACCCATAATCCCATGTATCCGGTCCCTCCTTTTCTATGGTTAATTCTTAATAAACTATCAATAAACCATCAATTGATCAAATTAGGGTTTTAAGTCCAAGGTTAATGATTCCAGATTCAAACGCTAATAATTTTACTTTGATCTCGTGATCAACATTTTATTTATCATACTCGGTTCAATTGCTAGTATTCTGATTTAATATTTTATTTGGTCATGCTACCATAATTCATCAAACGAGCAATATTTGCTCAGATGAGCAATACTTGCTCAAATCAAAGAATATTGGTTCAATTATCAATATTCAACAATTCATCAAATGAGCAATATTTGCTCAACTTAACTTATTCACACATCATATCTCTGTCTCAACAGACATGTTCAACTCATGAGTCTCAGAACATTTCCAAACCACGTTCGACTCAACAATACAAGTACTCATCGTCCCATGAAGTCAGCAACTGACTAACTAAATACACGGCCTTGCAGATTCCACAATCACACGAGACATCAATCGTGTCACATGGGGGATATTAACTAGGGTTTTGGTCTGGCGGTCTACGGCACGTGTGTTCATACACACGATGAGAATGTGAGCAAGTCGTGCAATCAGTTGAAGGAGTTAACAAAGTAGTGGATGGAAAATCAACCAAGTCTCCGCATGTTGAGCAACTGGTTTTAACACGATTTCCACTTCCCCATTCTTTGATTCCATCAACTGTCACACTTCATGAGATCATGGTGTTTTCAATTCCAATAATATAAATAAGTCTCTGAATCATGATTGACAATCCAACTCTCAATAGAGCAAATTCAATCATTCAAAATTTATCTTATTTTCAGAATACACAATACACCTACAATCTTCGATCACCATTGATCTCACACATTTCTCAGCTTCCCTCCTACAGACCGACCATCCTCTCTTGTGACCAAATTTACTCTGGAACGGCCATTGTCTTGGTTTAGGCCGGAGTACTACAGATTGATCTCTCGAATTCAAAGCACTCCCTTCTTGCAGTGCAGCTGTGTGAGGATGAACATTTCGCTCGGTTCAAGGAGTCTCCTCCGTACAGTCGTCTCCTTAATTCCGTAAAAACCAGCAAATCGTTTTGCCCCATCTACAGTCTTCAACTTGAATCTTGAATTTGGAAGTCCATATAGACTATCCTAACAAAAACTAATAGATAACAACATATCTACATAAAAAATTACATGCGGTACGATAATCTGTCATATCTAGAAAGCTAAATGCAACATAATATTTAAAAAGAAAATCCATAACAATGCTAATACACCAAACAATATAACAAAATACATAAATGGTTATACGAAAGTAAATAAGAAAGACATAACATAATACAGTTACTGTATTACAATCCCAAAAATGATGAGGTAGTGAATGTTACGACATATCAAACAGAAGGACATGGAGAACATAGATATGACGATAAATATTGGCTCTAACCACGGTAAATCAACTGCAAATTCTAGAATTGGGCTAACTCTGTGTGATCATACAGGAAATACCAGTGAAGATTGAGATCTGCATGCGGATTGCACCATCAGAGAGCAACTAGAGGCAGTAGGAGCGGTAACAACATTTGAATGAGCAGCAGATTTGACTGGAAAATAAACAGTCTACAAGCCTATTTTAAATTTCCCCGACGTTCAAGACTATGATGTAATTGTGTATGGGAGCTATGCTTTACTACTGCCGAGCTAAAATTTCTTTGCTACTAAATTTCTTCTCTCTATTTCTCTCTCCTCTAACGATCATTTTTCTTCATCCTCGCTCAAACAATTTTTCAATTCTCAGATGAATATGGAGTAGTAATCTTCTAACTTGTGTTGATTCCTAAAGCAACAAGGAGTACAGAAAAGGGAATGGAATGGATGGCACTAAACAATTTTCGCTCTCTTTTCAAAAAAAAAAAAAAATCAATAAAAATAATTCACTGATTTCAAATCAAACATAAATTTTCAAAATGAATTTCAATCTCTATAAAAAGTTTTTCAAACCTTGATGTTTTTCTATAATAAACAGGTATTATATATATTCCCCTCAATTTCATTTGCTTTGAAAAGACAACAAGAAGGATAGTTGGATGAAGGAGCTTTTACCTGATTCTAGCTTTGGAAAAACTAGAATCTGATCACAACCTATAATAATCTAAATAGATACAATCTTATTATAAAAATAGCAATTAAATTAGAGAATATCAGAAGATAGCAAGATAGTAAATTCTTTAAGATAAGAGCAACACTTAGATTAGGATTTGAACTAGCAAAAGCAAAGCATATATATTAGATAAACAAAGATCCCTTCATAATAAACTCTTAATCTTCATCTTCCACCCACTTTGCAGCATCAGCTTTTTCCATCTTATCGTAGTGCCCTTTTCCTCTACGGCGAAGACATCTCGACTCTGTTCTTATAACATACCCTGTATCAAACCCAGGGGGCATCTCTTTTTATTACACAATGGCATCCAGAGACAAACCTTTCTCTATTTTTGCCTGAATTCTCCTTTTAGCACTGATATGAAATCTCTTCTTCTCCTCTCTTTTCATATTACAATAAGCCAAATATTTGGCATGATACGGATGAAGGAAGGTATCCCTAACGCACCTCTGACATTGATAATAATGGATTCTATGGAGATGATCATCTCTACAACGCATCACGCGAGTGACTGAGATTGGAACATCATTGGGTATCTTCTTGTGATCACAAGCCATCTAGGTATTTCTTTCTTCTAAAACTCGCCCCTAGTTTCTGCAAGATGTTTTTCTGAAACAACAACTTTGACCCTTAAGGGATAAATATAGATGCTGCAGAATGTCTCTCTTTTAAATGCTAAGGGGATTCATTATTACAAACCCTTTATCTTCCTCTCTTAACTCTTAATCCTCATCTGTTATATTTCTAGGAACTTGATTTTCTCTATCTCTTCTTAATGTCCTTAGGAATTCTAATACAGATAGTCTTTAATTTTAATAAATCTTAGATTAGGCTATCCTGTTTCCTGGTTATGGAATAAGAAGAGCCATAACAGGCCAAAAGATGGGCATATACCAATGGTTTGTTTTAAACCATTTAATTCTACAATCTTTCTCTCTAGAATTTTTGCTAATTGTTTGAGGAAAAACAGAAAAAACCAAAGGGCAAGAGAGATTCTATTGATGGGGCAGCCAACGTATTACATAGCATAGTATGCTTTATATACAAGTAGTAAGAGAACCCTAGATACTATATTGGGCCGCACATACATGGGCTACAAGCTTTTAATGACAAAACTTTATACATAGTGCTTCACATATAGTGCTTTGAATGTAGTTCTTCAAATGTCGTTCTCTCCTTGATGACTTGTGCGAAATCAATTTCCTAACTAAAACTTTGACAAGGAAAAACCCAATCTAGGTATTTCTTTCTTCTAAAACTCGCCCCTAGTTTCTGCAAGATGTTTTTCTGAAACAACAACTTTGACCCTTAAGGGATAAATATAGATGCTGCAGAATGTCTCTCTTTTAAATGCTAAGGGGATTCATTATTACAAACCCTTTATCTTCCTCTCTTAACTCTTAATCCTCATCTGTTATATTTCTAGGAACTTGATTTTCTCTATCTCTTCTTAATGTCCTTAGGAATTCTAATACAGATAGTCTTTAATTTTAATAAATCTTAGATTAGGCTATCCTGTTTCCTGGTTATGGAATAAGAAGAGCCATAACAGGCCAAAAGATGGGCATATACCAATGGTTTGTTTTAAACCATTTAATTCTACAATCTTTCTCTCTAGAATTTTTGCTAATCCTATTTTTACCGCTATCACTAGAATTCTTCTATTCTTACTAGTTTTTGCATTCCGGTTCTTAATAGAACTTGTCTATATAGCTTAGAATTATTAAGACTAGGAACAACTACTTCACTTATTTTCTTAATTTGAACAAATTAGATTAGAAAGAATATTTCTTTTAAAACCATAGAATGTAGGACTAATCAGATTAAGAAATAGTTCTTTGTTTTTCCTTTCGTCTTAGGTAGTTTAATAAAGTTCTCATCAGGTGACATCCTAATTTCTCTCTCTCTTGTAGTTTCTGATTCAATCTCAACTCTCTAAACAATAATAGCCCACGAAGAAATTGTTTCAGTTGGACTTAGCGAGTCAATTATATTTAAAGAACAACAAAGTAAATAGATCAAGCAACTTAAACTAGATTAGATACATAAGTTCAACTGAAAATATAGATTCTGTGAAAATTCCTTCTCACAGATAAACTTAAAAACTAGCAAAAACATAAGATAAAAACATAACTTAGTATATCCCTACTCCCTCATCAAGTAACATTTACAAGACGATTTCACCTATAGCTTCAACGTCCTCAGCCTCTTCGAAATGCCCCTTTCTTTTCTTCCAATTATACCTAGTCTCCATTCTTCGAACATAATCATATCCGAACCCTGGAGGTAGCTCGTTATAGAGAAGAATCGCATCAATAGGAATATCATGCTGCAAGTTACTCGGTATTTTAGCCTTGGTCTCTGCATCAATTTTTTCTTTCTCTTCTGGCTTCATATTGCAGTAGGAAAGGTGAGTAGCTTGTTCTGCATGGAGAAATAGATCATTGCCACAAAAATAGCAAAAGTAGTACTCAATACTAGGGAGATGATCATCCTGACATTGCATCACCCTGGTATTCAAAATAATGGCATTCTCAGGCACACGAGAGTGATCACACATGATTTCAAACTAAGCCTTTTCACTCTTAAACTTTCTTGTACTGCCTAATTCTCAGATGATAGAATAGTTTTTGTGCTAGTACCATTTTTCTTATGTAGGCCCTCCTTTACAATACATGTAGACTATTAAGTATCTCTTGTCTTAAATCATAGCAGATTTCCAAGCTCTCGTCCATAAGATTTGTAAAGATTTTCTCTTTCCCACTCTCTTCGATTTCTGGTTAGTACATGCACTCTGTTAGAGCATAGCTCGGTTGAACCCACCAAGCGTTGGTATGTCAAGTTTGGTTTTCATATTTTAGTGAATCAAAACTAAGTTAAAGATTTGCTTGATTATATACTAGAGACAACTTCGTATAGGTTAGGCTAGAAATATTAGGATTATGAGACATACAAGTATTACTTGAAGACTTGAAGAATGTGAAGAAGTAACAAGCTACATCGACGACATTATCCTTCCTCTTGAGGTTAGTAATATTGTGACTTGAACTGTTTCATTCCTAACGTATCTTTCAAGTCGTGCTATATTGAAAACATAACTGCGAAGCTGTGAATGATTATACTCTAGTAGACATAGTATTAAGGAATTAGAATACGAAGTATAACGCTTATCTTTTGAACTTCATATATAAGACATCGACATAATCGTGTGAATGCTATTGTGATTATGTGTATGGGTACAGGTGAAGATTTCATCATAGGAAACAATGTTTATATTTGTTTAAAGGAGTTACTTTCATGAACTTGTTTTATGAATCGAAAGGGAAATCGCTAGGCTTATTGGTATTTTTATTCATTGCATATCATTGGATTACCAATATGTGTGAGTTAGTAGAACCGATCATAACTTGTTATATATCTTGGTAAAACTAGTCACAATGCCTGACTTATGTATTGGTATGAATTTTATTAGTATAACCGATCTTAAGTAATCACCTTAGATGGTATGATCGATATTTGTAATTGGTGTAACCGATCCTGGTAATTGGTATGACCAATCACAAAAGAGTTGTAATTGATCCTTGTAATTGGCGTAACCGGTCCTGGTAATTGGTGTAACCGATCCTAGTGACTAGTGTAACCGATCACAAGTAATACTATGAGAATATGGTAACCGGTCCTGGTAATTGACGTAACCGATCCTGGTAACTGATGTAACCGGTCCCAGTAACCATATTAAGGTAGAACCGATCCTCGTGTTTGGTAGAACCGTAAACCCATGATTAGTATATTGATATTTGATCAATCACATAGTTCTTGGAAGTCAAATGAACCAATTATAAACTTGTTTGGAAGTGTGGTATAATCGGTTCCAAGATTGTAAATAGGAAAAAGTATTTATAAAGAAAAAGATGTCGACATACTTTGAACATGTTCAGTAACTTTTATCTTTTATTGTTCAAAGATATTCCTTAATAACTCAAGGAGATCCCGGACCGAAATAAATTGAGAATCTTTTAATTAAGGTTATTAATTTTATATGCTTTTAATTACCAGCAATCAAAATGCATATCTCTGGAAAATAAAAATTGGTAATGTGCATTTACTAATTGGAGATTTTCTAGTGAGATTTCGGTTAATAGTGGACAGATCATTTCCAGGAATTATGAAAACCGATTTGGGCATTAATTGTATATCTTAAGAATATTTCGGTTTTGGAAATTCCTTGGTCTATAAATACCCAAGTTTGCATTTCGAGCAAACTATCCTAAGAGCTAGCAAAACTACCTTTTTGTGTTGTTACTGGTGGAGCCGCCTATTCGGAGAGGAAAGTACCCTAATTAGGCGAAATATCTTACGACCGCTCGTTTAAAGACTTCTGTGGGATCAAGAAGCTCTACGAGTACCGTTGGTGGGAAACTAGATAATCGCAGTATTATTAGTTTTCGATTTGATTTGATTGACTAACGGTTGTTGAACTTTGATTGCACCTAGTTTGTTTATTCTTGACAATATTCTTTTCTGATATAAGATTCACTCAAACTAGATCGAAGTGTCGACGGATCTTTAGAACCGTTTGTAGATCTAAAGACATCTTGTGATAATCCATTGTTAACAGACTCCGTTATGTGCGTGATTGATCACAAGAGATTCAAGTTATGGTGTATAGGTGTTTATTGAAGATTAAAGAAGATTTGAAGACAAAGAAGATTTCTTATTGGTTTCATAATCTTTGGTGTCCACAAAACTTGATCTGTTAGGATCCAACTATAATCGGTTTATCCTTGATAGATTTGATTGATTAGTTGCGTAGATCGGCATCACTATATAGTATCTTGGTAGATTCTATATTTGATCGCAATATCTAAACTCTGCTACTTTTGTAGTTATTGGATAGATAGATCTAAACCCGACAAAGGAGTTTATTGGATTAAACAGGAGAGCCTTTGTCTAACTCATATCACTGTGATTGAATAGAGTTATTACCGAACAGATTTGTTGTTCCTTTACTGTTTGGAATTATATCCAAAGAAATTGTTCCAGCGCGTGCACTTATCGAATGTCGGAAGCGCAGGAATACTGAAGAAACTAGGTGAACTATAGGTTTAGTTGCTTGGTCTCAACTATACGAAGTTGGTTTGATTTTATATAACGGCTTAATTATGAGAGTATTCAATTCTGGACTAGGTCCCGAGGTTTTTCTGCATTTACGGTTTCCTCGTTAACAAAATCTTGTTGTGTCATTTACTTTTGTTTTCCGCAATTATAATTGTTGTAATTATAATTTAAAGTAAATTACACAAACATTAACTTCGTATTACTTGATAGTGATCCTATAGAGTTTGGTTAAGTCCGAACCTATTATCAAGTAATCACACTTTGATTATTGTATTGTCTCGATCTCGTATCCATAGACGATCACACAAAGTGTGAATACCGATTCGTTGTATTGTCTCGACTCAGTATATAGACAATCGCTTTCGGTAAGAGTTCTTATAGGTGGAAAAGTTTAAGATTGTGGTATATTGGGGTACCCTCATCTTTTCACTCCTTTTGGGGCTGTGCAACAACACGTAAACAAATTAGAACTTGATTTATCTTCCCAAGCTTAATGAAGTAACATAGAGGTCTATTATGTCTACGTCAGCTTTAAATCTTTTCAAAACAAAGATCTTTGGTGAGATGACAGAATGTCATAATCCTACTATAAACCTAATAAAGCAAATTCAAAACCTATTAATGGATAATATCTCTAATATTTAACTAGAAAATCAGTTATGGGAAACTCTCCTCTCTCCAATTAGATGTACTTGCATGTCTTTGCAAAATAAAGAATACATAATATCTTAAATATTGTATCATGTTCTTGGTTTTGGGCTTCTAAAACACAATAGCTCATTAAGACACCCAAAACAGTTTCTTCTTATAATTCACCAATCTCTTAGAAATTCTGATCTCACTACTTCTAAGTTAAAAAGTTTTGTTTTCCTTCAACAAACATACACCTCTTTTATCTCTATAACTTATAATATCACGTTCTAAGCTTTTGACCTAAATTATCATCGAACAAAGTTAGTCTGTTATGATTTAGACTTAACATCATTGTCCCCCAACACAAAACTTATCTCTTCATAGTTTCTCGAATACTTAGAAAGTTAGTCTCATAAAACCTAGTATTTTGAATTTCGTTCCTATGACTTTGTATAACCTAAGATCTGGCTGCTTAGCCATTGACAATACACGAATACTTCCTATCAGTTAAACTTGGAATTTCCTGTCTATCATGGGTTGGCTAAGACTTAAGAATTCTTCTTTTCGATCATTGTACCATTCACCGATTATAAACCAAACAATCTTGTTGTAACACCCCGTATTTTTAGCATGGCGCATGCTCAAAGATGCTCCATGGCCTGAGATGAAGCTTCATCTCAAGCTCCGTTGCGTAGAAAAAGGAAGATTGGCCTAGGCCAATACGCTGCAAAAAAAGGCATATTACATGGGCATATTGGTCAAGGCCAATATGGCACCAAGAGGGTGTAAGCTGTAAGATATATTGGCCAAAGGTCAATCCCGCATCAAAGGATGCATTAGGCCAGTTGGGAGGATGACCTAGAATAAAGTAACGCCAAAATGGCGCAATACGCAGGTCATTGGACTATGGACAATATCACACCAAAGTGGTGCAACAGGCCAGAGCAGGCTGTCCTTAGAAATGTACAGCCATCACGGCTGGACATTGGAGTAACATATGGGCCAAAGCTGGAAATATAGCCATCATGTCCCTTCACTGGGCTTGGCTCAGAAAATTTTCAGCCGTCATGGCCGGACACTGGATCTGGCCTGTGAGCTAGAACCGAATGTACAACCATCTTGGCCGGTAATTCAGAAATATATGGCAACGGCCATGAATAGTAAAAGTGGGAGTTGATGAATGATTTTTGCTCCCCCAATTCAAGTTGTAAAAATGTCAAGTTAACATATATAGGGAGGGGTAGTTGGTTGAAGGTGCATATGCGGAGCTTCATAACTTAGCCGGAAGAGTATAAATGAGGTTTAGGTCTTATTTATAGCTGCGTAGACTTGCCAATGGAACATGTTCAGCATGGGCATTACTATGTCATGCCACGGGCTCGATAATGCATATCATATATGCATTTTGACGAAACGGCCTACATGGACTAGGCCATTTTCATTATTGCTTGGCCACGGCCTCGCAAACGAGTTGGTTTAAGTTTTATGTCCCTTCGAGGATGAACTACGGTCTGTGCTTGATCCCTTTAGAGTAGGGAAGGGTACGTAGGCAGCAGCAATGAGTTGCAGCATTGCCGGTCCAGCACTTTGTCGCTCATATCATCTAATTGGGAGATGATTTCGACATTCTGGCCTCTCATATCATCTGGCTCGGTATTGCGATGCAAGAGATGATTGTGGCCAAACTTGAGGCATGCAAGATGCATTGGCCATAGCCATCAAGGCTTAATACCCTTTTTCTGGGATAAGTTGGAACGATGTGGAAGCCAAGTTAGCTGCATCGTGCTCCACGAGCATGCTTGCAAGGGCAAATGAACGTGCATGATTTAGGGCCCGGTAAGCAGCATTATTATGGCGCATCGGGAAAGTTATGGCCTGCGTGTCCTGGCGCGCTAGGCGTAATTTTTCGGTCCGTCACAGTTGGTATCAGAGCAAGTTTCGAGATAACTTTAGGGATTGTGCGGCGTAGACTCATCAAACGGGTATTGTTCCTTATAAAGGAAATAAAGTTGGAGAGTAGGCCAAATTTTGCGCGGATGTTGGCAACTGGCTGACTATTATCTTTTTTTGGCAATTGGCCATTTCGATATTTGCAACTGGACGACTGTTATCTGTTTTGGCAATTGGCCATTTTGATGTTGGCAATTGGCCGACTATTACTTTAGGGATTCCTGAGTGGTGGTATGGGACGCCCCTTTTGATACCTGTTTGAGATATCGGTTGGAAACTGGCCAACTCGATATGGTAACGTTGTGGATTCTTTTTGGATTCCCGAGTATGTGGTTGTTGATGGTGGTTTTTAGTTCAGGGCTAAAATTATAAAACCCTGTATTTAATGTGCCATCATTCTGCAAAGAAGATTGATCCATTTAAAAGTGATAAATGCCCAAGCCTCTTTACTTACATATGTATTGAGAAATTCAATATATTTATGTGAAATTTATCCAGAATGGTGCGTGAAGCAACAACCCCAAATATTCTGTAAATTCCTGAATATTTATTCTTTGCCATGTTCCCTAGTTGAACTCTTAATACTGACATGACATGACGACTTATGCTCGCTCCCAGCCGAGTAGCATGAATCTCCCGAAGTGTCAGGATTAAGATACGTGTGGAAGTACTCAATCAGAGGCACGCAAAGTTATGCTTCCCTTTGATATTAAATTAGTGATTTTTTGTATCAGAATGCAAAATTCACCCAAAATTGATTGATTTTGCGGCAACCCGCTAAATTCAGTTCTTTAATCTAATTTTATCAATTTGCAAAAATTAGGTTTTTGCGCCCTGCGCAATATCTCGAACCCTATTGGTCGTGATCAAATCTAAGTAAGCTAGAAAATTCATCCGCCATGGACTAGTAGGAGCAAAGTTCTACCAAAAATCAGAAAGCAAGAAATAAAAGAGGAGCTACGGCAAATAGGAGCAGCAACAAGAGGAGGCGTAGCCGCGCCACATAGCTGGCTAGTTCGCCCTAGAAGGCACCACCTGTAGCCGGATAGCCACGCTCCATGTTGCCCTTGTCGTCCCCCCTTTCCATCGACCAATCAGGTCGCTCTAAATGCGCCACACGCATTTAGAATGAAGCCGACACCATGCTGCTTGCCAGCCCTCTTTCCATCGACCAATAAGGTCGCGCTAAATGTGCCACACACATTTAGAATGAGGCCGGCTCCATGCTGCTTGCCGGCCCCCTTTCCATCGACCAATTAGGTCGCTCTAAATGCGCCACACTCATTTAGAATAAGGCCGGCCTCATGCTGCTTGCCGGCCCCCTTTCCATTGACCAATCGGGTCGCTCTAAATGCGTCACACGCATTTAGAATAAGGTCGACCCCATGATGCTTGCCGGCCCCCTTTCCATCGATCAATCAGGTCGCTCTAAATGCGCTATACACATTTAGAATGAGGTCGGCCCCATGCTGCTTGCCGACCCCCTTTCCATCGACCAATCAGGTCGCTCTAAATGCGCCACACACACTTAGAATGAGTCTGACACCATGCTTGCCGCCCCCCTTTCCATCGACCAATCATGTCGCTCTAAACCCGCCATGCGCATTAAACAAAACCAAACCGCGCTAATACCTAGTGGTCTTCGCGTTCATAGCCGCTCCCACATTATGGCCTTGTCATAATTTCTTTATTCAACGTGGCCACGAAAGTATTTGCCCAAATGCCACCATATCGCGACCACATAGCCGCACACAATAATTAGGGCTTTGACATGCCAAACCCTAATTTGGTTAAGACCGCTATGCCGTCCCATGCCAAATAATGCCACCTAAGGCATTAAGTTTGATACGTCAACTAGAGCCAATATTGTTGGGTCATATTTGGATCTAACACTAACATACCAAGATATAGTGGCCGCGGTATCATGCCACTATGCCACTGGCAGGAGCTAACGAGATGTGGCCATAATCAACAGCCACTCTCTTCCATAAATTACAATCTCGGTCGTCCAACTTTGCCAGCCGAATTGACCGACCTAGATTAAATCTTAGGCGACCAACCAAGACTAACTTAATAGCGTCACGCACTATTTCTTGCGGCAAGTCTCATGACTTAGCTCACCACACATGATTACCCTCCGCCTAGTTTGCGCGCGATTGGTCAGAATAACTAGGTCTTGCACATAAGACCCACTCAGCAATCTGCTGCATATTTTCCACGAAAATACTCGAGACATCAAACATGTCACAAATTAGGGGATGCTCACTGGGGTATTGGTCTGGCGGTTTACATCGTGCGGCGTGCAATACGCCCATTACGAGAAAGTATCAGGAAAGGGCGGATGGTTAATGAGCAGTAAATGAGTAGTGGGTGTAAGGCTGACCAGTCTTCCCTCGTGATGGAAATATGATGGTCACCACTTTTTATACGAGTCCACTTCTCCACTACTTAACTGTCTCCACTTCATACGAGATCAGGTGTGCTCAATCATGACTTGTATAAATAGGTTTTCAACCTATTTCGATAGGGGGACAAGTGTTATCAACACAAGTATCCAGAAAAAATACCAAAAACTGATAGCTTACATTCCACAAGCTAGTTCCATATTCTGATACAAGTCATAAAATAGCCACACCTTCAAAATTCAATATTTTGATCTCAACACCTTCTTCACTTCCCTCCCTGAGATCAACCCTTCTCCTTCACTTTGTGACCGAAGCAAGTCTGGAACGACCATTTCTTGGTTTAGGCCAGAATTTTAAAGATTGATCTCTCAAATCTAAAGTACTCTCATGCAGTGCATTTGTTTAGGGTTTAGATTCGTTTCTCGGCGGCACACCCAAATTTACCATTTCCAGCAGAATCAGTTTTTACCCCAAAACAACTGGAGACCACGGTGGGAGATTAATCTCTCGGTTGCAAAAAATCATTTTCCCAATTTTATTTTCAATTTCCTAAATTTCTCAAGATGGTTGATCTTAGGAATGGTTCAGAAACCCTTAATCCCAACTTTACTTCCCCTAGTACTGACAATACTTCACATGTTATTCCTGAATCCGTTCTTCCATTTAAAACCCTTGTCGAGGCTATGGAATCTCAATATTTAACATCTATTCACGATTTGATGAAAATCCTGAATGATACTGTCAGGGATCAAGCTATTATTGTAAAGACGCAAGACGAAGTATTTACGTTTTTGAAAGACCTCACGGATCAACTATCGAAGGGACCAACACGTATTCATCTTGGAGGAAACGCCATCAACAATTCATTTTGGACCAATACTGATGATCTAGAGATGTTTATCCAAGCTCAGAAAGAAGACTCGTGGGATTTGTCACGTTCTCATCAGAGTCCTCACAATGAAAAGGTGATTTCATTATGTGCGTCCTTCCTAGAAAGTATCAATTCCCATATTATATCAGAAGCTGCTAAGAGATCCGCTGCTGCTTTACTCAGTCGATCCGGACCATCCCAGAATGAAGAAGCTCGTAAAGATGTTCAGGAAAGTAGGCGTCCTTCCAATAGAATATCCAACCTCCAGTCAATCGCTAGTGAAAGAGGAAAGAGAAAATCTCCAGCAGCGGAACAACAACTCAAACGTGCGGCACCAACGCTTCAGACGGATCCACCCCGGAAGGCCGCGAATAAGACTCCTGCGCAACAACAAGAAACTGGAGATGCTGCTCCAAACTTCCCGTTCCCGATCGAGGAAGTAATTGAACTCCTGGAAATATGGATTCAAGATGATGCCATCAAACTACCTCCTATCAGCCGCCCACCAACTGAGGAAGAAATGACAAATCCTAAATATTGCCATTACCACAGGTTTGTCAGTCATCCAACCAATGGTTGCAACAAATTGAAGCGCATTTTTAAAGAAAAGGTAGATGCAGGGGAACCTCAATTACGCACTGAAGAAGTTCTCAGAGACCCTCTTCCCGTCAGGAGCTGCATGATTTCTGGTGACTCCGTCCACAAAACCGTAAAGTCTATGATGGAGCATTTATGTGAGATTCTGTATTTCTCCAAGACACAACGTCAAGACATATTTGAAGCCCTCAACCGTGTTGTATCAGGAAAGCGGTTGTTTCCAGCCAGGAAGCCGCTCCCAAATCCCAACCTCTCCTGGAAAGCACGACTGATAGATGCAACTGGGGACGCCTAGCCACTGCACACTTGAAGGATGTTGAGTTTGACAACACATTGATTGACGCGGCCTCTGACTTCAACATTATCACCGTCAAGACTCTGAGAGCTGCAAGGATTTCAAAGCAGTAAGTTGTTTACTATCCAACCATAATCAAAAACTCATAAGGAGAGTCCAGAGACGCTTATGGGTACATCAATCTCGAAATCAAGGTGGGAGATGCTATAACACACGCCAAATTTCATATAGTTAAATAGTACCCTAATTATGATATGGTCCTGGAGCGCTCATGGATACACGACAACAAGGCGAATCTAGGAGTATATCCTTTGTCAGTGTCTATACCTGAAAGAGTCTCCAACAAGCCATCCAATCCTGAAAACCATTTGTTACCATATCAACAACTCGCGAATGCGAATGTGACGCTTTCTTTTGCTATTTTCTTGTGAATTATGTACTTCTGATTTTGAGAAGAGAGCGCATCGGCATTTGTTCGCAGATTGAGCTTGTGATGCATGGACACAAGTAAGTATTATTGAACAACCTTTTTTTCTCAATCATTATTCCCACTGCAACGGCCATGTCACTCCTCCTTCCGCTTGAGATCGATGGAAGGCTTGGGGACACGATCCGATTATCAACTATGGGGTTTGAGTCGTTTGAGAAGCTTTTTTCAAAGGGTTTGATTTAGATGTGAATGGGATAATATGATGAATTGTTAAGTTTTGGAATGGATTTGGGTGATGTTCTAAGAGGATCTGTGACTAATGTTCTCATGGGTCCTTTCAAATGTTTTATCAAGAGTTTAGAAATCGAAGAAGGTCTTGAGCAATCACGGTTAAGGATGGGGAATCTAGGAAAGTAATGACGCAACGCCCAAACCCATTTCAAGTTGGAGATATGGTAGTGAGAGTTGTTGCCCAACCTGCTCCGACTGATTCCACAGAAGGGAAAGGCGAGCCATACCTAGTAGCATAAGTTATTTTGGGAGGTTACTGCAAGATCATCAATACAGACAAACTAGAAGGCGTAGTAATGCACACACGGTGACTCAAACCCTTCAATACCTAAGATGCCATACCACCCTTTCGTCCAACGTCCCTTTTAGTATTTCCTCATACTAGTCATAAGTGAATCATAACTTTTGTTAAAATGTCTCAGTGCTTTTACACATTACGTTTGCATTGATGAGTCTTATTCCATAAATCTTAATGCTTTTAGAGTTAAACTTAATTGTGCTTTTACACTTTAGGTTGCTTTCTAATAAGAATTCACATATGCATCTTTTAATGTGGTTGTGATGAAAGCAGGAATTAACGGGTTATACTTGCGATCAAGATATCCTGGACTTTTAATAAATACGATTAAAATATCAATTCTAATTATTGATGAAAATACATGTTTGTGAATGATACTATCCCTTGACCAATATCTTCTCCTTATTGATTTCTCAAATTATTTACTTTTTCAACTATTTTTATTTGCTTAAACAACAAACATACCTCATTACTTTTGTAGAATCTAAATTTACATAACAACAAACGCCTCTCTGTGGATACGAACTCTTCTTACCTTGTGCTTCATTTAAATTTAGTGCGTAAGAAAGTGAAATTATTTTTGACGGATTGACACACGATCCAAATTTTTGCCCACTATGGAGGCATAATGGCTTGTTATTAAGTTTTTAGTTTCTTTTTACAATTTCTTTTATCTTTGCTTTTCGATTCTTGTCTTGTTTCTCACTTGTTTTGGGAGAATTGTTTGCAGTGCATAATCTCAATGGCGAATGAACTCACAACAATTCTTAAGTCGTGGTTCCGGATGTGATTCTAAGAAGGGTGAGTGAAGTGAGCGAGGTGGAGGAACTTCGAACAAATGGGTAACATGAAAAATGTTGCAACAAGTTGCATCCGCTGGTTATACCAACTTCTCCTCAATCTTATGAAGACGAGCAAGCTAATGCGATCTTTCCAGAATCAACCAAGGACGGTATGATCCCTACTCCAACACTTACAATCCGATGAGAGATCACCCCAATTTTAGCTATGCCAACAAGGTGCCCGTTTCAACAACCTACTTTCAACCGTGACGGAACTGTTTTGGGAGGAGAAAACCGAGATTCTCCCCAAAACTTCGGTACCTATTCCTAACTCTAAAACTCCAGTTTCTACTTATGTTCCTCCTCTACCTTTTCTCGCAGATTTGCAAGTTCTAAGAAGGCGAATAGAAAAGGAGATTTTAGACGTTCTTAAAAGATCCACGAACATACCACTCATTGATGCTATCAAGCAAGTTCCAAAGTATGCAAAGTGTTGAAGGACTTGTGTACCAACAAACAAAGCTCAAAGGTAATGAAGTGCTTAGTGTGGGGGAGAATGCTTGACAATCTTACAACACAAACTCCCACTTAAGTGCAAGGATCCAGGGTAGTTTCGACATTCCAGTCAAAATTGGTAACACAACTTTTAACAAAGCTATGTTGGACTTAGGTGCTTCCGTTAATGTTATGCCTGCGTCAATGTATAATTCATGATCTTGGTCCTCTCAAAAATTGTATTGCAATTAGCGTCGCTCTAATGTTTACCCAATGGGTATTGTTGAGGATGTTCTTGTGGGTTAATCAACTTGTATTTCAGGACTTTTGTGTGTTGAGAGATGGATGAAGTTCACCCACTCATCTCTTCCATTGCTTCTTGGCGTCCTTTCATGAAATCGGCGAAAAACATAATTGATGTGATAAGGGAACGCTAACTATGGAGTTTGATGGAGAAATAATACGTTTCAACATTTTCGAGACGATGAGATATCCTAGCGATGTCCACTCTTGTTTCTCCATTGATGTGATGGATACATTGGCACAACAAATGTTTGAATTAAACAATGATGCTTTGGAAACTGTGTTAACTACACCCCATGGATAATGGTGTAGAGTGTGGTAATGAAGTCAAGGAGAGCTCTTGGTGATCTTAATTCAAATGCCCGAAAACTCATAATATCTCTTTTATTTCTTTACCATGCAGTGATGAAAAGCTTGTACCTTCAATTATTAAATCTCCGATTTTAGGTACTTGTACTTGGGTGATAATGAAGAGTTAATTGTTTCTAATAAGCTTAGTGATTTACAGCAAAAAGCTTCTAAGGGTGCTAAGGAAGTACAAGACGGCCATAGGATGGACAATCACATATCAAGGGTATAAGCCTGATGCCGTCGTTTGAATCCTCCATGATGGAAGTTGTGAAAAAGGAGATACTCAAGCTTTTGGAAGTGGGTGTCATCTACCCCCATATCCGATAGCAAGTGGGTAAGCCGGTACAAGTAGTACCAAAGAAATCGGGAGTAACGGTGGTGAGAATGATAAGAATGAACTTGTCCCACTCGTGTGCAAACCTAGGTTGGAGGGTTTGTATTGATTATAGAAAATTGAATGCCACCACTAGAAAAGATCACTTTCCTTTACCTTTTATTGATCAAATGCTTGAACGTTTATGGAGGACCAAAGAAAACCACTTTCACTTGTCCTTTTGGTACTTTTGCTTATAGAAGGATGCCTTTTGGCCTATGCAATGCTCCGGCTACTTTTCAAAGGTGTATGGTGAGTATCTTTTTTGAATATGTTGAAAACATCATCGTAGTGTTCATGGATGACTTTAGTGTTTTTAGCGAGCTAACTTAATCATATTGTCGAGATTCTAAGAAGTTAGAGTTATCATCAAGAGTTGAAGACCAAGACGAAAGATGAAGACACCGATAGAAGGCCCCAAGACGTTTTACATGGATCTTTGTGAGAGTGGTGCTAGCTGCACGTTGAACGGATAACAAGGTAAGTAAGCATATTCCCACCTTCGTTAAATGGTTGATTTCCTTTCGAAGAGATCGTCAGAAAAATGGGTTTTCAAAAATATATAAAAGATGTGGGTTTTCAAAACATTCGGAGGGTTAAGCCTTCCTACCATTCAACGTGTCGCAGGATTCTCTCTTCATTCCAACCTGGACACATGTGTGACCCATAAAGAGCTGTTTACTATTGAGAGCAATATCATAAACCCTTTCTTGTGAGGCGAGTCGAGACTTTTGATCACTCCGAACCCGAATTTAGTCGAGAAGGGATGGTTACTTCTCTCTCAACTTTTTAAGAATGAGATTGTGTTCATTTATGTGTCTAACTTCTTATGACTAGTGTGCGGAATCTCTATGTCTTCTTAGCGCGTTGGATACTATCATTACGAGAACTAGTAAGTTGGGAATATAGGTTTTGTGGGTATATCTCTAGTAAACCCTCACGAGACTATAACTCGTCCACTAGGGACACCTAGGGGTTTAAAGGCTTGTTATTTATGCTAAAAGTGACCGTAGCCTCGACGACACGGAGTTGTTGTATTTATTGTTTTGTTTGATTTGCTCGAGGACTAGCAAAGTCTAAGTGTGGGGGAATTTGATAGGTGTAGAATACACCATATTTACTATATAGAGTTTATGCTTTCTTTGCTATTTTTCTTGTGAATTATGTACTTTACGCGTGCTTTTGAGTTTTATAGGTGCAATGGAGTCGCACGGAGGAAAAGAAGAAGAAATTATCCAAATTGGGCCAAAGGGCGAAATTGTCATCTCACGTGCAAGCCGTATGGGAGCAGTGAAAGCATTGGAGGCGAGAACGGAAATATGAAGCTAACGGCGAGAGCTTGAAGTCAATCCGACTGCGTCCGAGAAAGTTCTGAGCGAAGAGTTCTCATGGGTTTGGACCAAGTTGATTACGGGTGGCGAAATGGAGCATATGGGTTTTGAGGCCGATGGAAGAATTGGATTGTGACTTGAGTCACAATGTGCGCGCATCGGCATTTGTTTTTGCTTTAGGTTTACAGGGAAGGTTGAAGTATGAAGCTGAGCAATTGATGGCCCAGATGATGGAATTGCAGGCTATGGCTGGGTTCTGCACTTGGAATGGCCTGATTTTGTGAAAGGGAGTCAGATTCGGACACAAGTAAGTATTATTGAACAACCTTTTTGCAACCATGTCACTCCTCCTTCCGCGATTTCCGGCCACAATCCCGAGGCTTGGGGACACGATCCGATTATCAACTATATTAGGGTTTTCCTAGTAATTTCCCTTTTAATGCAACATTTGTAATTTCTCCAAAATGATTGCACTGCTTGCATTCATCATCAGTTCATCAGTTGATTGAAGTATATTTTTTTTCATTGCCCTTGAATCATTTCAAAACAAAACCTCAAATAAACTCAAAACCCTCAAACACAAACACGATTACCTACCATCTCAAATCCAGAAAAATCGAACTACAAAGGAAGCATCTCTTATCTTCCAGAACATACTCAAAGAGGGAATATGCAAAGGAAAAAAAGAGGGAAAAAATATTCAAGGGAAATTTTCCAGCAGCAGTACATCCTTTTTAGAGAAGACGTCTTTCAAGCCCTGAAGAGCAGCCTCTTTCGAATCTAATCCCTGAGACAGTCTCGAGGAATCCGTAGAAGGAACTTTGTTCTTTTCAGTCTACGAATTTCGGATTTTTGGAACCCTTTCACAAAACTGGAAAGCAGTGCACAACTGCTTCTTCATAAACGACGTCCATGCTCATACATATATATTTGGCGCGCCACAAATCTTCAAGAAACATGTAATTTGCAAGGGAAAATCAAATAGAAGAAGCGGTATTCTTTTCCATGAGGAGAAAACACGACTTTCCGACCATCACTATTGGTGTGCCGTCTTCCCATCTGCCATATCGTATCGCCTCAGAAGAATGGGAAGAACTCATTTTTCGAAATAAAGGGTTAATGGCGCCCTCACTGGAGTTCTCTCCAAAAGCCGCTTCAACGTTCTCTCCCGAAGCCGCTTCAACGTTCTCTCCAGAATCCGCTTCAACATCCTCTCCAGAAGCCGCTTCAATGCCCTCTTCAAAAGCTGAAGCCGCTTCAACACCTCAGCAGATCTATCAAATACGACTCCCGCTCATTGATCAACAAATGACGAATCCAAAAGATTGCCGCCTTCATCAATTCGTCAATCACTTTACCAGCAAATGCAATAGAACATCTTTCAGGAGAAAATGGGTTCAGGATAATTACACTTGGGGACTGCCAGCACGGGATGTCTTCACGTCCCTCCACCAGGTTACTTTTGATATTAGTATCACCACTGTCAAAGATTTATGAGCTACAGTAATTCCTCAACATGAAGCTGTACACGTGCGTCAAAGACTCCAAAAGTACGCCGCAGAGATATTTTCACATATCTGGTCACGCCATCGGATCTAGCACGCATCTACAACTCCTTACAAGACTGCATTGTATTGCCAAACCAACTCAAAATACAACTCTAGTATTTAAACAGAAGTATAACTGGGGACTGCTCAATCGCATCCCATTCCGCACTATGATCAAAGATTCAGAAGATAGTTCAAAGGGTGTATACGCAGTCCTTGAAGACTTGGTAGCAGCACATCGGAAGCGGAACGCTTCTCAGCTGGTCTACTCCACCCAATAGCTCCGGAAAATTTTGCCTATACAAGCATCCCAAGCATATCGTCATCAGAAGGGAAAGAACGAGCCTATGAGATAAAGAGTCATAATGAACCCAATTTCATTCCAGTCAATACTCAGGAGTTTAAAGAACATTTTAGTTGCGACTCAGCGGTACAGACACCAAACAACTTAAAGTCAAGGCCTCTTGCAATTGAGCGCAATGAAGTTTGGCAAATTTTCAAATCCACTGAAGATGCTAGATGCTCATTTTTCTGGAGACAAGACCCCATTACACACTTCAGAAAGGATCGATGGAGTTCACTCAGGATTTGATGAAATTCCAAAACCGTAAAAGTTATACGTACAACTAAAGTTCATACTTGCAATAAGAAGAAGAAAGAACAAGATGTACTTACCTTGCCACTGACGATTGGCACGCTCGTGATGGAGCTGCTAACAGTGATGAAGAGGAGCCGGTTGATGTAGACGAAAGCACAGAATCGGACGAGCAACAAAAACAGAACAGGGTCGATACTTTTTTTTTTTTACGAACGGACAGAAGGAACTAGCAGCGCACGGTACGAAGAGTCACCAACCGCACAGACCTATTGCCAAAGGTCGATCAAGTTTTTCCTGGTAATCCTCACATGCCTCGCCTTTTCAATTTGTTCTCGTCTGTCACCATCTAGTGCTTTCCCCGCAACAATGCCACTATTACGTGCTAAGAAGGGGACTTAATGTTGATGGTGGTTTTTAGTTCAGGGCTAAAATTGTAAAACCCTATATTTAATGCGCCATCATTCTGCAAAGAAGATTGAGCCATTTTAAAGTGATGAGTGCCCAAGCCTATTTACTTACATATGTATTGAGCAATTCAGTATATTTATGTGAAATTTATCCAGAATGGTGCGTGTAGCAACAACCCCAAATATTCTGTAAATTTCTGAGTATTTATTCGTTGCCATGTTCCCCAGTTGAACTCTTAATACTGACATGACATGACGACTAATGCTCGCTCCCAGCCGAGTATCATGAATCTCCGGAAGTGTCAGGATTAAGATGCGTGTGGAAGTACTCAATTAGAGGCACGCAAAGTTATGCTGCCCTTTGATATTAAATTAGTGATTTTTTGTATCAATATGCAAAATTCACCCAAAATTGATTGATTTTGCGGCAACCCGCAAAATTCAGTTCTTTAATCTAATTTTATCAATTTCCAAAAATTAGGTTTTTGCGCCCTGCGCAATATCTCGAACCGTATTGGTCGAGACTAAACCTAGGTAATCTAGGAAATTAATCCTCCATGGACTAGTAGGAGCAAAGTCCTACCAAAAATCAGAAAGCAAGAAATAAAAGAGGAGCTGCGGAAAATAGGAGCAACAATAAGAGGAGGCGTGCCACGCCACATGGCTGGCCAGTTCGCCCTAGCAGACACCACCTGTAGCGATGGCCATGCTCCATGTTTCCCTTGCCGACCCCCTTTCCATCGCTCTAAATGCGCCACACGCATTTAGAATGAGGCCGACCCCATGCTGCTTTCCGGCCCCCTTTCCATCGACCAATCAGGTCGCTCTAAATGCGCCACACGCACTTAGAATGAGACCTGCCCCATGCTGCTTTCCGGCCCCCTTTCCATCGACCAATCAGGTTGCTTTAAATGCGCCACACACATTTAGAATGAGGCCGACCCTATGCTGCTTGTCGGCCCCCTTTCCATCGACCAATTAGGTCGCTCTAAATGCGGCACATGCACTTAGAATGAGGCCGCCCCCATGCTTGCCGGCCCCCTTTCCATCAACCAATCATGCTGCTCTAAACCCGCCATGCGCATTAAATAAAGCCAAACCGCACCAATACCTAGTGGTCGTCGCGTTCATAGCCGCTCCCACATTATGGCCTTGCCATAATTTCTTTATTCAACGTGTCCACGAAAGTATTTGCCCAAATGCCACCATATCGCGGCCACATAGCCGCACACACTAATTAGGGCTTTGACATGCCAAACCCTAATTTGGTTAAGACCGATATGCCATCCCATGCCAAATAATGCCACCTAAGGCATTAAGTTTGATACGGCATCTAGAGCCAATATTGTTGGGTCATATTTGGATCTAACACCAACATGCCAAGACATAGTGGCCGCGCCATCACGCCACTATGCCAATGGCAGGCGCTAACGAGATGTGGCCATAATCAACGGCCACCCTCTTCCATAAATTACAATCTCGGCCGTCCAAATTCGCCAGCCGAATTGACCCGCCTAGATTAAATCTTAGGCGACCAACCAAGACTAACTTAATAGCGTCATGCACTATTTATTGCAGCAAGTCTCATGACTTAGCTCGCCACACATGATTACCCGCCTCCTAGTTTGCACGCGATTGGTCAGAATAACTAGGTCTTGCACACAAGACCCACTCAGCAATCTGATACATATTTTCCACGAAAATACTCGAGACATCAAACATGTCACAAACTGGGGGATGCTCACTGGGGTATTGGTCTGGCGGTTTACAGCGTGCGGTGTGCAACACGCCCATTTCGAGAAAGTGTCAGGAAAGGGCGGACGGTTAATGAGCAGTAAATGAGTAGTGGCTGTAAGGCTGACCAGTCTTCCCTCGTGATGGAAACATGATGGTCACCACTTTTTACACGACTCCACTTCTCCACTACTTAACTGTCTCCGCTTCCTACGAGATCAGGTGTGCTCAATCATGACTTGTATAAATAGGTTTTCGACCTATTTCGACAGGGGGATAAGTGTTATCAACACAAGTATCCAGAAAAAACACCAAGAACTGATAGCTTACATTCCGCAAGCTAGTTTAATATTCTGATACAAGTCATAAAACATCCACACCTTCAAAATTCAATATTTTGATCTCAGCACCTTCTTCGCTTCCCTCCCTAAGATCAACCCTTCTCCTTCACTTTGTGACCGAACCAAGTCTGGAACGACCATTTCTTGGTTTAGGCCAAAATTGTACATATTGATCTCTCGAATCTAATGTACTCTCGTGCAGTGCATTTTTTTAGGGTTTAGATTCGTTTCTCGGCGGCACACCCAAATTTACCATTTCCAGCAGAATCAGTTTTTATCCCAAAACAACGGTATGGGACGTCTGCTCCGAAAATCCTACTTGATGTTCCATAACGAACTGAATAAGCGTGATTTCTGAGTATCTAGTATGGGACTTTTGTTCAGGAATCCAAGTCGAAGAAATTGTCCACAATAGCTTTTGTTTTGAATTTCGGGGACGCAATTCTTTAAAGGGGTGAATATTGTAACACCCCGTGTTTTTAGCATGGCGCATGCTCAAAGATGCGCCATGGCCTGAGATGAAGTTTCATCTCAAGCTCCATTGTGTAAAAAAAGGAAGATTGGCCTAGGCCAATACGCTGCAAAAAAAGGCATATTACATGTGCATAATTGTCAAGGCCAATATGGCACCAAGAGGGTGTAAGCTCAAAGATATATTGGACAAAGGCCAATCTCGCATCAAAGGATGCATTAGGCCAGTTGGAAGGATGACCTAGAACAAAGTAACACCAAAATGGCGCAATACGCAGGTCATTGGATTATGGCCAATATCGCACCAAAGTGGTGCAACAGGCCAGAGCAGGCTGGCCTTAGAAATGTACAACCATCACGGCTGGACATTGGAGTGGCCTATAGGCCAAAGCATGAAATACAACCATCACGGCCCTTCACTGGGCTTGGCTCAGAAAATATTCAGCCATCATGGTAGGACACTGGAACTGGCCTGTGAGACAAAACCGAATGTACAACCATCTTGGCCGATAATTCAGAAATATATGGCAACGACCATGAATAGTAAAAGTGGGAGTTGATGAATGATTTTTGATCCCCCAATTCAAGTTGTAAAAATGTCAAGTTAACATATATAGGGAGGGGTAGTAGGTTGAAGGTGCATATGCGGACCATGCACCAAGTAAGCTTCATAACTTAGCCGGAAGAGTATAAATGATGCTTAGGTCTCATTTATAGCTGCGTAGACTTGACAATGGAACATGTTAAGCATGGGCATTACTATGCCATGCCACGAGCTCGATAATGCATATTATTGCTTGATCCCTTTAGAGTAGGGAAGGGTACGTAGGCAGCCACAATGAGTTGCAGCATTGCCGGTCCAGCACTTTGTCGCTCATATCATCTAATTGGGAGATGATTGCGATATTCCGGCCTCTCATATCATTTGGCTCGGTATTGCGATGCAATAGATGACTTTGGACAAACTTGATGCATGCAAGATGCATCGGCCATAGCCATCAAGGCTTTATACCCTTGTTCTGGGATAAGTTGGAACAGTGTGGAAGCCAAGTTAGCTGCATCGTACTCCACAAGCATGCTTTGCAAGGGCAAATGAACGTGCATTTGCCTAGATTTAGGGCCCGATAAGCAGCATTATTATGGCGCATAAAGAAATTTATGGCCTGCGTGCCCTGGCGCGCTAGGCGTAATTTTGCGGTCCGTCACACTTGTCCTCCATACTCTCTATATAAACATCTTAATAACTCTTAGATATCAACCTTCTTACTCTCCGAATCTCATTCTATATTCAATCGAAGATCACATAAACCTATACAAACATCTAAGCGGTCTCTCATTAGCTCAACACTTTGATAACCATAGTAACTATGGTATTCTTCCTACTCCACCATCTTTTATCTGGGATTATGAAATAAAACCGTTTAGTATTTTAGCTAGAGTTTTCTCAACAACTATACTCAAACAATGGGAGGTTAGAGGAGCTCTAAATAGCTTCTGGGGTGCAAACCTTGGATTTCAAGTTAGAGAAGTTGACCCAAACCTTTTCATTATCTCTTTTAGAACTGAAGAATACTTTAAGTAGATTTCCTTTAATGGTTCGTGGTACCCTTTTGGTAACGTCCTTGATGCAACAACAACGTATCAAGGTATGAGTATTTCAACAGATAAAGTTAAAGAAATTCCATTATGCGCGACCATCTTAAATGCTAAATCAGAGCATAGGAAAACTCATGAGATGTTAGGTTTAATAGCTAACAAGGTTGGTCAAGTATCTCGTGTATGCAAAGGTAATGAAACACCAAATTGTCATCCATGTGTCTTAGTCTGGGTAAATATTGAAAAACCTCTGATATATCATCTTCTGGTCAAAGTTGGAAGATACCCAGTAACCTCCATATACTTCAACTACTTAAATCTCCCATCCAAATTCTGCACTCATTGTCTGCGTATTGGTCATAAAATGGAGAACTGCGCTGTGTTAAAAGGTAGACCACTGGAAGATATCTATGATACCTCTGTTAACTCTCCATACCCAAGTGACAACATGAACTGGTTAAACGACGAGCTTATTCAAATTTGGAACCCAAAAGATAACTTCGACTACCAGGGACAAACAGTACCAGTTGAGACTTATCTAGCTCAGCTAGGAGTAAGAGAAACTTTTGAGGATATCTTTAGAACCTATGTTGCAGAGGAACCAGCGTTTCAAGCCAACCAAAATTCGTATGAAGTACTAGGACCCTTTGTAGTAGAGGAAGATATGCCACAAGCATCATCATCTGTGTTAGGGAAAAGAGCTCTACCTTTTAACTCACCACAAAACTATATTCCTTTGCCAGACTCAGAAGAAGAATCGTTCCCATCGGCCAACTCGGAAACATTTAGAATAATAGCTGAGTCACAGAGACATCTGAATCGGTGCTACAAAATGGGTCTGATCTTTTAAAAGATATAGCTAACCCGGTTTTTCTAAATAAGATAGATTCGCCGGCTCATATAAAGATTAGACTCTCTTTTTCTTCAATTGACGATGCTAGGGATTCTTTTGAATCCCCAATTTCATCTCTTGCACCTTCATCCACTATACCAGAACCTAACTATCCATCTAGTTCTGAAAAATAAATTTGTATTTCCCCAAATTTTAAAACCCCTTTAACACAACCAAAATCAGCCTTCAAAATTTCGGTATCGGATTTTTTGTCTTCATCATCTTCGAAGAATGACTGCTCCATACCTTCGATTAATGGAGAATTTTTACAATTTGACCAATATGGATCGAATATCATTGAAAACAAAGATGACTCAAGTGCCTATCTCCCAATTCCATTCCCAGAACTGACTCCCTTGAAGCAGAAGGAGGAGATACAAGTATTTTTCTTATAACTGAATACTCTTAAATCAAGTCTTTTCAGCTCAATTTTATTGAAATTCCTATAATTGCCTTACACTGCATAACCTGAATTATTTTATTTAGTTTACACGTTCTCCTCAATTAGTTTCTTTAAAGTAGTTTTACTTAATATCTTGACAAATAGATTTACTTGATTACTTAGAAATGAAAATTTTATCTTGGAATGTCCAAGGATGTAGGAATCCCCTGACTCAAAACTATCTAACAAATTTAATTAAGACAGAAAAACCAGAAGTGCTTTTCCTGTCAGAAACTAAGAATCAAAGAAACCTAGTTAAATCTTTAGTATCTTCTTCCCTAATTACCACATAGATGATCTTGTAGGTACTGCAGGGGGTTTAGTAGTGGCTTGGATAGATGGATTTTACTTTGAAATTGTCCAATGGAGCATTAATATGAATAAAATCATAGTTAACTATGCTTTTGACACTAAGCAATGGGCACTAACATGTTTTTATGGGAGCCCCTATCCCTCTAATAGACACATAGCATGGGACTTTTTGGAAGAAATAAATGTGAAAATAAATAGAAGACATATGCCTTGGATAGTTTTGGAAAATTTTAATATGATTTTTGACCAATCAGAAAAATTATGAGGACAAACCTTTCAATAAATCCAATAGTGAATATTACTATAACATCTTAGAAAGGGCAGGATTATATGTTAGGTTTTATTGGATCAGATTTCACCTGGGATAACCATAGAGAAGGCAATCAAAATATCCAGGAAAGACTGGATAGAGCTGTCATTAATGTTGAATGGCATTCACAATTTCCCAATGCTTCCTTACACCATCTTGTTTCCATAGGCTCTGATCACTGCCCTATCATAATGCAAACAAATAGCACAATAGATAAACAAGCATGGATATTCAAATTGTATGATACTTGGTTAAAATAAAGTTCATGTATACAAATTATAAAGGATACTTGGACATAACATAATAGTGATGATACTACTCAAAACTTAGGTACTAACTTAAATAACATATGAATCAACCTACTGGATTGGAAAAGAAACATCTCTGGATTACCTTCCAAGAAAATCAAAAAACTAATCAAGGATATAGAAAGACTTAGAGCAAGTAGATATACAGAACACTAACAGACAAAATTAAAAGAAAAACTTAGAACTAGAAATTTTATATGAAACTCAGGAGGCCATAGCGAAACAACAATCTAGGGACAATATGATGCGTGTCGTAGGTGCAATCAAATTAATATCATATTTCCACTCAATTAAAAATAATATAATGGAAGTCAAGTTCGTTCCCACGAGGAGCACGAGATTCTAGTTGTAAAAATTGTCACAAAAAGGGGGGTGTAAAAAGCAAAAGAAAATAAACAAAGCAATTAAAATTGAAAGTTGAAAGCAATAAGAGAGACAAGATCAAGGAATCCTTCTTCGTTACGAAACAATGAATCAAGTTATGTTCTTTTCTACTTGTTATTAGTCACAAATTATCACCAACCGTAGGTAAAGCAGCTAGCTCAGTGCTAAACCCCTAAATCCCTTGTATCACTAGGACACGGAAGTTCTCGACTCACCGTTCTATTTACCAAACCACCTAGTAGTAGCTCACTCTAGATGTAATTTAAATAAACGCATTAAGATTTATGAATTTATTAGGTTGATATTAGTAGTTAGACTCTTAGCTCAAGGTCCACTTGCTAACGTTGTTTTCACACAATTGCTCCACGGAATCCCTCCGCAAGGTCTAGTGTTTGCTACTTATGTAAAAAGTCAAGAAACGATTACTTATCCCCTAACTTTCACTAGCTTTAGATCAAATTAACAAATCAATTTAGCGTGCACTCCAAACAATCTATCAATCAATCATGAATGTCTTTAAGATCATTCCTATTAGTAAAAACAAACGATAATCATGTGAAAAACTCAAGATAGAATTGAAAACAAAAACTCAAAACATATGTTAAGAACTAGGAATTCATCCTCAATCAATAAATTAACTACTCATGTTAAAGAGTTCACAAAGAATAAGAAAATAAAAGTGTTGTGTGTCAAGAGGTGTGTGTAAAAATATGTGTGTGTAGAGAGGTGTGTGTAGAGATTGTAGAAAACTTCTCTATTTATAGGCTTCAATATTCTCCAAATCTTCTAAGGAGTAGAATCCTTTTCCTTTTGTAATTCAATTTCCAAATCCAAGCTTTTCTCAACTCTTCCACCTTCTCTTTCCAAATTTGAGTCCAATTCTCCATCCAATTCCTAGCCCAAGTCTTCACACCCATGAGAGAAATTCATAGAAAATTGGAATTTTTGCTCATGGGAAAAGCTGGGATTGTGGCCGGAATTTGGCGGGAAAACGTCACGCCGGCCGCACCGGAAGTTTCTCCGTCAAAGAGAATATTCGACGAATATTCAGTCGATCCACCGTTAGGACTAACGGTCAAAAGTCAAACCGTTAGTCAACGATCCAACTCGGGTCAATCTGAGTCAAGACGATTCAATGATCCAACTCGGTCTTGCACAGGCCATTGCAACCTTGCACGGGCCGAGATCTTTGCGATGCACAATGATTGTGCTTCGGCCATGATGGCCTGTGTACAACTCATTTCAATCCACATGATTCATCTCGGTCCAATAGCACTAACACCACGCTATGCCATTTCTTCCCTTCTTCTCGGCCTTTTGAGACTCAATACCAATTGCGGCATCTTTCTTTCGGCTCTCCCGGCAAACACAACCAACACAATCTCTCGGTTCACCCCCCAGGCCTTAATACCACCAACAACCTCACTCTTCATTCTGCCGCAGTACCGCTTACAAGCAACAACGGATCGGCCTGCTTACTCGACACCATCCACTCGCAAGCACCCTGCATTGCCATCAACATTATATCCTTTACTGCCATTCAATGACAAGATCAACTATGGCTCGAAATGTCCGAGTTGCACTCCCACTCGAGCCACACGAGTCGCAAGTTCTATCTCCTACAACCACCAAATCTCATCTTCACCGCCTCAACACCATCCACCAAAGACACCCATTAACACACGGACCCAAGCCAACACTGCACTTCATTTCCGCCTGTATCACCAACACAACAAATGCTTCATTATCACCACATCCTCAAGTCACTCTGCCAAGCTCTCGACGCCACCGGCCTCACCTCAATCACCACCCCGAGATCAAAGCCTAGACCTGCACTGTTAAACTCACCCATTACAATGACCACCATCTTCTGATTATTCTTCAGTCGACCTCAGAGCATAACAGCAAACCCTTGAATCAAACCCATCTTCTCATTATTGCTTCTCATCCCATCAATAGCCACCATCACTGCCAACACAAACCCAGGATCCAAAGCTCATTTGATTCTTCTTCTAATTCAACCATAGAATTCTCGATTCGAACCCATCTTCCTCCATCGATTTCTCCGACCAACAATGACATCATACCCTGTTCTATCGGTTTGCGGAGACCGACTCATAAATCCTTCCTCTCGATTTCAACTCGATTTAAAACCCATCTTCATCACGATGTCGTTCTTCTTAAATCTCGATTCATCTTCTCCCGAGCTCACAACAGCGGCAAGTTCTTCCATCGCCTCCGGATCGAACTCGTCTTCGATTTCCTCGACTAACGAGCAGCCATGGGCGTGTTTTTTCTAACTCTCGGGTGAACTAGTGAAGAATGATTGAAGAGAAATAACTCTTTCTCGATTTAGGTTTAAGTTAAATGGGGCGGGTATGGATCCTGAGTACGGGTATGGGTCTGGGTTTAGGGTGTGGGTGGATTGGACACCCACCATTAGTACACCCAAAATGTGGTATTTTCACTCCCTTCTTTTGGATAAGGGACGCCTCTTTGACCTCCCTTAACCTTGGCTGGGCTCCATATAGTATTCCCTCCTTCGTGAAATGACAATTTTACCCTTTTTGCTCAAATTGAGTGATTTCTTCTTCTTTTCCTCCGTGCGACTCCAAAGTAACTATAAAACTCAAAACAAGCGTAAAATACATAATTTACAAGAAAAATAGCAAAGAAAGCATAAACTACTAGATAGTAAATTAGGTGTATTCTACACCTATCAAATTCCCCCACACTTAGACTTTGCTAGTCCTCGAGCAAATCAAACTAAAAACTCACAACTTCAAAGCGCTCAAGCGTCACAAGCATCCAAAGAGTTATGAGGACATAGAATTTCTGCATGCTAGTAATAAGAAGTTAGAAATACCAAAGAACATATTCTCATTCTTAAATGTTGAGTGAGAAATAACCACACCATAATGAGAGAATGCGTGTTTGAGAAACGATCAATAAGCATTTCGCCTCGACTTCTGCCTCACCAAAAGGATTTTATGATAATTGCACTCAAAAAGACAGCTTTTTTATGGTTCTCACATGTGTGCAGGTAGGAACGAAGAGAGAAATCCTGCAACACGTTGAATGGTGGGAAGGATAACTTCCGAAATATTTTTTAAAAACCCACATCTTCTAATATTTTGAAAAACCATTTTTCTGACGATCTCTAAGAAAGGAAATCAACCATTTTTATCGAGGATGAGATTACTTACTCACCTTCACATCCGATTGCCAATTATGATAACACCACTCTCACGGCATCCAATAGAAACGTCTTAGCTCCTCGTCTTTATCTTCTTCGTCTTCGGTTTCAACTATTGATGATAAACCCTTGAATTTCATAAATCCTTGACAATTTTTAACCTTTACCTTAATAATCCTTGTCGCTTGAAACTTCCTTGTAAATTTTCCTTCCCCACGACTTATAAAAACAAAACAAATATTTCTCTTGTTCATTTTTTTTTTTTTTTTTTTTTTTTTTTTTTTTTTTTTTTTTTAAACAAGAGAAATTAAATACAAAAATAAACCATGGCCGTGGAAGAAGTATTTTACCGCTTGATTCTTCACAACTTGTATCGTCTTGAAATCATAAACTTAAAAAATTCTCACCTTTTACTTTTCTTCGCTTTCATGAATAAGTCTTCATACTTGGATATAAAATTACCTCATTGTATTGTAAGTCTTCAACATATATGTGAATCCGCTCATTTGTATGTTGCTTTACTTGAGTTTGAAATTTGCTCTTTTTTTTTTTTTCGTTGCTTGTAAACCTTAAACTTTTCCAACTTTCCTTGTAGATTTGATCTGCTCTCCTTGTTGATGATGAATGTGTTTCTATGGATCCGTTGTTGTCGAGAGAGAAATGGTGCTAACTGCAAATCGAACTACAAGAAGGAAGCTTTCATCCATGGACGTCACCCTCATGATTGACAAAATTAGCACTCAAGAGATCAAAGAGTAGTGCTTTTATTGGTGGGAGGTTGGGTAGCTCACCATTCTACCCTTTAATTAACTTACGGTGACACACACTCAAAAGAAAGCTCTTTAGTAGACGGAAAATTCTGGTCGGTGCCTCTCATGATATGAATACGGGTAGTCTCCACTAATGATTGATCAGCAACTCTAATAACGCATTTCTCCTGCACCAAATTCGCATCACCGGCATGATTAAATCCATTATTTAACACTCTAACAAGCAAGAAATCCGAATGTAATTCTCTAACATTTCCAAGTTCAATTATGTCGGTCAAAATCTCTATGTAAACATACCTAGAAGTATGCTAGTGACTCTAAAATCTTTAAAAGTTGGAGTTTTTATGTAAAACTTTTTTTTTTTTTTTTTTTTTAAATTTTTTTTTTTTTTTTTTTTTTTTTTTAATTTTTGTTTTAAAACATGCTTAACCACTCCCCCACACTTAAACCTTACATTGTCCTCAATGTAATTGAATCCTCCTAGTAAAGTCAAGGTGGGAAATTTTAACATGATAAGAAACAAGAAAAAGAAATAACAAAAAGCAAAAAGATAAGAAATACAAAACCTATGGGTTGCCTCCCATTAAGCGCTTGTTTTAAAGTCGACGGCCCGACTTGGCTCTTGTAAGATTCATTCCCCATATACTAACAATCTGAAAATTTGAGGATCCACCCATAATACCTGTTTTGAAAACAATAACTCCATACAAATATTAGCACAAGAAAACAATAGTGAAATTATCGCTCGATAGAAATTTCCCCCACACTTATTCTCGTCCACACTCGGAAGTGTATAAAGAACATAGAATTTGGGAATTTCCATGTATTCCTCTTGGCAAACCTGCATAGTGTTAGAATCAAGTGTTTCCAATGGTGGATATTTAGAAACAAAATCATCCAAAAATACTTTCGAAGCACATACATCCAAACCAATAAGAGGCGAAGGAGAAGAATCAATAGGCAAAGGGTTAGACAAACCTTGCACAATCTCTTGTATTATAGAATCCTCTTCATCCTTAAAAAATTCAAGTGAATTACTTACCTCTTGTATATCGTGGTCCTCTATTAAACCTTGCAACCATTCTTCGTCGTTTTCTACCTTAACCATAGTCTCGGCATCATCATAATCATTAGCAAGTTCAATTGGGTCTTCCACAAAATCAATCAATGTGGTTTCATCCTCTAGTATCATCTCTTCAACATTCTCATCATCGGAATCGGGCCATTCACTAAAATGATTTTCATCGGTATAGAGTTTAAGATCTTCATGTGCGGGTGTTACACCGTTTATAACAATAGGTAAGTCACACCCAATCTCCTCCTTTTGAATAGGTGAAGGATCGTTATTATGATCCGGAGTTGGAATAACTTCCTCATTGTTGCAATCCTCATACACTTCCGCGGACTCCCATCTTTCCTTAAGAAATTTTTGCCAAGCAATAAATGCATCTTCCTCAAGCTCGTCCTTTTGAATAGGTGATTGATCATTATTAAGATCAAGGCTTGAGTAATCTACACTAGCGTCGTCAAAAGTTTCTAAAGGTTGGTTAATTTGTTCGTATATTTTCTCAAATTCCTTTGAATTTCTCGATGTGGTTCCTCCCAAACATAAGGTTGCTTGGTCTTGTAGTGATTCTTGCAACTTTTGTTGAAGATCCCCAATCATGGCCAACATCTTATCGCAAAACTAGAGATTTCGATCATAAACAAAACTATCCTCCCATCCTTGTGATTGTCCACTTACATACCCGTCATAAGGTTGTTGATATGTATGAGAATATCCATAAGGTTCTGTAGGAATTTGATCATAGCCAAAAGATTGGTTTTGATTGTATCCTAAGGATGGTTGGAAGTTGTCATAATGTTGAGGTTGAAAACCGTATTGATTGTTGTAATATGCTTGCTCTTGTCCACCATACATGGAAAACCGGCACCTGAAATAAGATTCAAAAACTTAAGTTAGATACGGAATAGAATCCAACAAAGCAAGAATAAAGCAAAAGAAAAATAAAAACAACTAAAATCATCCATTTTGCTCCCAAGAATCGGGCGCCAAAATTTGATGCGTGTCGTAGGTGCAATCAAATTAATATCATATTTCCACTCAATTAAAAATAATATAATGGAAGTCAAGTTCGTTCCCACGAGGAGCACGAGATTCTAGTTGTAAAAATTGTCACAAAAAGGGGGGTGTAAAAAGCAAAAGAAAATAAACAAAGCAATTAAAATTGAAAGTTGAAAGCAATAAGAGAGACAAGATCAAGGAATCCTTCTTCGTTACGAAACAATGAATCAAGTTATGTTCTTTTCTACTTGTTATTAGTCACAAATTATCACCAACCGTAGGTAAAGCAGCTAGCTCAGTGCTAAACCCCTAAATCCCTTGTATCACCGGACACGGAAGTTCTCGACTACCGGATTCTATTTACCAAACCACCTAGTAGTAGCTCACTCTAGATGTAATTTAAATAAACGCATTAAGATTTATGAATTTCTTAGGTTGATATTAGTAGTTAGACTCTTAGCTCAAGGTCCACTTGCTAACGTTGTTTTCACACACAATTGCTCCACGGAATCCCTCCGCAAGGTCTCGTGTTTGCTACTTATGTAAAAAGTCAAGAAACGATTACTTATCCCCTAACTTTCACTAGCTTTAGATCAAATTAACAAATCAATTTAGCGTGCACTCCAAACAATCTATCAATCAATCATGAATGTCTTTAAGATCATTCCTATTAGTAAAAACAAACGATAATCATGTGAAAAACTCAAGATAGAATTGAAAACAAAAACTCAAAACATATGTTAAGAACTAGGAATTCATCCTCAATCAATAAATTAACTACTCATGTTAAAGAGTTCACACAAAGAATAAGAAAATAAAAGTGTTGTGTGTCAAGAGGTGTGTGTAAAAATATGTGTGTGTAGAGAGGTGTGTGTAGAGATTGTAGAAAACTTCTCTATTTATAGGCTTCAATATTCTCCAAATCTTCTAAGGAGTAGAATCCTTTTCCTTTTTGTAATTCAATTTCCAAATCCAAGCTTTTCTCAACTCTTCCACCTTCTCTTTCCAAATTTGAGTCCAATTCTCCATCCAATTCCTAGCCCAAGTCTTCACACCCATGAGAGAAATTCATGAAAATTCTGGAATTTTTGCTGTGGGAAAACTGGGATTGTGGTTTTAATTTGGCTCTAAAACGTCCACCGAGCGCTGGAAATTTCTCCGTCAAGAGAATATTCGACGAGAATATTCCGTCGGTCCACCGATTAGGACTAACGGTCAAAAGTCAAAACCGTTAGTCAACGATCCAACTCGGGTCAGCTGCCGAGTCAAGGCGATTCAATGATCCAACTCGGTCTTGCACGGGCCATTGCAACCTTGCACGGCCGATCTTTGCGATGCGCAATGATTGTGCTTCGACCATGATGGCCACAATGTACAACTCATTTCAATCCCCAGTGATTCATCTCGGTCAATAGCACTAACACCTGCTATGCCATTTCTTCCCTTCTTCTCAGCCTTTGAGACTCAATACCAATTGCGGCATCTTTCTTTCAGCTCCTGGCAAGCACAACCAACACAATCTCTCAGTTCACCCCCGGGCCTTAATACCACCAACAACCTCACTCTTCGTTCCTGCAACAACACGTTTGCTAACAAGCAACAACGGACATCGGCCTACGCTACTCGACACCATCCCCTGGCAAGCACCATGCATTGCCATCAACATTATATCCTTTCTCGCCATTCAATGGCGGCATCAACTATGGCTCGAAATGTAAGGTTGCACTCCACTCGAGCCACCTCGAGTGCAAGTTCTGTCTCCTACTGACCACCAAATCTCATCTTGTTGCCTCAACACCATCCACCAAAGACACCCATTAACACACAGACCCAAGCCAACACCTGCAATTTCAGCTCTGCTGTATCACCAACACAACAGTGCTTCATTATCACCACATCCTCAAGTCACTCTGCCCGAGCTCTCGCGCCACCAGGCCTCACCTCAATCACCACCAGATCAAAGCCTAGACTGCCTTTGTTAAACTCACCCATTACAATGACCACCATCTTCGATTATTCTTGATCGACCTCGAGCATAACGACAAACCCTTGAATCAAACCCATCTTCTCATTATTGCTTCTCATCCCATCAATAGCCACCATCATCGCCAACACAAACCGGATCCAAAGCTCATTTGATTCTTCTTCTAATTCAACCATAGGAATTCTCGTTGAACCCATCTTCCTCCATCGATTTCTCGACCAACAAAGCTGACATCATACCTGTTCTATCGGTTTGCGAGACAGACTCATAAATCCTTCCTCTGATTTCAACTCGATTTAAAACCCATCTTCATCACAGTGTCGTTGTTCTTAAATCTCTGATTCATCTTCTCCCCTGAGCTCACAGCAGTGGCAAGTTCTTCCATCGCCTCCAGGATCGAACTCGTCTTCGATTTCCTCGACTAACAAAGCAGCCATGGCTGTGTTTTTTCTAACTCTCGGGTGAACTAGTGAAGAATGATTGAAGAGAAATAACTCTTTCTCGATTTAGGTTTAAGTTAAATGGGGCGGGTATGGATCCTGTACGGGTATGGGTCTACTGGGTTTAGGGTGTGGGTGGATTCAGACACCCACCATTAGTACACCCAAAATGTGCTATTTTCACTCCCTTCTTTTGGATAAGGGACGCCTCTTTGACCTCCCCTTAACCTTGGCTGGGCTCCATATAGTATTCCCTCCTTCGTGAAATGACAATTTTACCCTTTTGCTCAAATTGAGTGATTTCTTCTTCTTTTCCTCCGTGCGACTCCAAAGTAACTATAAAACTCAAAACAAGCGTAAAATACATAATTTACAAGAAAAATAGCAAAGAAAGCATAAACTACTAGATAGTAAATTAGGTGTATTCTACACCTATCACAATATCATCACACTAGGAGAAAGGAATACTAAATACTTCCATACCATTACCCTGAGAAGAAGGAAATGGAATACTATAGAGAGTATTATTAACACTCAAAATGTGGCTACAAGGATAGAGTAGAGATTAGCTCAATCCTTAGAAACTACTTTAAGACCCTTTTTGAAGAAACAACTATAAACCAACAACCAGATAACCAACTTTTCCAGGATATTATACAAGTTCTCACCTCACATGACAATTCCAGTATTTTAATTCCTCCTACTATAGAAGAGATACTTCTAGTCCTAAAAAACATGAAACCCAATAAATCACCAGGACCAGATGGGTTTCCTGTCAGCTTTTTTATTCACAACTGGGACACAGTTGGACAACAAGTTACCTTGACAATTCAAGATTTTTTTGAAAACAAGAAAATGCATCTTGAAATAAACAAGACTCATCTTTTCCTGATTCCTAAGGTTAAGCATCCAAAAAATCCAAGTCAATTCCGGCCAATAGGCCTGTGTAACACGGTATATAAAGTGATAACAAAGATTATAGCCAATAGAATTAAACCATTTTTAGAAAAAATAATTTCTCATTTTCAATCAGCTTTTCTTTCCTCAAGACAGATTTCAGATAACATCATAGTGGCTCATGAAATTATTCATTCTTTTAAAAACAAGAAAGCAAGAACTGGTGGTTTAGGTTTAAAAATGTGAAAAATACAATAACCGCCTACTATATGGGTTGAATATAGAGAAGCCCCACAAAATGGATCATCCCCTATCAACTCCATCCTTTCACATTTTGATATTTCTAGGCCCAAAACTTTAGATTTCAAGGCTTGGTAATAAAGTTTAGGGTTTGGGGGGAATTTGTAATACCAAAAATGCCCTTTACTATATATACCTAATGAAATAGGCTATAGGTTTTATTTCCAGATTCATTTTCATTTTCACTTTCTCTCACTTCTCTCTCGTCTCTGCTATGAAGAAAATTAGGGTTCTTTCATCAAACCGAAGAAAACAATTGCAGAGAGCAAGAAAACGATTCTCGCTCCATCGATATTCGCTGATGACGTTTACATATTACAGAAAAACGAAAGAAATCATTCATTTTTGGTTTTAGATTGAATCTCATATTAGAGCTTTAACGATTCTTTTAGGGTTTTCTTTCTTCCCTATCAGTTACAATCGAATCTCTGTATTTTTTCAGTTGATTCGAAGATATCTCATGTATTGATTGAATTATTATAGTTTTCAATCGATTTGATTCAAACAGGTTTAACAAATGATCATCAATCAACAAGTTCGAATCAATCAATTGACTCTAATTTGTTATTTTGAAGCTACTTCAGGTAAGGTTTTCGATTTGATTCAATAGGTTTTCCTCATTTAGTAGTTCTATTTTCTTAGTTTGATTAGGTTCTGATTTTTGTTTTCTTTGACTTTATTCAGATCAGAGAAGAACATGATTTTTATTGAATCAACGGGTTTTGAATCTAGGTATGTTTAGCTTTGCTGTTGTTTCTGTTGATGTTGTTGTTTAAGTTCGATTTGTTGATAATACTAGTTACTAGTTGAATTCGATCAGCTAAGAAGATATTCTCCATTCAATAAAAACGCTGATCTCTCATGATTCTAGTGGAGCCAATTGTGGACTCTTGTTGGTGTTTTTATCTTGCTTATCTTGACTACACATGTTGAGTTTGATTAACGAATCTATTGTGGTGGTGTTGGTGGATATGCAGGTTTTGGAGGAGTATAAAGAGGTTGTGGTGGTAGTGGTGGTGGTATTGGAGCAGGTTTGAAGGAGGATTTTGAAGTCAATGGTGGTGTTTTAATTGATGAATTGAAGGAGATGATGAGAAGATAGAGGATGAACTACTTTAAGTTTCTACTGCTGGTGCTAGTGGTCACAGGTAGTTAGCTGATTTCACAAGGTTCTCTTCTTTTTTAAATGTTTATATTTTTGTTGTGATCAAGGTTAACTTGTTCTGATAAATTTACTACGTTAGCATCCCCTGTGAATTATTAGTTTTTACTGTTGAATTATGCATCGAGATAGTTCTCGTAGCTGGGACATTGATTATTCGTGATAAACTTACTGCTTTTTCTCCATATAGATAATATTCTTATGACGCCTGATTACCAATATCAGTTCTCTGATTATCATGTAGGCCTTCTTGATTACTTACGACTAGTTACTTCTTTTCTTGAAAGGTAGTATATGGATATATATGGATATAGGTCTGGAATGGTTTCACTTAACTCATACATCTGTTTAATTACACATTACATCTGTTTAACTTCACATTACACAGGCCATATGCATGACAGTTTTCACGTTTAACTAGCATTGGTAGAATATGGATGTGTAACTAGTAGTTACACATGCTAATTAAATGTGTAACTTCTAGGTACACAAGCTAAATAAATGTGTATCTACTAGTTACAAATGCAAATTTGATGTGTAACTTATAGTTACACATGCTAATTTGATGAGATATGCATATGTAACCCAATATGAAACTTTTATCTGTTATAGTGGTTATATTTATGAAATTGAGGAAAGGACATCAAGTCCTAGTAGTAGGGAGTAGCAGTGGAGCTAGTGATTCTGGAAATGATGAGATTGAATGTGGAATTGTTAGTAATGATTATGTAAGTTTGCGAGATAATTTGAATGATGGGGCTTGGGATGTTGGGTTGCTGGGAAACAATATTTAGATGAGGTTTGTGCTGATAAAATACTGTTTGCTTGTATTATAATTTTCGGGATTTTTAGAATATAATACCTTTGAGTTTTCTTTCAGCTCTGAAAAGATGGTAATTACATTGGATGATGGGGTAGAGTGTGCTGGAGTTCCTGTAAAGAACGGGGTGCTTATTGCTGGTGGCCAATCAGGTGTATCTGGTTCTTAATGCATAGTCATGCCATGTATCATTTTGCGGAGCAAGTCTGTGATTAGTTATATACATACATACATTATACGTTTATTGTACAAATCATGATTTGATCATATATGCAGAGTGTTATAGCTTGGCAAGATAAATGGACTTGTAGCTACTAGTTACATGTGCTAGTTAGATGTGTAACTTATAGATACACATGCTAATTAGATGTGTATCTACTAGTTACACATGATTATTAGATGTGTATCTTATAGATACACATGCTAATTGGATGTATAAAGCAGATGTTATATGCATGATGATCGTTTGCTAGAAAGTGGTGGTGACAGTCGTCATAGGTAATTATTTGATTTCAGTTTATGCTACAGTTAAGATTCGATTTCAGTAAAACTCATATTTGAAACGAAGGAGATTTAGTTGCTATTATACCTATAAATGCTTTTTTAACTATGAAACATCATTAACCAAAGACATAATTGAAGAATATGGATTAATCATCAGGATTTTCAGTTGTCTTAATGTATGAGAAAAGTATTGGTGAAGCTTCTAATTGGGATGGTTATTTCCCGTTTACATATGTTTAACCACCTTGTCAAGGATACGACATTTCATGAATTGACCTCATCTTTCGACGTTAACCGCAGCCATGGCTTTGGCACGATCCATCTCCTGGAAGGTAGTTGCAAAGACGACAACTTCGAAAATTGGAAGTAGTTTTGGCACGATCTCATGCGATGAGACTGGAGATGGGTACATTGTTGAGTCAACTAGAGTGTTCACTGACAAGGACAAAGCTGCTGCTCATTTCAAGGTTTGATATTATCCCATACTGTTTATTTTTAAACCTAGGTTCCTTTTGGGTTTTGAAGTTGAAAAAGACATGGATGTGTAACTGCAGCATACACATCTATATGGATGTGTAACTGCTGATTACACATGCATATTGTATGTGTAACTGCAGATTATGCATGCATATTGTATGTGTAACTGCAGATTACACATGCATATTGAAAAAGACATGGATGTGTAACTGCAACATACACATCTATATGGATGTGTAACTGCTGATTACACATGCATATTGTATGTTAGTTGGGTGTAAGACATTACAGTCTTAGACATTTCTTTGCATTATAAAAGCATTTGTGCATCTGCACATTAGTTTAGATTCTATGAACATCTGTAACTCTTGGTTACATGCATGAGGAAAATGTATGTGAACTCTTAGTAAACTAGGAAAATACACGTGTATTACCAATTACACTAGGAAGATGTTGAATGTGCAACTCCTAATTACACTAGTCAGTTGCATGTGTAACTTCTAGCTACACTAGTCAGATTCATGTGAAACTATGCATTGTTGTATGTACCGTTCATTTAATCTTATAAAAACTGATTGCTTGTTGTTATATTTCAGGTTTCCAATAATTTCATAAAAGCTAATTGGTTATTTGTGGTATTGGTCTAGCTAGAATTGGAGTTGACGCTGAATACACAAGTCAGATGCATGTGTAAATCTCAATTACACTAGATAGATGCATATGTAACTCCCAGTTACACTACACAGATGCGTGTGTAACTTTTAGTTACACATGCTAAGAAATTATTGTAAAAAAATCTTAAAGTAATACATGTATTTTTTTATGTTTTCTTTTTTATGTCTATTTTTTTGATGCGTAAGATGTCATTACACATGCCATATGGATGTGTAACATCTGGATACACATGTCATATGCATGTGTAACTTATGCTTACACATGTCATACGCATGTGTAACCCTTTCATGTCATACCCATGTGTAACTTCTGGATACACATGCTCGTTGCATGTGTAACTTCAGATTACACATCCATATATTATTGGTGGGAGGCGGTAGTCGGTGGTGGTGGCAGCCAGTGGCGGCGGTTGGTGGTGGTGGTCGTCGAAGGTGGTGGTGGTGGTGGTGGTCGAAGATGGTTGGTGGCAGTTGTGGTTAGAGGTGGTGGTCGGAGGTGGTTTGACGGTGGTGGTGGCCGGAGGTGGTTTGACGGTGGTGGTTGGTGGAGGTGGTGGTCGGAGGTGGTTGATGGTGGTGGTCGGAGGTGTTGGTGGTGGTGGTCGGAGGTGATTTGACGGAGGTGGTTGGTGGCGGTGGTGGTCGGAGGTGGTTGGCGGTGGCTGTGGTGGTCGGAGGTGATTGACTATATTTTAATAACTTTGGGCCTAAATTTAAATTTTATTTAATTATGGGCTTGACAATATATAAAAGGGTATGGATGTCTTTTATTAACTCCGCACCTAGATTTAAACTTCTTTTAATTAAGGGCCTCATATTATGGGTAACCCGTGGGTGGGGTCTTAGCCTAATTTCCTAAGGCCTTCGACAGAGTAAATTGGAATTTCTTGATCTCAGCACTGACTTCCTTTGGTTTTAGTAAGGATGTATGTCTGCTAATAGAACAATGCATTTTTACAACTAATATTTCGGTCCTTTTAAATGGCACTCCTGGGGAAGCTTTTAAACCTACTAGAGGTCTAAGACAAAGATTTTACATGGAGTTAAGATAACTCCAAAGAGTGAACCTATGTCTCACTTGTTTTTTGCTCATGATTGTCTTCTTTTTGTAAAGGCTGATCTTGTAGAATGTAAAAACCTTCTAGATACTATAGCAATTTTTAGTAAAGCCTCAGGACAACTCATTAACTTTGAAAAGTCAGGGGTTTTATTTGGTAAAAAAGTCGTTCCCAAACACCAAATAATGATGTCCAAACTTCTGAAAATAAAACACATTAAGTCTTAAAGATCCATATCTAGGAGCTCCCATATTTATGGAAAAATCCAAAATAAAAACCTTTGCTCCAATCATAGAAAGAATGGAAACCAGAGCCAAAGGTTGGAAAGGTCTAGTCCTCTCTCAACCTAGTAGATCAGTTTTAAATAGAGCAGTTCTAACTAGTATTCCCACTTATCAGATGAGATGCTTTATCCTTCCCAAAAAGATTACTAACCAAATAAATGCAATTCAAAGGGACTTCTGGTGGGGTAAAGAAACATGAAGGAAAGGTTTCTACCCTAAAAATTGGCCAAGCCTATGTAAACCAATAAAACAGGGAGGATTAGGGTTCAAAGATGCTAGGAAATTCAATCTTGCTATGCATGCTAAACTAGCTTGGAGATTAGTGAAAGAGCCTAATGCTCTTTGGGTCAAAACTATGGGTTCTAGATATTTTAGAAATTCAAAACCACTAAGAGCTAAAGCTAGAACTAAAGGCCCTTGTACCTGGAACTGTATAAGTAAAGGTCTGGAACTTATATACAAATACAAATTTTGGGAAGTAGGAAATGGATACGAAATTAATATTTGGAATGATAAATGGATACCTGGATTAGGGGAGACTCTAGAGAATATTTGTACGCCATCAAACAATCAATTTACATTAGTTTCTGACCTAATTAATAAGGAAACTTGCTCCTGGAACATAAATTTAGTAAACTATATATTCCCTGAAGAGATTGCTTCCAAGATTAGGAATATCTATCTCTTTAAAGACAAGAACAACATGCTTAAGAAAGTTCAGATGGACACTAACTAAATCAGAGACTATACAGTGAAATCTTTATATGACAAATTTAATGAAACAAGAACAGAGGTAGTTAGTCTAAACTTACCTGAGTCTTTTGGATAGCCTTATGGAAATTATATATTTCCCAAAGGATTAAACTCTTTCTATGGAAATGCCTACAAAATGCCTTAGCTACCAACTCTAAACTTTATGGGAAAGTAAAAGATGTTGATCCTTATTGCACCATGTGGAGCAGAAGTAGAAAATATTGAACATCTATTACTACATTGTCCCTATGCTAAAGAAATCTGGAACTCAACCCCTAATCCAATCACTCTTAATATAGATAGATCAAGTACTCTCCTGAAGTTATGCAAGGACTGGATTAAGAACCCTAGAAAAGAAATCTCTCTAAAATTGATGCTTACTAAGATGTAGCACATTTGGAAGGAAAGATGTAACTGAGTTTTCGAAAACAAGGTAACATCAGCTAAAAATATAACCTTAGAAATTCAAGGATATGTATCTTTCTGGGCAAGAAAAAGTAACACTCAGGATAAACCTAAGAAAGCAAAGAAGAATTCCCTAAAACCATCTTGGCAAGCACCTTCTAAGGACACTCTCAAGATTAATGTGGATGCATCTTGGATTTCTAACAATTTACCTTCTAGCTATGCTATAATTCTAAGAGATGATGCAGGCAACTCGGGAGGAGGAAAAACAGGACAATTAGCAACCATAGACCCACAAGAAGCGGAGGCTCTAGGAGTAATGTAGTCTGCAACTCGGGCGCATGAAAAAAGTTTGGAGAATTCAGTATAGAAGGAGATTGTGAAAGCATTATCAAATACTTGCAAGGAAAGGTAGCTGATATATCTTGGCGCTCAAGGGCTTATCTAGATGAAGCAATCATATTGGTACAACTATGCAACAATTTTTTGGGCTTTTACTTTGTTCCAAGTTTAGGAAATGGTGCAACAGACACCTTAGCCAAATTTGTAAGGCCTTTAAACACTACTGTTATTTAGGACGTAATCCCACCGGCTTGTATTTCTAAAAAACTATTAGTAGATGAATCTAATATCAGAGAATCCGCATGTGGATCGATATTAGATGACTCTACTTCTTTTGTCTCTCGGATCCCTTTGGGACCTTAGTTTTTCAATGAAATGGCTTATTCACAAAATAAAATAAAATAATAATAATTGTGTATGGGAACTCTCCTTATGGGAGTACGGATTTTCTTACCAATATTAAAACACCTCCTCCAGCCTTATCCATAAAAATATGGGCAGTGGAGGGAAGTGAGAATTACGGTGGAGACCAAATTCTTCCCTCTTACGAGGTCCTAAAGACTTCGACAATTGCCAGATGCTCGAATTTCTACCGACCAGGAAAGTAAAAGACGGTCGGGGTTTGAGCACATAAGTAACAAATTTGATAATCGTTTAGGATTTTAGAGCAACCACAGTGGACGATTAAAACAAAAAATTTGGTCCGGAAACCAATCATAGTCAAAAGGACTAAAGAGTAAAAACCAGACTAAAACCAAATATTAGAGTATATTTGGTATGGAACCCGGACCAAAACCAAATTTGGTCGAGCGAAGTTTAAAAGTACGTTTGTTAATAGGAGAGCTTTTAACTTACGTTTCACTTGAAGCGAATGTATATTTTCCGTCCCGTTGGTCCGGCGTTTATATAATGTACGCTTCAGCTAGGCGTTGATATAATGTACGCCCGAATATGCGTAGGTAAAATGTACGCCTGATAACATGCGATCATTATAAATTCGCCCCATTGGGACGAAGTAAATATCAACGCCTCATTCAGGCGTGCATTATAAGACCGCCCCACTCAAATAAACACCCATTCATATAATTAACATTATACTGGACTATTAACTGAAAATGGTAGAGGTAGACTATTTATATGCATCGAACTGATAATGCAATAATTAATATAAGTAAACCTAAAATTTGATGAGAACCCAATCACGGAAACCTTTTATCACCGGCAATACCAAAAGAAAGTTAATCAATGACAATCAGGAAAAACCGTTTATCACCACCGATACCAAAAGAAAGTTAATTACAGTTAATTAGGAATCTGTAGATGCCGGACAAACTAAATCTGGTTCGAGTACAACGATCATAGTTCATGGAAGGAGATTCTGATATGTACAACGATCATAGTTCTTAATTTTCCTCCGCCCAACACGTGTGGCGTACATGTGTATATTTGGGCGAACCTATAATGTTCGTTTCTTTCTGGCGTTGATGAAATCTCATGCCCCATCAGGCGTGTACATTACTTCCGTCCGTTACGTGGGCGTGGATTATACGTACGCCCCAAAACATGCGTTAGTTTTATCTTCGCCCCACAACAAGCGTTATTTCTATGCACGCCTCATACAAATGTACGTTATATTTCCGCTCGACAGCAAACGAAGGCTATACTCCCGCTCGACTAAATATACTCCACTACCGTAGCGTGACACCACGGACTAAACTCAAATTTGATCGTTTTTTTTTTGGTCTTTCGTTTTGATCGCACCATTGTAATTGCTCTTAGACCCCTCTAGTCGATAATATCATGTGGCACTTGTCCAAAAAGAAAAAACTAAAATAAAATAAACCAAACAACAAAAAATAATACTTCTGCTTATACACACTCTCTCCCTCCATATCTGTCTCTCTCTTCCTATAAATATGTACTTCGTTTCCAGGTGTCTCTGATCCTCATTTCATTTGTCTCTCTGTCCTTCTGTCTATCTCTTGTTTTACCTACGACGACGACGACGACGAAGCTCGACACCCCCATTTTCGACGACGACGACGACAACAACTCTGATTTTCAGGAACAACACCCAGTCAAGATTATATAGCCAGGTAAATGTTTTTAAAAATTTCTCTCTTATTTCCAGGAATCGAGGATGAAAGATTCCTTCACTTTCATTTCTTTCTCTCTTGTAATGAAGATTTTTTGGATTTCCATTTTCAATTATCCTTAGTGTCCGAAAATCACAATAATAATACTCCATTATTGTTGTTGTTCTAGATTTGGGTTTTAGTCATCAAATCAAATCAGTTAAAATTAGGTGTATTAGTATTATTTATAAGCAATCTTAGTATCACCAAACTAATTATTATCAAGTTACAGAAGAAACAAAGAGGAGAACACGACAAATCCAAAACAAGCTTTGATCAAGACATTTCAAAGAAGTTTTGATTTTTCTTCGTCTTCCCAATATATTGAATTGAGTCACTAACTAATTCTGAGCTGGGTATATCCAAATTGATATGTCCAAAGGTGAAAAGTAGGTGGATTTTTTAAGGATACTAAAGGTGATGCTTTTGGCACATTTTGAAAAGTGAAATCAATATTCACAACTCTCAGTTCCCAGAGAATTGCGTCTTAAAGAATTTTGATGATGACTTTAGGATTTGATTCCTTCGGCATTGTATAAATGATTCGCATCATTTACCCAGTCTTGGAGCTTGAAAAAATGATAATTCATCTTCTGCATTACAAAGCTCATGTGTAAGAACCTATGAATTGGTCTTGGTTTAGCACTTTCTTTGGCTAAATACCCAAACAAAAAGATTTTGGTGGGCCAGATGTTGCACTAAGTGTTGTTGATTGCTGCCGATTATTTTGATTAAACAATAAGTAATTTTCCTTAATCCTCAAGTGTCAAACACATAACTTTTTCTTGCTTCACATGATTTGATTGGTCCTTAGTGGATTACCACTAATTAACTCGGTCCAAGAAATGTGACTTATCACTTCTAGTTAATATCTCAGTACAGGGTAACACACTGGTCTGTTTACTTCAATTACTAGTCATATGTTTAAGCTTTTGGGTAAATTACTAGAGTTTGTGTCCCTCTGGCCAAGTTAAACTTTTAGTTAAATTGCTTTATGCTTCATCTCAATTATTGTGTTCGGAGGAACATTTGTTTTCTGGGTTGTGATCCTCTTTCTTCTCCATGGTGGTTTATGTAGAAAGTAGTGGTATAGAAGATCCCTGTGATATTCTAAGGAGTTTTGGAATCTGGATCACCACTGTGTAGCCAGCGGCCGCAGGTAATTTTATCTCCACCCCCTCTCCCCACTCTGCATCTATGTATCTCCTCCCCCTCTCCCCACACAGTGTTACATTTTAGAAGCTTCTCTGTAGTGTTATACCTCTGTGTTTATTGTTTTTAACATAATTCACTGAATAATCTCACCATACTTGTAGGTAGAAGCGCAGATGCAGCTATTTCTCAAGGGTCCATCAAGTACTTGCTGTATGTCACTTACTCATGCATCTGTAAAATAGGAAACGGAGGATCTTTACTACAGTTTGGGTCTGGAGCATGTAACAAAAGCTCCAGACATTATCTCAACGGCGAACATCTATGATTTTTTTTCTTTAACAAAAAATAGCCTTGCAGCTGATAGCTCGTAGCGAACGAGGAATATTGCCTATGCCTAGTAAAAAGAAACACCACATACTCACCTGTGAAAAACATCTTTCTTAGCCCTTTGAAGATTTTCATTTTTCAAAGAGGTAGAAGATAGAAACTGTACATTGTAGAAAAGAAGAAGATGGCATTAGCTCCAACTGTAAAAGTAGTTTTGGGATCAATTGCCTTTGGGATATTTTGGATGTTGGCTGTATTCCCGGCAGTCCCTTTCCTACCTATTGGAAGGACAGCTGGTTCACTACTAGGTGCCATGCTAATGGTCATGTTCAGAGTCATTACTCCAGAGCAAGCATATTCTGCAATAGACCTACCAATCCTCGGTCTTCTCTTTGGCACTATGGTTGTGAGCATATACCTTGAAAGAGCTGATATGTTTAAGTACTTAGGTAAACTGCTTTCCTGGAAAAGCCTTGGTCCAAAAGATTTACTTTGCCGAGTCTGTTTCGTTTCCGCCATTTCAAGTGCTTTATTCACAAATGATACTTGTTGTGTTGTTCTCACTGAATTCGTACTGAAGATTGCTAAGCAGAATAATCTTCCACCTCGTCCTTTCTTACTAGCTTTGGCATCTAGTGCAAACATTGGGTCTTCTGCAACTCCAATTGGTAACCCGCAGAATTTAGTAATAGCTTTCCAGGGTAAGATCACCTTTGAAGGCTTCGTATTTGGGATTTTCCCTGCAATGATTGTGGGAGTAGTTATGAATACCATCATTCTACTGGGCATGTTTTGGAGGGTATTATCTGTTCAGAAGGACGAAGAAGATGTTGTTGCGGCTCAAGAAATAGAAGTTGCTGAGGAAGATGTGAGTTCCCATCGCTTCTCACCTGCCACAATGTCACATTCTCAAGAATTAGAAGGGGAAGGGATAATTAGCAGATCATCAAGATCGAGCAGTTTAGGGGAGTTCCAGCATATGGAGATTCGAAACAGAATAGTTTCGAGCCCTGAAGTCGATTCACTCCAGAGAGTCTCACTTGAAGTAGGAAGTGAGTCTGCAAGGATACCTAATGGATCAAAAGAGAATGGAACTCACACTCCCCCCCAATTGGAAAATACGACACCATCCAGGGGAAGGAGGGTTACGCTAAATGGGATGAGCAGCAGTAACCTTGCGTTAAGTGATTCAAAAGATGTATCGGTCTCTATTCATTCATCAGATGGAAAGGAGGGTCCTATTAAGAGATGGAAGAGGTCGATATGGAAAACATCTGTTTACCTCGTTACAATAGGAATGCTAATTGCTCTACTGTTGGGTCTGAACATGTCATGGACTGCCATAACTGCTTCCCTTGCTCTAGTGGTTCTTGATTTCAAAGATGCCGGACCAAGTCTCGAGAAGGTATGGTTTTCAATCCTTCATCCTTTCTGTTTATTGAAAATATAAAGCTTAAAGTTTTTAAGGCTGTAAGCTTACAACATATGGATTTTCCAGGAGACGTTTTAAGTACTGTTTATTTATTTTTTTTTATTTTTTTTTGCTAAAGATGCTATCTAGATTCGCAACCGAGACTCATTCAACCATCTCTGTACCCTTCTTTAGGTTTCCTATTCTCTCCTGATATTTTTCTGCGGTATGTTTATTACCGTTGATGGCTTCAACAAAACGGGAATACCAAGTGCCATTTGGGATTTTATGGAGCCTCATGCACGTATCGAGCATCCTAGTGGGATCGTTGTGCTCGCTGTGGTCATACTTGTGCTCTCAAATCTTGCTTCAAATGTACCTACAGGTAAGTCCTTTAGTTAGCAATATTGTATTGTCAATTTATATGTTTGTTTTTTTTTCTGTTGTCGTAATTCTGTTTTGGGCTAGATATTATGAACTAGGATGGATATATCTTTAAAGAAGTTTTTTGTTGTGTTGTGTGTGTTTCGTCAATCAAGAATGTTGTCTGTCATGAGCTTTTTTACTAATCGCCAAAATGACAAACACATCAATAACTCCTTCAGCCTAAAATTTAGTGGATCATTTGACAAACAACTTAGAATTGCATTGATATGGTAGTAGAATGCTATAACTTGGAAATGATTGGCAAAAATTCGTAATACTTACATGAAAACGGTAACTTTTGTTTTCTCGATACCTGCTCTACCACAGTCGGTAGTTATTGCTAATCTAGGTGTGGTTCCATTGAAAACTTACATAAATAATATCATAGCGAGGATCAGTAAATGCCATGTCTCTTCATACACGTTGAATCAAAACAAGAAATTCTTCATGCTTCTTATTCTTCAGTTATGATATCAGGGCCCCATTCTTTCTGTATGCAAAAAATTTTTAGATCAGTTATAATCACTCACAATCTTGCCAATATATATCTCTAAGCATGTATTCATGGTTCCCCTGTTATTGATATTTGGCTTCTCTTGCAACATTACTGAAATCTCTACAAATCGGCAATCTTTACGGCCTTGTGAAGCTTGGTCGGACTGTAGCATGTGCCGACCGCCAACTATAAGTATCAACAAAATGATGCAGTGAAGTTATTCCTCCATTTGTTTGACGTCAAGATCCATTGGTCTGCATATAGTTAACCCTTTATTTATTGTAAGAGCCACTTGGATCAAAATAAGTGCATTAAGCTGCTAGTTCAAGTAGCATTTGACAGACATGGAAACCACATCTTAGAATGCTGTCTATTTGCTTTTCCTTTTCGTATTCTATGGACGGATGGGTCCATGTATGTCAGTGTTGGGATTTTAAGTTATGCCTCGTACAAGATTGTCGTAAAATGCTTTGCTGCTGCTGCTGCTGCTGTTGTTGTCTACCTAATATTGACAGTTAGTCTCTCTGTTTATCTCTCAATGGTTATTAGTTTTGCTGCTTGGAGCACGAGTTGCAGCATCAGCAGCAGAAAGCTCTCCAGCAAATGAAAAGAAAGCATGGCTAATATTGGCATGGGTGAGTACTGTTGCCGGTAACTTATCATTGTTAGGGTCAGCTGCAAATTTGATAGTGTGTGAGCAAGCTCGTCGAGCTCAGTTATTAGGTTACAATCTTTCCTTTTGGAACCATCTAAAGTTTGGACTTCCCTCGACTGTCATTGTCACTGCAATTGGTTTGTTGCTTATAAAGGGTTGATACATATACAGTTTGAAGCCTTCCTATTCATTTTTTATGTAAATACATGTAGAATTGTTACACAGTAAGTTGAGAAGAGAAACCAACAAGTTCAATCAGAAAAGTGAATCAACTTTACAGTGTATACTTCCGAGTTATGATGTTTTTTTTTTTTTTTTTTCGTTTTTGTGCTTAAAGCATAAGAGAATTCATGTAAGCTATTTCGATACGATTATGGTGCCAGCTCACTTGAACTGTAGCACTCCATTGCTTATTGAACCAAAGACACCATTGGCCAAATTTGGATATAAACATCTACACTATTACTGTTTCAGAACGAACCATTCATCTTTCAGTTTTGATAATGAGTTTCAGAAAGGTAGAAAATCGACCTTGAACACATGTATCCGAAAGAGAGATTATTGTAGCTGTTACAAGATACTCAGCAGGACATATACCTGGCACTTATACAGTCAGTTCTCATTTCTCTGTAGGGCGAGCTTCCTTCCAACTGGACTAAGTCTTATGGGGTGCTAGTCTAGCACCTAGATTAGCAGTCAGGACTACCTCCTAAGTCTTATGGGAGTGCTAATCTAGCAGCTAGATTAGCAGTCCACGTCAGCCCAGCGCTGAACCATTCCGCGAAAAGGTAGTTTTTCAAGCGTCGAATCATTCAGCGTAACTATCTAGCATGCTAGTTCACGTGCTAGCAACTGGTAGGAGAGAGAACTAGTGTTAACTTTTTTGCCACACATTTTTTTTGAATTGCAACACTTAAGTGCTAATCTAGCACCTCCAATCTAGCCCATAAGACTAAGTCGGTTTTGACGTGCTACCTCCCACCCCTTTAATGCGCGGAAGCCAAAATAAATACTTTATCCAATTTGAAAGCGGACAGAAATTCAGCCGTCAGATCCAAGTTTTGTTTTCCGTGTGAACATTTGATAGGAGCCGTAGGATTTCCGTGTTTCATTTTCAAAGTTTTTTTTTTTTTTTTTTTTTTTTTTTTTTTTTTTTTTTTGTTTTGTTTTTTTTTAGGAGACCTAAACTAACAAGAAAAAAAGAAGCTAACAACTACAAACTACTCTCTAAAATAAGTCTTAGAACTCTTATCCTCTTTAATAATGAGCTGCAATCAGGACTAAAATCTCCAACATCCAATTCCAAGAAAGGCCGAGAGGGATGAATAGCGGCTAGAACATCCGCAACACGGTTAGTTTCTCTGTACATATGCCCTACCCTGGCCCTGTGAAAGCGCTTACGAAGCTGAAAAATTCTTCTCCAAAGCTGAATAACTTCCCAACCAGGTTTAGGATCACGGTTTTTCAACAACTTACAAACATCCATTGAATAAGTAGTAATGCAGATCTTGCTCTGATTCTTCAAAATGGCTCCCTTCAAAGTAAGATCAGCTCCACGTAGTTCGAGAGATAAAACTGAATCAGGACCCCCGATGAAAGCAGCAAAATGAGTACCACAATGTTCACGCATGAGAGCAGCAAACCCTCCAGAACTATCTCTCTTTGAACCATCAATATTGACCAATAATTCATCAGGTGCAGGAAATTTCCATTTAGGCTATGCATTTCTTCTTCTTCAGCTTACAATTTACTGCCCATCTATTCAAGAAAGACTTCATGAAGGGAGAGTTGACATCAAAGAAATTGCCAGACTGTACTTTTAACCTGACATCATTGACTATGAGACAACTAACAATATCTTCAGAATCTCCCACCCCTTTAATGCGCTGAAGCCAAAATAAAACTTTATCCAATTTGAAAGCGGACAGAAATTCAGCCGTCAGATCCAAGTTTTGTTTTCCGTTTGAACATTTGATAGGAACCGTAGGATTTCCGTGTTTCATTTTCAAAGGTTTTTTTTTTTTTTTTTTGTATTTTTTGTTTTGATACAAGGAGACCCAAACCAACAAGAAAAAAGAAAGAAAGAAGCTAACAACTACAAACTACTCTCTAAAATAAGTATTAGAACTCATATCATCTTCAATAATGAGCTGCAATCAGGACTAAAATCTCCAACATCCAATTCCAAGAAAGGCTGAGAGGGATGAATAACGGCTAGAACATCCGCAGCACGGTTAGTTTCTCCGTAGATATTCCCTACCCTGGCCCTGCGAAAACGCTTACGAAGCTGACAAATTCTTCTCCAAAGCTGAAGAACTTCCCAACCAGGTTTAGGATTATTGCTTTTCAACAACTTATAAACATCCATTGAATAAGTAGTAATGTAGATCTTACTATTATTCTTCAAAATGACTCCCTTCAAAGCAAGCTCAGCTCCACGTAGTTCAAGAGATAAAACTGAATCAGGACCAGACCCACGATGAAAACAGTAATAGGAGTACCACAATGATCACGCATTAGAGCAGCAAACCCTCAAGAACTATCTCTCTTTGAACCATCAATATTGACCAATAATTCATCAGGTGCAGGAAATTTCCATTTAGGCTATGCGTGTCTTCTTCTTCAGCTTACAATATACTTCCCATCTATTCAAGAAAGACTTCATGAAGGGAGAGTTGACATCAAAGAAATTGCCAGACTGTACTTTTAACTTGACATCATTGACTATGAGACAACTAACAGTATTTTCAGAATTGGATATAGTAGAATGAAACCTTCTATTCCGTTCTTTCCAAATATGATAAATAAAACTATTAAGAACAAGCTTTATAATTGAATTGATAACGCCATCTCTTACAAAATGGTCTACACACCACTATAACTCAATCTCCCATTTTAAAAACATGACCTATAATATCCTAGTTTCAACATTAACCCTTGCCATATAGTACAAGAAAATAAACACTTATGATCCTCATCTTGAGGAGCAGCATTACAAAGAAGACATGTTGCATCAGGAATAACACCCCACTTCATTTGCCTGCATCTTTTAAGTCTTATGTGCATGTCATCCAACCTATGAAGGAATGTCTAGAGATGAGACCCTTAAACCATTCCAGACGATGCCACTTCATGTCAGGTCTAGAAAGAGTAATGGCATCATAAGTTTGTCTCTATTAGGTGAATCATCAAAAAAAGGAGCTACAAAGTGCTAAAAATAGCTAAGAAGAGAAGTATTCCAAGTATCCAAGTGCCCAAGTCAAAGAGAAGCGGAAGAAGTGCGACGAAACGGAGCAAAGATGCTCAAAATAAATACACAGGCCAAAGACCAAGCTTAACTCATTCAAATCCAGGATTTCTTATCACCACCTTGAATAGAATTCAATTACAAAAAGAATGCAAAAATAATGAGATCATTACGAGTTCGACGAAGAAGTTGTGGGCAAAACAAGCTTTTTATCGAATACCGAAGACATGAAGGTTTGCAAACCGGTTTGTGAACCATGATTTCGTGGAATAAAGAGTTTGCATACCGGTTTTCAAACAAAAAAGTTCCTGGACATTTTTCTACAAAAAGAGTTTGCAAACTGGTTTGCAAACAATGAAGTCTAAAATTCATGAACTATATTTTAGGGTTTTCTTTCATAGTTTAAGGTCGGGGTTCTTGAACCGACTTAGATACTTGATGGCCAAGTAATGTAAACCTATATAAATAGGTATTAGGCCTTTCATAGAATCTCATATCACAAGCTAGGGTTTATTCTACATCTTAAACCTAAGGTCTACCCCTTTGGGGGGAAACCACCATGATTCATCTTCTTTGTAATATGAGTAGCTAAATCCTTTGTTGATTAGGGATGAATCCAATGTTCTAAGCGTAAAGCTTTATTATCAATATTAATATATTGAGAGTTTTTATCATCATCGTTTGTCTTTACCATATCTAGGGTTTATGAGTTATTCTTAGATTGATTTGGGATGCATACTAGATTGGTCTATTGATTGTTCTACCGATACTAGAAGTTATGAGATAAGTAATCGTCGATTAACTCTCTATACAAGTAGAAATTGCGAGACCTTGCAGAGGGATTCCGTGGAGCAATTGCGAGTCAAGACAACACCAGCAAGTAAACCTTGATCTAATAGTTTAACTACTGGGATCGACCTAAATTCACAAAGCTTAAGGCGTTCGATTGGATTACACCTTGAATGATCTACTACTTGGTGGCTCGTTGGATAAAATCTAGTAGTCGAGAACTTCCGTATCAAGTGATAAAAGGAGTTTTGGGGATAACATTGATCTAGCTGTTATTCTACGGTTGGTGATGAATGGTTCTTACGGACAATAGATAAGTATACTAATCCAGCTATCGCTTGGTAACTGCAAAGGATTCCTTGTTCATCTCTTTTCTTTATTATTGTCGTTATATTTATTTTACAACCAATCCCCCATTGTGATTTACTTCATTTTTACGATTCAAATAACCTATCAGTTACACAACTCTCTGTGGGAGTGATCTCTTACTACCACTATATTATTAGTTAATTAGTGGGAAATATCTTGATTAGTATGTTGCACTTACAACAGCCCATCAGAAAGTGCCATCCATGTTCATTAATATAGCCACCAACCAAATGCTTTCCAAGCTGGCTAATCACATTTAAAGTTGAGATAGGTGCCCAATCACATAACTTGTCATTAGGATACCAGAAATCAAACAAGAAGCAATTATTTTTACCATTTCCTAAGACAGTGCCAACGAAAGGGAGAGCAGCATCTCTACAACTTAAAATTCTCCTCCAACTCCAAGAGCAGTCTTAAAGGATAGGCATGCTCCTGAAATCCTTGTGCTTGATAAGGTTAGACTTGACCCATTGAGTCCATACAGTGATTTTGCCAGCAAAAAAGTCCCAAATGTATCGCAAATTTGCAGAAATATTGGTACTCTCTAAATTTTTCACTCCTAACCCTCCTCCAGAAAGGGGAAGACAAATTTGGAGCCAGCTTATAGGGTTATTTCTTTTGTTCATCTCCGGACTATCCCATAAGAATCTTCGAAATATTGAATTAAGCTCCGCAATAACTCTTTTAGGCAAAATAAAACATGAAAACCAGAAATAGATCATGACACTTAACACAACTTTAATAAGCAAGAGTCTTTCGGAACATGCCAAAAATATGGCTTTCCAAGACTTATCTCTCTTAGTAATTTTGGCAATCAAAGGGAGGCAGTTGACATACGAAAGTTTAGTAGAATTCAATGGCACACCTAGATATTTGACTGGGAGAGAACCTTCAGAACAACCAAGACAGAGCAAAATGTTCTCTAGAACATAGCTACTAACCCCTGAATGAAACACAAAAGTTTTATGAACACTCATCTCAAGATCGGAGCATGAACTGAATTTCAAAATGGCTTGTTGAACAGAAGAAGCAGCCTCAAGGGAACCTTTAAATAAAACCAGTATATCATCAGCGAAGCAAAGGTGAGTAAGCTTGGTGAAACTGAACTTTTTAAGGAGAACAACACTGAAAACTTCCATAACAATGACAAAAAGGTAAGAAGAAAGAGGTCACCCTTGTCGCAGACCTCTACTAGCACCAAAAAAACCGTACGGGGAGACATTAATCATTACAGAAAACTTTGAAGTAGAAATGCAAAGAAAAATCCAATTATAAAAGACATTAGGAAAACCAAACTTCTTTAAATCCTTGATCATAGCTTCCTAAGTAACTGAATCGTAAGCTTTGCGAAGATCAATTTTCAAGGCACATCCAGCAGCTCCGTTCTGCCTATGATAGTTCCTTACTAACTCGTGAGCAAGCATCACTTTATCTTGAATTGCTCATCCTGAGATAAAAGCGGAATGATTTGAACTTATGAGCTCACTCATCACCCCTTTCATTCTAAGAGCCATAATCTTGGCAATACATTTATAAATGACATTGCAGCAAGAAATATGCCTATAGTCACTCATCGTACAAGCATTATCATATTTTTTAACTAAGGTAATAAAAGTACTATTAACTTCATGTAATAATTTACCTTTCTTAAAGAAGTTTGTGATAGCTTTAACGAAATCGTCACCAACAACATCCCAGGCAGCTTTGAAAAATTAACTAGAAAAACCATCGGGACCGAGAGACTTACTGGAATCAATAGAAGCGAGGGCATGAACCACTTCATCTCTGATCGCTGGGGCCACTAGCTTGTCAGCATCAGCTTCGGATGGAATCTTATCAAACTGAATACTAGCCAAAACAACATCAGCGTCACATGCAACCGAAGAATCATTGAAAAGAGTCTCGTAATCAACACATTCACTTGCAATAGCCTTATCATCCAAAAGTTTTTAATGAAATTGTGGAAAAACCTAGAATTGGAATCACCAACACCCATCCACTTCACCTTAGATTGTTGCTTAACTATCGAAGAATCAAACCTAGACAACCATCATCGGATTGCCTCTCGCAGGAAAACACCACTTTATCCTAACAATGTCAAGAAAGTCAGTATCTTCAGAAATAAAGTTGCAAAAGAGAAAAGGAGGAGGGACATGATTCCTTCCTTCAAAGATAGTAACAACACTGGGACTATGATCGGAGATACCAGGAAGTAAAAATTCAGCAGTAGAATCCTGAAAATCAACCAACCATTCAAAGTTGACCAACACTCTATCAATTTTAGCAGCAACTCTATGCTCACCTTGTTGTTAATTACTCCACGTAAAATATCAACCAGAATAAGAGAGATCGAAAAAATGAGCATCTTCACTACAGTCCCAAAAGTCGGAATATTGAGAAGCAAGAATATGGGCTCTACTAGATTTATCATTTACATCTAAAATAGAGTTAAAATCACCTAAGAGGATCCAGGGATAATTATTAGAATAAGCAGATGAAACAATCTCAGCCCATAAAGAACGTCTCACTATACCATCATTATCACCATAAACAAATGAAACAATGCATTTCTTATTATTCGGAAAAAGAACTTCAAGAAAGATAATCTGAGCAGAACTTTTAATCAATGAAACCTGCAACTCTTCAGGATTCCACCTAATCCAAACTCTACTAGAGTTAATAAGCATAATTATCTAATAATTTCCAATTAGAATTAATTATACTTCTTATTCTATCACAGTTTACACTCTGCACACGAGTTTCAACTAAAACAACAAGAGATAATTATTCTCACTAATGTAACTACATACTTCTCTTTGTTTCAGGGGATAATTTAGACCCCTGATGTTCCAACAACCGAATTTAATCATTATTAATGATAAGATGGTGTACCTTCCTATTATTCCTTCCACACTTTTTGTTGTCTGCAACTTTCAAATAAGCCTTTGAAACACCTTGACTCGAGGATTTCTAACTGAAATGAGATCTAATTCCACCAGCAGCTTCATCCGAAGACTCAACTCATCAGGTACCATATCTTCATTTCTAGAAAAGTTAGTAACAGAATCATAGATAACAGTAGTGTTAGAGCATAGCTCGGTTGAACCCACCAAGCGTTGGTATGTCAAGTTTGGTTGTCATATTTTAGTGAATTAAAACTCAATTAAAGAGTTGCTTGTTTATATACTAGAGACAACTTCGTATAGGTTAGTCTAGAAAGATTAGAATAATGAGACATACAAGTATTACTCGAAGACTTGAAGAATGTGAAGAAGTAACAAGCTACATCGACGACAAAGTATATTGAAAACATAACTGCGAAGATTTGAATGATTATACTCTAGTAGACATAGTGTTGAGGAATTACAATACAAAATATAACGCTTATCTTTTGAACTTCGTATATAAGACATCGACATAATCGTATGAATGCTATTGTGATTGTGTGTATGGGTATGGGTGAAGATTTCGTCCTAGGAAACAATGTTTTACATTCATTTAAAGGAAGTACATTCATGAACTTGTTTTGTGAATCAAAAGGGAAATCACTAGGCTTATTGGTATTGTTATTCATTGCATATCTTTGGATTACCAATATGTGTGAGTTATTAGAACCGATCATAACTTTTTATTTATTTTGGTAAAACTAGTCACAATGCTTGACTTATGTATTGGTATGACTTTTATTAGTGTAACCGATCCTAAGTAATCACCTAAGATGGTATGAACGATATTTGTAATTGGTGTGACCGATACTGGTAATTGGTGTAACCGATCCTAATAATTGGTGTGACCGATCACAAAAAAATGTGTAATCGAAACTTGTAGTTGGTGTAACCGGTCCTAGTAATTGGTGTAAACGATCATGGTAACTGGTGTGACCGATCACAAGTAATACCATGAGAATATGGTAACCGCTCCTGGTAATTGATGTAACCAACTTGGTAACTGATGTGACCGGTCCCAGTAACCATATTAAGGTAGAACCGATCCTTGTGTTTGGTAGAACCGTAAACCCATGATTAGTGTGTTGATGTGATCAATCACATAGTTCTTGGAAATCAGATGAACCAGTTCTAAACTTGTTTGGAAGAGTGCTATAATCGGTTCCAATATTGTAAATATGAAAAAAGGATTTACAAAGAAATAAGATGTCGACATACTTTGAACATGTTCAGTAACTCTTATCTTTTATTGTTCAAAGATATTCCTTAATAACTCAAGTAGATCCCGAACCGAAATAAGTTGAGAATCTTTTAATTAAGGTTGTTAATTTTATATGCTTTTAATTACCAGCAATTAAAATGCATATCTCTGGAAAATAAAAATTGGTAATGTGCTTTTACTAATTGGAGATTTTCTAGTAGGATTTTGGTTAATATTGGACAAAGCATTTCCAGGAATTATGAAAACCCCTAAGAGCCAGCAAAACTACCTTGTTGTGTTGTTACTGGTGGAGCCGTCTATTCGGAGAGGAAAATACCCTAATTAGGCGAAATCTCTTACGACCGCTCGTTTAAAGACTTTTGTGGGATCAAGAAGCTCTACGAGTACCATTGGTGGGAAACTAAATAATTGCAGTTTATTTTAATTTTCGGTTGATTTGATTGACGAAAGGTTGTTGAACTTTGATTGCACCTAGTTTGTTTATTCTTGAGAATCTTCTCTTCTGATATAAGATTCACTCAAACTAGATCGAAGTGTCGACGGGATCTTTAGAACTGTTTGTAGATCTAAAGACGTCTCCATTGTTAACAGACTCCGTTCTGTGCGTGATTGATCACAAGAGATTCAAGTTGTTGTGTGAAGGTGTTTATTGAAGATTTAAGAACATTTGAAGACGAAGAATATTTCTGATTTGGGTTCATAATCTTTGGTGTGCACAAAACTTGATCGGCTGGGATCCAACTATAATCGGTTTATCTTTAATAGATTTGATTGATTAGTTGCGTAGATCGGCATCAATATATAATATCTTGATAGATCCTATTTTTGATTGCGAAATCTAAACTCTGCTACTTTGGTAGTTGTTGGATAGATAGATCTAAACCCGACAACGGAGTTTATTGAATTAAATAGAAGAGACTTTGTCTAACTCATATCACTGAGATTGAATAGAGTTGTTACCGAACAGATTTGTTATTCCTTTACTGTTTGGAATACGAACCAAAGGAATTGTTCCAGTGCGTGCACTTATTGAATGTCGGAAGCGCGGGGATACTGAAAAAACTAGGTGAACTATAGGTTTAGTTGATTGGTCTCAACTATACGAAGTTGGTTTGATTTTGTATATCGGCTTAATTCTGAGAGTATTCAATTCTGGACTAGGTCCTAGGGTTTTTCTGCATTTGTGGTTTCCTCGTTAACAAAATCTTGCTGTGTCATTTACTTTTGTTTTCCGCAATTATAATTGTTGTTATTATAATTTAAAGTAAGTTACGCAAACGTTAACTCCGTATTACTTGATAGTTATCTTATAGATTTTGGTTATGTCCGAACCTATTATCAAGTAATCACACTTTGTTGTGTTGTCACGATCTCGTATCCATAGACGATCACACAAAGCGTGAATACCGATTCGTTGTATTGTCTCGACTCAGTCCATAGACAATCACTTTCGGTAAGAGGACTTATAGGTGGAAAAGTTTAAGATTGTGGTATAATTGGGTACCCTCGTCTTTTCAATTGGTATCAAAGCAGGCAAACATGAAAAGATCTAACAATCTGTGTTTGGTGCGATCCAACCTATAATAAATGAACTCGAGTTCACATGAATCGATTTCAGTTAACGTACCGCCAAGATTCGATGGAACAAATTATCTATGGTGGAAATCTGCTATGAGATCTTTTCTTCAATCAAGGGACTTTAATACTTGGTTATTAGTCATTGATGGTTATAATCGCCCGAAAATCGAAAATTCAGAAACTGAGTTTAAACGCTTAGTAGATTATACTAACGAAGAAAAGGCTTTTGCAAAGCAGAATTCAGATGGTTTGAAAGCTATTATACATGTTGTAAGTTGTGATCTACAACATCATGTATCAACATGCCAAACTTCAAAGGAAGCTTGGGATAATCTTCAGATCGTATTCGAAGGAAATACATCAGAGAAAAAAAGCTAGACTTCAAATCTTACGTCTGAATGGGAGTGATAGACACATTTTTGTGTCTAAATTTTCCACAATGTATGTATCGTTAGTTCTTGATTTTTGTATTAATTATGGTGTTTTTGTATGTTTGTAGGTATATTTTGGGAAATAAATTCATGTGAAAAAAGTTGCTCGAAAAGTGGTCTTTGCGCCCCAGAGAAAAGTTGCTAAACGAACCCCCACTGTGGATAAGGGACACCCCAATTACTAAGGGGCACACATCTGATATTCGCACCCCCAGCTGTTGGATAAGGGCTGACCTTCTTCTTCGTTTGAATATCCAATTTTGGCGGGAATTTCTCGCAGTTGAGGAACAGAATTAGGGTTCGTGATATGGGTGTGTTTCAAGGAGATTCAATGGCTGAAACTGTTAGGGGTGACTTGAATCATACTAACAGGAGTGGTATGGTCTTCAGAATCAGCTGGGTTTGGCTGGAAAACCGTGTGGAAGCAAAAACAGCGCAGTCCTTCTTCATCGTTCAAATACTGGTTTTTAGCGGGAAAGTATATCTTTCACCTGCGTTGATTTTTCACGAGATTCAGTTAGAGAGTTTCGCGGGAATCAGCTGGTACCTGCCCGTTTGACCAAGACAGGCTTGGTAATGGGCTTAGTTTCGACAAAATGGGATGAATACGTGCAATTAAGGAAAACATAGTTGTGAGAAGTCACAGGATTCTCTGAGTTATGCTTCTGGAAGTTACGTGGATATATATGCCTTCGACGAGTTGGAATCAGTCTTAGAAGAGTTTTATGCATGTTTGGAGTGTGTTAGCATCAATCAGGCGCATGGGAAGATAAATCACGGAAGAAAATATGCCCGAGTTTATGGTTTGACAGCGAGAAAATTTGAGAGTTATTACAAAGATATTCTTGGTTCCGTGACTATATAAAGGCTATAAGGGAATCAATATGGGGGACGGAGAGATTGGGAGAAGAATAGAATGCTTAGAATCGAGTTGCAGGCAATCACCATTGCTGCAGTGAAGAAGAAAAGGAAGAACACAGAACATCGCATATAAACAGTCGCAAAAACCGTTACCTATACATTATCTTTGTAACAATTTTTGTAAAAATTATTTTGGACTCGCAACAGTCTGTTAGTGTTTCTCTGTAACAATGGGTTTTTTTGTAACAATTATATCTGCTACAACACACCGCTTTGTACCTTTTCTCCTTGCAAACACCTTTTTGACCAATGAAATCAACTTTTGAGCGTGTTTCCAACATGAGGAGCTAAACCCAATCCCTGGGGTGATGGAGGAAGCCATTCTTCCAATAGTTATGTGGTAAAATTTATTTAAATTTATTTATGCAATTCTTTTATGATTATTTGCACCGAATAAAAAATTGAGTAAATGATTTTTATTAATTAGTTGTGTTTTATCTTGATGAAGTATGCTTAGTTTAGGGATTTTGATACTTCATGCTTGCGATTAACAATTGATGTTTTGAAAATCTAATATAGGCAATGATTAGAATCACAATTCTTTTTGGTTGGAGCTAGTATTGTCTAGAATTGCATGATAAAAATAAACATTGAATTGCATGAATATTGGTGAATGGTGAAATCCTGAACCCCGGTCTCTCTAATTTAATCTCCACATCAAATTTTATTTGCTTTAAAATTAAGTCTAAAAATCAAAATCTCTACAAGTCTTGAACGAACCATATTACTACAACATCATTGAAAATATCATCAAGGAGAACCTTCGAATGGATGACAACGATACTTTTGAAGAGTTTCACATTAAACTCTCTGAGATAGTGAATGTTTCTTTCTCACTTGGAAAGACTATTTATGAAAAAGATATAGTATGCCAAATTCTCAGATCGTTGCCATCTAGATGCGAATCTAAGAAGCATGCAATCATCAAAGCTAACGATATTTCCTCTTTATCAAGAAGTTCTCTTGTTGGAAAACTTAAGATATTTGATCAGGAGCACTTGTATAAGCAAAAAGAAAATTTGGCCTATAAAGCCATCAAAAATCTGCTGACTCAATGTCCGGAAGACTCCCAAGATCAGGAGGATTTAGATACTGAAGATGAAACTGAGCTTAAACATAATTTGTCTCTAATCACTCAACGATTCAAGAAATTATTGAGATACCGAAAAAGAGAATCCCCTGTGTCAAGAAGAAAACAGATCTCTACACCTAAAAGTGAAGACACTTGGGATGATGATGATAATGTTCCTCACTGCTACAAATGTAGAGGCTTTGGTCATATTTCTCCAGACTGTCCAACTAAGGATATTCAGTGGAAAAGAAATGCATATACTTCCACTCATGACTATTCCTCTGACGAGGATAATCAAGACTGTATGCTAGACCATGTTGCAACCATTGCAGAAGTCTGTGACTCTGAAATACTTTCAACATTAGATACCCAAGAAGAGTTCACTCCTACGATTTTCAATATTCCTTGTAAAGATAAAAGAACACAGGTTCTTGAATCCTAAATTAATGGAATAAAATCATCGCTTGATCAACTCAGATAGAGCTATCTGAATGACAAAGAAAAATTTAACAAGCGTCTTGTGAAAATCGAGGTCTCTCAATGTTCTGAAAAAGAACAAGTATCTAAATTCATCTTCGATATTAAATGCTGTCAAGATGAAATCAGGAAGTTAAAAGCAGAAAATCTGAAGTTGAAAGAAAAACTCAACTGCTCTGGGAAATCATCACTTGATATGAATATATCAAAAGGCAAGGAAGCAAGGTTGAACAAATTTATGAAACCAAAGACCAATAACCAGAATACTTCTGGGGCCTGTTTTCGATGCAAGAAATGGGGGCACTATTATAAACGACGTCCTGGTATTAAACAGAGAGAGAAACTCTGCAAATCCAAACGCTCAAGATCTAAGTCTAGACCAAAAATCACTTCTGAATTTCAACGTAAAAAATTGAATAATGTGGTTTTTAGACATCAAGATCTTACTATAAACTTAAGGAACGAACATAACAATTCAAACATAAAGGTTTCTCAAATCCATAAGAATGTTGATACCTCTAAGGGAGGAAAATTCAACAACCGAAAAGTGATAACCTAACTAGTTATCATGAAGCCTTACATGTTGCCCTCAAAAAGTAATCAGTAAGGATATGTATGTAAATATTTTAATAAAAATATTTATAGAATAAAACTTTCGATTAAGAAATTAAATGAAATAATTTTCTCAAAGATTCGAGAAAAACTTTTCTTATTTGTAAGAGGAAAGACATCTTATTTCATTTTATAGAGATCTGACAGTATGTCTACCTCTAGTTGCAACTCTCACAAAACTGAAAAAGTCTGGACCATATTGTTTCCTAACAATAAACTACGTCTCGAATCTTTGGATGGTGATTCAGACTTATCTCCAGAGCTTCATCAAGATGTTCCTAATGAAGAAATCTCATCTCTTAATGATAATCTTCTCAAGAATCTTTCACTAAAATTAGATCTGATCTTATGTGAAGTAAGGAACATGGAAAAGGATTTGCGAAAGGAAGTCAATGACAATGTTATTAATCTTGAATCAAGATTAGTAATCATAGAAGATGATTGGAACCCTGTGAAATCTTCTGATCCAACTTCGAAAATATCAGAGGAAACTCTAAAGGAATAAATTTAGAGTCTTATGTGCAACAAAATAGACATCAGTTTTTTATTTCTTTCAATTATTGTGTAAGGTCTATTGCTGAATAAAACTATCTATTATTTATGAATAAAATTATTATTTTTCTTGTGATAGTTTTTCGATTACATAGCCTGTGCTTGAATGCTTTATATTATTGCTATGTGTTATGGGATGTGTGATTTTGGTTTTCATAACCTTAATATTCGATCTCATATGATGTGTGAACCCTTATGGTTTGTGTGGCTTATTGATTTAGCGAGATTAAGTTCTAGCCCATGTTGGTAGGCTTTATCAAAGGATCATAAGGTGTTCCGATTGAAACTCATATGTGAAAAAGTCACAATATGTTGAATTTTTGTTTAACATAAAAGCATATGTGTTTCGAGTTTTCAACTTTTGCTATATGCATTAGTTAAAACCGATTCAACCTTTCTCTGGTAAAGGTTGCTGTTATTGTTGTTCTTTTGTTCTTGCAAGAGGATGACAACATAATGGAGGAGAGTTCTAACTTGAACTTGCGCTTAATGATATATCTTTCAGGGGAGAAGAGGATGCGAAATTTGAGGTAACAAATTTGTTAGTTAATCGTTTTCCTGTTTAAGAAAAGCATGAGTTTATTGCATATATATTTTGCTTTTGCTTAACAAAATTCGGTACAATTGACGCTTATTCCATTACGTGTGTGTATGATTCAATTGTTTCCGGTTAAGAAAAACTGGTTTGATATCTTTCTTTATTGTTTGGTATCATATTGTTTTAGACTTAACAAAATTCGGTGCAATTGCGGTGCTTTAATGTCTATGTTTGTTTCAATTGCTTCCGGTTAAGAGAAATAATTGTGCAAGTCAATCTATTTGGTTGTATGTATTATTTATAGCTTAATAAAATACGGGATCATTTGTTTAGTCCAATTCGATTCCGGATAAGATAAACTAAGTTAGTTCTGATCTTAGTTAGACTTATCAAAAGTAAAGGATTCGGTTATTCAAGTCTAATCGAATGCCTTAACAAGAAATATTAGTTAACTAATCTAGTATTTGTCTTGTCTAAAGTGAAAGGTCTAAGTTATTATCTGAATAATTAGTGCCTGATGAGAAAAATAAAGTTAATTTTGATCTTTATTTTGGTCTTATCCAAATAAGCGATTGTATTTGCGCAATCGGTTTAGCAAGGGAACTAAGTTTTCTTAGTCAATTTGTTAAATTATTAGGGAAAATTGCTTCGGGCAATTGTTTCCTTGAAAACATATTAAAACCAAATTACTTGTAGTTTCGGTTTTGATATTGGTTATCTAAAGTGGTATGTGAAACCTTCGTGCTTAACTCTTATAGGTTGTACAATTCTTTTAGATTGTAAGATCCTTTCGGTTTTGGTATTTGCTCGGACCTTTGTCATTTTGTGACAAAAAGGGGGAGAAATATATGGAGTAAACAAGTGATTTGTAATTACTAAGGAAAGGACAATTGTGCTTAAACGTTATATTTAACGAAAGAGTAAAGCATTGACTAAGGGGGAGAAACATATCATATGATGATTGTAGTTATTTGGACTACAAAGGAAATAACAAAGATGTGCGGATTGAAAATCTACCTATCTTACCTTTAGGGGTAGTATTATCTTTGTTATTTAAATGTCAACAGCGACATTTATGGATTGAATGTATGCAGGGTATTGTGCTGTTGAAACTTGGAATCAAGCGTATGTATAATGAATTTTTGTAATTTGTTTATCCATATGATTGTAAGAGTTTTGTCAGTAAAATTGACATAGGGAGAGATTGTTAGAGCATAGCTCGGTTGGATCCACCAAGCGTTGGTATGTCAAGTTTGGTTGTCATATTTTAGTGAATCAAAACTCAATTAATGAGTCGCTTGATTATATACTAGAAACAACTTCGTATAGGTTAGGCTAGAAAGATTAGGATAATGAGACATACAAGTATTACTCGAAGATTTGAAGAATGTGAAGAAGTAACATGCTACATCGACGACACCATCCTTCCTCTTGAGGTTAGTAATATTTGACTTGAACTGTTTCATTCCCAACGTATCTTTCAAGTGGTGCTATATTGAAAAAATAACTGCGAACTTGTGAATGATTATAGTCTAGTAGACATAGTGTTAAGGAATTACAATACGAAGTATAACACTTATCTTTTGAACTTCGTATATAAGACATAGACATAATCGTATGGATGCTATTGTGATTATGTGTATGGGTATGGGTGAAGATGTCGTCATAGGAAACAATGTTTTACATTCGTTTAAAGGAAGTACATTCATGAACTTGTTTTGTGAATCGAAAGGGAAATTGCTAGGTTTATTGGTATTGTTAGTCATTGCATATCTTTGGATTACCAATATGTGTGACTTAGTAGAACCAATAATAAATTGTTATGTATCCTGGTAAAACTAGTCACAATGCCTGACTTATGTATTGGTATGACTTTTATTTGTGTAAACGATCCTAAGTAATCATCTAAGATGGTGTGACCGATCCTAGTAATTGGTTTGACCGATCCTAGTAATTGGTGTGACCGATCACAAAAGAATGTGTAATCGATCCTTGTAATTGGTGTAACTGGTCCTGGTAATTGGTGTAACCGATCCTGGTAACTAGTGTGATCGATCACAAGTAATACCATAAGAATATGGTAACCGGTCCTGGTAATTGATGTAACCAATTTGGTAACTGATGTAACCGGTCCCAGTAACCATATTAAGGTAGAACCGATCTTTGTGTTTGGTAGAACCGTAAACCCATGATTAGTGTGTTAATTTGATCAATCACATAGTTCTTGGAAATCAGATGAACCAGTTCTAAACTTGTTTGGAATAGTGGTATAATCGGTTCCAAGATTGTAAATATGAAAAAATATTTACAAAGAAATAAGATGCCGACATACTTTGAACATGTTTAGTAACTCTTATCTTTTATTGTTCAAATATATTCCTTAATAACTCAAGGAGATCCCGGACCGAAATAAGTTGAGAATCTTTTAATTAAGGTTGTTAATTTTATATGCTTTTAATTACTAGCAATATAAAATGCATATCTCTGGAAAATAAAAATTGGTAATCTGCATTTACTAATTGGAGATTTTCTAGTAGGATTTCGGTTAATATTGTACAAAGCATTTCCAGGAATTATGAAAACCGATTTGGACATTTATTGCATATCTTAAGAATAATTCGGTTTTGGAAATTCCTTGGTGTCCAAACTTCCTTGGTCTCTAAATACCCAAGTTTGAATTTCGAGCAAACTATCCTAAGAGCCAGCAAAACTACCTTGTTGTGTTGTTACTAGTGGAGCCGTCTATTCGGAGTGGAAAGAACCCTAATTAGGCGAAATCTCTTACGACCGCTCGTTTAAAGACTTCTGTGGGATCAAGAAGCTCTACGAGTACCGTTGGTGGGAAACTAGATAATTGCAGTTTTTTTTAGTTTTCGATTGATTTGATTGACTAACGGTTGTTGAACTTTGATTGCACCTAGTTTGTTTATTCTGTAGAATCTTCTCTTCTGATATAAGATTCACTCAAACTAGATCGAAGTGTCGACGGGATCTTTAGAACTATTTGTAGATCTAAAGACGTCTTGTGATAATCCATTGTTAACAGACTCCGTTCTGTGCGTGATTGATCACAAGAGATTCAAGTTTTTGTGTGCAGGTGTTTATTGAAGATTAAGAAGATTTGAAGACGAAGAAGATTTCTGATTTGGGTTCATAATATTTGGTGTGCACAAAACTTGATCGGCTGGGATCCAACTATAATCGATTTATCTTTGATAGATTTGATTGATTAGTTGCGTAGATCGACATCAATATATAGTATCTTAATAGATCCTATTTTTTATTACGAAATCTAAACTCTACTACTTTGGTAGTTGTTGGATAAATAGATCTAAACCCGACAAAGGAGTTTATTGGATTAAACAGAAGAGCCTTTGTCTAACTCATATCACTGATATTGAATAGAGTTGTTACCGAACAGATTTGTTGTTCCTTTACTGTTTGGAATACGAACCAAAGGAATTATTCTAGTGCGTGCACTTATTGAATGTCGGAAGCGCAGGGATATTGAAGAAACTAGGTGAACTAAAGGTTTAGTTGCTTGGTCTCAACTATACGAAGTTGGTTTGATTTTGTATAGCGGCTTAATTCTGAGTGTATTCAATTCTGGACTAGGTCCCGGGGTTTTTCCGCAATTACGGTTTCCTCGTTAACAAAATCTTGGTGTGTCATTTACTTTTGTTTTCCGCAATTATAATTGTTGTTATTATAATTTAAAGTAAATTACACAAACGTTAACTCTGTTTTACTTGATAGTGATCCTATAGAGTTTGGTTAAGTCCGAACATATTATCAAGTAATCACACTTTGATTGTTGTATTGTCTCGATCTCGTATCCATAGACGATCACACAAAGTGCGAATACCGATTCGTTGTATTGTCTCGACTCAGTCCATAAACTATCACTTTCGGTAAGAGTACTTATAGGTGGAAAAGTTTAAGATTGTGGTATAATTGGGTACCTCGTCTTTTCAAGTAGAGTCTCTTAAAACATTATTTTGCACCAAAGTTACCCCATTCTTAATTGAAGAACTGTTAGACAGGATATCAAATTTATTAGTAGTAGTGACAGGTACATTAACCAAATTAGATATACTGCCAACTACTGGGTGAGAACCCTTGGACAACTGAACAACCTTATTCTTAACAGAACCCTTAACAACAGGATCAACACCTTCTTCCACAATCATTTCATCGCCAGAAATAGAGGAGTTTTCAATAATATCACCAGCTTTCTTAAAATATTCACTCCTAGTTCTTTTTGAGACTTTCTTAACCCAAACTTCCTATGGAGGGTTGCCAGAGTTGACAACAGGTTCATGAGTAGTCGAAATAATAGGAACTGTAGGCTTCTTACTACATCTAGCTATAGAGTGGCCAAAAATACAACAACAGGAGCACCTAGGAGGTCTCCACGAAAACTCCAAAAGGATTTAAACTATTTTTCCTCCAATAATAATAGGAATCATGAAAGGAAATTCACATTGAGCATCAATTTCTACACACACACGAGCGTAACTCATTCTCTGCCTAAAAAGAGTTATCTTATTAGACATTAAAGGCTTACCTAGATAACTGGCTATAATAGCTAGGCCTTTAGCATGCGACATATGAATTGGGACTTTAAACAATTTAGCCTACACAGGTAAAGTTTTCATTTTAGTAATCTCTCTTTCTAAAAGAGGAGTCCAAGATCTACCTAAGAAAAGTTGATCAGCAATGTACCAAGAAAGATGTTCAAGAGCAGAAATTTTATCTCCCTCATTATCAAATTCAAAAACATAAACAATATCACCATGAATTGTCATTTGAAAATTACCTTTAAGCTTCCAAGCTTTTTGAACAGATTTCTGAACAAGCATGAAACAAAGACATTTACCAACAAAGCAACCTACAACCAAACCCTCACACCGTTTGATATCAGGAGCAACATCATCATCTTCAACTACCATAACCCTTTCACCATTAACAACAAAAAAATCACGAAACTCCATGGGTCAGAAATCATAATTCCGATTGTTGTTTGCCTAAAATAGAAGACCAATTCATATATCCAAGTGTTGATGGTGGTTTTTAGCTTAGGGTTAAAATCGTAAAACCTTGTATCTGATGTGATGTCACTTTGCAAGGAAACAGAGCCACGTGTGCTAAGCTCTCCACTGACATGCTTATTGAGCCGCTCAATACACTTACGTGAAATTTATCCAGACTGGCGAATCCCAGATGTTCTGTAAATTTCGGCACCTCGCGTATATTCACTTAATATAAGTTCCTCTGAATGCCTTCTATGCTATGTTCTCTGGCTGAACTCTTAATGTTGATATGGCATGACGATTTGTGTTCACTCGCAGCAGAGTAGCACGAATCTCTAAGTATCAAGAATAAGATCTTTGCATAAGGTATTCAATCAGAAAAGCATGCTGCTATATGGCAATGAACTTAATAGAGCTCTGTGTCGACACATAGAATTCATTCAATCGTCCTGACTAACTTGCAGAAGTTAGGGTTTCGCGCCTCGCTCAATATACCAGACCTTGCTTGTCAAAATTAAGCTTAAGCAAACTAAAGTAATTAATCCGCCATGAATTAACAGGTGCAGAACCTTTCTCAGAATAAGAAAAAAAAACAGGGAGCCGCAACAGCAAAAACAGGCGTGGCCATGCCCAAGGCCAGCTAGCGCCATTGGCCACACCCGACCATATTTCCTATACCAATTAGGTCGCTTTAAACTCGCCACACTCTCACCAGAAGTATAGTCGCGCCTTATGTTTGGCCGGCCCCCTTTTGGGCCAATCAAGTTGCTCTGAACTTGCCACCATACATTAAACACCAAACGCGCCCTACCACAACAACATATTGGTCGGCATGCAAACATGCCACTCTACCGCGGTAACATGCCAACATGCCACTCTACTGCGGCAACTTCGCAACATGCCAACTTTGCAACATGCCAACTTCGCAACATGCTACCTCGAAAATATGCCACTTCGTGGCAACCTGCCATAAATAGCCACACACGGCAATTCTTACTCCTGTGGCCGTTTCCACACTACGGCCTTGCCATAGTTCCTTTGGCATAGCCATGGCGCCATTTGCACAAAGGTAGCGCCATGCCGCAGCCGCACGCCACGTGCACTAGTTAGGGTTTTGACATGCCAAACTCTAGTTTGAGCAAATCGCTACCAAAGCCAAATCACGTTCCCAGAGCAATGGGATTGGCGTGGAAACAGGGCCAATGTTTCCACGCCACATGTGGGTCCGACTCCACGGCGCCAAAACCAAGCCTTGGCCATGCCAAGCCCTAATTCTTCCATGGCGAATTCTTCCATGGAGCCTTGGCCACGCCAAGCCCTAATTCTTCCACGGCTAATTCTTCCACGGCGAATTCTTCCACGGAGCCTTGGCCACGCCAAGACCTAATTCTTCCACGGCGCCAAACCCTAACTTTGGCCACGAAGCCAATTTTTAGCTTTGGCCATACCGTAACATCACCGGCATACCACTATGCCACGTCTACGCCATTGGCATGCCGCTATGCCATGGCTACGCCACTGGCATGCCATTAGCATGTGGCCGACGCCACTTCGCTATACAACAAGATGTGGCCATAATCAATGGCCATCCTTTTTCATGAGATGCAATCTCAGCCATCCAAGTTTGCCACCGAACTGATGGACTTGTGGCAACTCTTAGGCGACCAACCGCCTAAACCCAGCGACCATGGCTACGCCAGGCGCCACTTGCACCATCGTTCCAATGGCATGCACAAGTCATGCCGCAATGCCACTGCGCCATTGTCAGGTGCCAACACAAGGTAGCCACAATCAACGGCTACCCTTATTCATAAGATGCGATCTCGGCCATCGAAGTTCGCCACCAAACCGGTAAGCTTGCGACAAGTTTTAGGCGACTAGCCAAAATGAGCCTAGCATCACATGCAATTTACCTGCGGCAAGCCTCTCGATTTTAACTTGCTGCACGTAGCAAAGTGCTACATGTTTTCCACGAAAACACTCGAGACATCAAAATATGTCACAAACTGGGGGATGCTCATCAGGATATTGGTCTGGCGGTTTACAGCGTGCGGCGTGCAATGCGCCCGTTACAAGAAAGTGTCCTGAAGTGGGATAATTAGTGGTGGTGAAAAGTAACGGTGTAAACAATTCATTTCCTTCATCATGGAAGCGTAATGACTGGCGGTTACATGAATTCACTTCCCTCATCATGGAAGCATAACGTCTTACAGTTACAAGTTACCCTTTTCTTCCACCACTCAATCGTTTCCACTTCCTACAAGACCAGGGTACGTTTCACTATGACTTGTATAAATAGGTCTCACCTATTTCCACCAAACAACGAGTTTTGGTCAGGAGAACAATACAACATCCAGAAATCATCTGATAGCTTTTTCATCCAAATTAGCCGGTTCAACTTTCCGATACAAGTCACAAAATGCCCACACTTCCGAATCAACTATTCTCGGTCTCAACACTTTCTTCGCTTCCCTCCCTAAGACCAACCTTTCTCCTTCACTTTGTGACCGAAGCAAGCCTGGAACGGCCATTTCTTGGTTTAGGCCGAGATTGTGCAGTTGATCTCTCGAATCAAAAGTACTCCGTGCAGTACATTGTTTAGGGTTTAGATTCGTTTCTCACCTATACATACCCAAAATTACCAAAATCAGCAGAAACGGTTTTCACCCTCAAACACCAAGCTTAGGAGGATCCCAAATACCTTCTACCATAGGAGACTCTTTAATCATTCCATCAGAAAGCTTAGAATAATTACTTGCACTACCAATTCCAGAAGATGAAAAACCCCCGAAACCAGATTGAGGGTTAACTGAAACCATAGTCAGAAAAAAGAAAAGAGGAAAGAAAAGATCGGAAAAATCAAACACCGATCATGAGAATAAAAAACAATCACTCAATAACCAAGATTGAACGACAAATTCAGAAGAAACGGAAGAAAAATTAAACCCATGACTGAAGTCAACGTCGCCTGAAAATCACCCTCACAACATTCTTGACTTTTTTACGTTTTTCTGGGGGAGACTTTCATTTTCAAAGGTTGCGCTTTATTTTCCCAGAAGAATTTTGGATGTATATATTGTTAAATCCAGGGATTAGCTTCATAAATCAGAAATGCTTTTTATTTACAAAAATGTCATTTTTATGGAAGTTAAAGAAACCTATTATAGGGGATCCAACATTTTGGTTTTGAGGGCTCACAAGATGACAAAAAATCAGGTCTTCAAATAGTAATCTCCAAAAATCCTTATAACAATGATTAATTAGTGTTAATAATTTGGTTAACTAAATTAAGCAATATTAGTAATAAGATTAGACTAATCATTTGATTTATAGTTTATATTTGAAAGTCAAAATAAAAAATTCAGATAGTTTTTTTTTTTTTTTTTTTTTTTTTTTTTGAAGTTATAGAAACCATAAACGTATATAAAATATACGGTTGGGAGTTCATATTTTCCCAACCGTATACGAAGTCGGGGTAGCTTACGGTTAGGTTTTCCAACCGTATACACAGTTAGGTAACTTACGGTTAGGAAAATTGTAAAAAATAACCACTTACGGTTGGAAATTTTTTGATTTTGATTTTTTCAAAAATTTAATATCAATAAGAAAACCTAACCGTAAACATTGTATACGGTTGGGAGTTCATATTTTCTCAGCTGTAGAAAATTAATACCGTGAGGAAATCAATATTTTATGAAATCAATTTTGCAATCTCTGATTTAATCAACCTATTCATGGGATCAAAAGCAATAAAAAGGGGTTGGGTTTTCGATTCTTACCCAATTAAAATTATTACTGGCTGAAAATTGGCGATTAATCGTCGTTGAAGAAAAAAAAAAACTGAAGATGAGGAAGAAGAGGCGATAGAGGAGGAGAAGAGAGGAAGAAGAAGAGACGGTTTTTTTCGTCTTCTTTAGTTTAGGTTTTGTTTTTGATTTAATTAAATTTAGGTTTGGTTATCAAAGGGTATCTCTATATTTGTGATAATTAACTAAGTCCTCCCTCATCTACATTTATGATAGTTGAATCCATAGGAGCCAATCCTCCAAGACTTGGCCTAAACAAAGCCAATACTCCAGGAGTAACATATACATAATGAAATTTCCCATCTAATCCTCTAAAACTATCCGTAAAATGAAAAAAAAATTTAGCAAAACAAAGGCACAACAATATTATCATCATTGTTGTTTTCACTGGTGTACAATGATCATCACCATCTACGGTCGGAATTATCATTTCAAATGTTAGTAATATCTTGTTGGTAACCAGTTCGACAATATTGATGTTTTCGATAGAGTTATCTGTACTCCATTAGCCACTACACGTCGTGCATGATATTCCTGCGTGTGCAACATCGGTTGTTGCAGTGCCGATGGAAATTGAGGCGATCCATCTACTGGGTTATTTGGATTGGAGATTTGAATTCTAGTTTCTTCTTTCTTTTGTTCCATTTTTCTGTGATCGTTGTATAAGAAACAAAAAATGGAGATGAAATTAAAGGTGATAAACATAAAAGCCGTCAACACATTTCGTCATGTCTTATGAAATTAAAGGTGCATAAGCAACTACTGAAACTGTAAAAGCAACATTCAAAATGAGTGGATATTTTGCTCAATTGCTGAGGGGAGGGGGAACTTGTAAGGATGAACTTTGCGGTACTTCTCGACCTCAAATTTACAATCCGAATTCAAAATGATTTGGATTGTTTTTCAGTAGAAATCATGCGCTTGGTGTGTGGAGGATACACAATTCGTCAGAGTTAGTTGTATGCAGTCGAGGAAATTAATGGTGCCACGGAAACTGTCAGCTGCATGCAACTTGTAGTTTTTTTTTTTTTTTTTTTGACACGATCAGCTGGGTTATGGGAACCCAAACCACAAACAAAAAACAAAAAAACAAGAAAAACAAGTGAAAAAAATGCAGCCAACCAAACACCAAACCTATTTCCTTATGATGAAGGACAACTTGTAGTGTTATATGACATTGTCATTTCTTAAATGTTTTAGTAATTGGGAGAGCGTGGCAAACAACGTAGCCGATGTAAAAAATGTTACGTAATTAGCATTACTAGGTTTACAAAATTTTCCTTATTAGTGTTTATTGGTTTCAAGAATTGTTATTTGGTTATCAAGAACTATAATTCTCATTTATTAAGTTGTAGCTAGTTTCTTTTTCCTAGCTAGTAATTATCCTTTACTATTTTTTTGGTTATCAATTGTATAAGTAAGTTTTTTCTAGTGGAAATTGGATGAATACCTCTCATTTTCAGGATTCTTCTCAAGTGCCCCTAAAGGGTATTTTTATAGGTTTTTTAGGGTCTAGTTTTTGCACATATAATAGTATATTTGGCCGATTCAACCTCCGAAAGAGGTTGTGTTGACGTTTCCATGCGTCAAGAACATACTAGTTCAGTTTCATTTTCCAAAAAAGTATCATTTAAGTTTCATTATCCGCTTAAAATATACCTCTTAAGGGTATTCTAGTAAAGAAAAAATATGAAGGGCATTTAAATAAGTTTCCCAATAATAACACATCAATTGAGAGAAATGTTGTCTCTGATACTATTTCTATCGTGGTATCAGAGCCAGCAATGATCTAATGATAGATTTCTGGTGCAAACAAATCCTACTTTCTATTTCTTTATCACGGTTTTATCTTTCATGTACTTTCCTTTATACATATTTTGTCCGTGAGCATTTTTTTTTTTCTTCTCAATAATGTGGTGGGAAGAAAATAAGCCTATTACCGTTATGTTTGATGCAACAAATTATAGTTATTGGTGTTTTCTTTTGTAAGGTTTTCTCAAAGGCAAGGGTTTGTGGAAATATGTTGTCGCTGAACAAAAGTGCCCTCACAGCAAAGATCCAAAATTTGATGATTGGGAAATCAATAATAACAAAATTGTACACTGATCGCAAATATTGTTGTTCCTTGTATTAGCATGCAACTTGGAAGATTTGAACTAGCCAAAGTAGTGTGGGATTTCTTATCTCAGAGATATACCAAACTAACTTTACTTCAAAGTACAAGCTCGAACATGACAACAGATCTTTGAAACAACAAAATGATCAAACAATATCCAATCTTCACTGTAAAATGTCCATGCTTTGGAATAAATTGGCTCTCATGGAACCCAAGTGGACTGCCGATGAAACATCATGGGAAAAGTTTAGGGAAGAATCACGATTAACTGTTGATGGTTTTACAGGATGAAATTGAAATAATTAGAGCATCTATTCTTCAACTAATGTAGAACTAATTGGGGTGAAAGCAATTCAGAGATTGCTGAGATGAGAAGTAGAAGAAAAGATACGAAACAAGAAAGAAATTTAGTTGCAGGAAGAAGAAGTTGATAGGAAAGCAAACTGTTTAAGTTGTAAAATAATAATAATTGTGTGTAAACTTGAAACAGGACTCGACTACTTATAGGCTAAACATAGCCGACTTGAAAACTAACCAAGGAAGTTTAACTAAAGTAGGAAACATGTGGTTTAATAGAACTCTCAAAACTAAATAGGAAAATAAGGAAAGACTAATCTTAAGCTGCAAGGCAGTTAATGTTTATGTTGTACGGCATCAGCCCCCCTTTCTTGAATTGAGCTCGTCCTCGAGATATCTGGAAGAAACATCACTTCATTATCCCCATGGAAATTGAAAATTTCTTGAACATTGAACATATTGGGTATGTTCCAATCAGCTGGAAGATCTATGACATATGTATTATCATTGATATGTTTCAAGACTTTAAATGGACCATATTTCTTCATTTTGGGCTTATTGTAAGTACCAACTGGAAATCTCTCTTTGCGTAAGTGAATCATAACCAATTCTCCCTCTTTAAAAATCTTAAGTCGTTTGTGTTCATCTGCAGCTGCCTTATACTTAGCATTTGACTCCTCAAGTTTGTTCTTTACCTCATGATGAAGTTGTGAAGCTCGTTCAAACATTGCATCAACTTTGGTATTTGAGTTCTGTAACTTAGGAAGCACCACAAGGTACAAAACATGATTAGGAACTTTAGAATATACAATCTCAAAAGGAGCCTTACCAGTAGATCGATTCACAGAGGTATTAAAAGCAAATTCCATATGTGGAAGTAATACATCCCATAGTTTGTTGTTGTCCATGCACTTGGCTCGAATTAAATTTCCCAAAGATCGATTAACTACTTCTGTCTGACCATCTGTTTATGGATGAGAACTAGTACTAAACTGTAATGCAGTTCCAAGTCGCATCCACAAAGATTTCCAAAAGTAACTCAAAAACTTTGTATCTCTATCAGAGGTAATTGATTTTGGAACTCCATGAAGACGAACAATCTCCTTAAAAAATAAAGAAGCTACATTAGATGCATCTGTAGACTTCTTACAAGCAATAAAATGTGCCATTTTGGAATATCGATCAACCACCACCATGACTGAATCATTACCTTTAGCAGTACGAGGCAATCCCAAAATAAAATCCATGCTTACATCTACCCAAGGTGCTTCTGGAACTGGCAAAGGAGTATATAATCCAGTATTTTGAATAGTACCTTTAGCTTGTTGGCAAACCATGCATCTTAAAACGTACTTTTGAACATCACGCTTTAAAGAAGGCCAAAAATAACGGTCTTCCACAAGAGCAATAGTCTTGTCACGACCAAAATGTCCACCAAGTCCACTCCCATGAAGTTCTCTAATAAGATGAAGACGTAATGAACCCTGAGGTATGCATAAGCGATTACCCTTGAATAAAAATCCATCTTGAATAAGGAAATCATCTACACAATTAGTTGAAGAACCACATTTTTCCCATATGGATTTAAAATCTTCATCCTCTGCATAAATGTCTTTAATATAATCAAAAGCAAAGCTCTCATTACGAATGGATGCAAGTAGATGAGCTCTCCTACTTAATGCATCAACAACTTGATTTGTCTTCCCACTTTTATGCTTCATAGAAAATGTATATTTATTGATTGTGGATAACCATCGATCATGCATTCTGATAATCTTGGCAGATGCTTGTAAATACTTCAGGGCATGATTATCAGTATTGACAACAAAATCTCTATGAATTAAATAAGTATGTCATTGTTTCAAGGATTGAATCAAAGCAAGTAATTCAAGTTCATAAGTAGACCACTTCTTCTGAGTATCTGAATTCTTCTCACTGTGGAAAGCAACATGGTGTCATTCTTGAGATAATACTACGCCAATGCCAAGGATAGAAGCATCACAATCTATCTCAAACGGTTTAGAAAATCCAGGTAAAGCCAGAACTGGAGCTGTACATAACTTTTGTTTAAGAGAATAAAAACTCTTATCAGCCTCTTCAGTCCAAACAAATTTTGCTTGTTTAAGACACTCAGTAATAGGTGCAACAATAGTACTGAAGTTTCTAATAAATCTTCTATAGAATGAAGCCAAACCATGAAAACTCCGAATATCCTTTATGGAAGTAGGAGTAGGCCATTCTTGAATAGCTTTAATCATAGAAGGATCAACATGAATGCCTTTATCAGAAACTACATATCCCAAAAAAGTAACTTCAGATGACAAGAAAGTACACTTCTTCAGATTCACAAATAAAGTATTATCTTGTAACACTTTAAACACTTTTGATAGATGAACCAGATGTTCTCTTGCACTACGACTGAAATCAATATGTCATAAAAATAAACAATAACAAATTGACCAAGAAAAGGTTGTAGAACCTAATTCATAAGTCGCATGAATGTACTTGGAGCATTTGATAATCCAAATGGCATAACAAGCCACTCATAAAGTCCTTCTCTTGTTTTGAACGCATTCTTCCATTCATCTCCTTCACGAATACGAATTTGATGATAACCACTTCTCAAATCCAGCTTGGAAAAAATTATAGAACCAGCTAACAAGTCAAGCATATCATCAATACGCGGAATGGGAAATCTTTAAGGAATAATTATTCGATTCAAAGATCTACAATCAATACACATTCTCCATCCATTTTCCTTTTTTGGCACCAAAAATGCAGGACAGGCACTAGGATTGTTGCTAAGTCTAATTAATCCTTTAGCCAATAAGTCGTTCACCTGGCCTTGTAAAATTTCATGTTCACTTGGGCTTAGCCGATAATGTGCTTGATTTGGAAGAGATGCACCAGGTATGAAGTCAATACCATGTTGAAGATTTCTTAATGGAGGTAAGGTCATAGGTAACTCATCAGGAAATAAAGCACTAAACCGAGATAGTAATGGACGTACCTTATCTGGAATGTCAATCATTGGTTTGTCTTCTTCATGAGAACTAAGAGTATGATAAGTAAAGAACGAGAAATAGTAGCCACCAAAGCACTAGTCTTTCCATCACCATGTTCTTGAATAGTCGAAAAATTCTTTGACGGACATAATTTTTTTAACTTCCCTTGATGAATAAAAGTATAAGTGTTATCGAAACAGTTGTGTATTGCTTTAATGTCATATTGCCAGGGTCTTCCAAGTAAAAGATGAGAAGCAGACATCTCAATGACATCACACAACATAGAATCTTCATAACCCGGAAAAGAAAAATTAACAACACATTGATGAGAAATTTGTTGAGTAAGAACCATTAACCCAACCAAATGTATATGGATTTGGATGTGGAGTAACGGACAAACCAAGTTTGTTAACCACATGAGCGGCAATATAATTTTCCACACTGCCACTGCCACTATCAATTATCATATCACATACGTTGCCTCCAATGGTACATTTAGCTCTAAAAATACTGTGTCTTTGAGAAAGCCACGATTGATTGATTAAAAGTGGACGTATTATTCCCACCAAATGTTCACCATAAGCATCATGAATTTCAGTAGCTTCACCATTATTATCTTCATCGTCCCAATCCTCATTGTCTTGAGATTTGTCATTATGTTTAGTATCTCCAATAAAACCATTAAATTTACGACATTCAGCAGAAGTATGTCCAGGTTGTTGACATCTATTGCACTTCTCTCCTCGAAATTTAGAGTACATATTTGTTGGTTTGGAAGAGGAGGAAACTGTTGTGGGTTTCGGTTAGAAAAATGAATAGGTGTAGACTTGGGTGGATTTGGAAGAATAGGTGTATTCTCAGTAGGTTGTGGAAGAATAGGTGAAGTGTTAGCAGGTAGAGGTGTTTGAGAATAAGTAAAATTAATGGGTTGTTGTGATTGATGTCATGGAGGAAATATCCTCTTCATAATAACTAAGACTTTGAGTTGAAGGAACAAAATTATCACGATAAGTGTTACCTGAAAATTGATGTGGTCTATAATTGGAACCATAACGAGACTGACGAGGTTGAGGAAGAGGTGGAGGAAGTCTAGAAGTACGCAAAAGACGTTTCTCAATCCTGATGGCTTGTTGAATGGCTTCTACCATAGTGAACACAGATTGTGTCATGCTGTTTTGAATTATCCTGTGCAAACCCTCAATGAATCGTGCCACCAATTGCTCCTCAGTTTCATGTATTTCATTGCGAGCAATTAAATTGTAGAACTCAGCAACATATTCCTCTACAGTTCGAGTTCCTTGATGACAATTTTGTAGTTTAACAAAAAGCTATTGTTTGTAATCCAGAGGCAAAATTTTTTCTCGAATCAACTTACGCATGCGTGTCCAAGTACGGACTGGAGGTTTATTGTATTTGACTCTATTGTCACGAATCTTTTCCCACCATGCAGCAGCGCCACCTTTAAGCTTGTAAGCAACGAGTTTAACCTTTGATTCCTCAGGGACATCCATAAACTGGAAAAAGGCCTCAACTTCATAAAGCCAATCCAAAATTTCTTCTATTCTGAAACTTCCATTGAATGTTGGAATATCAGCGTTCAATTTATATTCCGGCAAAGAACCATAAAGGTTTGGTCCAGTTCTAAGGCATCGTTCTTCAGTACAACTCTGATGTATTTTCTATTCAGTAGAGTCATCATCATCACTGTCATGTTCTGAATTTTATTTCTTCTTTTTGGATTCATGACTAACAACGTCCCTTTCCTTGTCCTTGTCCTTGTGTGAACTCTCTGGTATATCTTCTGTGTAAACAAAACCAAAAGTCTTTTTAGAAGATTCTATATTTTGTTTAGAATACTCAGTTTCGTGTCTTGGTTGAATACCAAGGAAATCCATCAATCCAGATATTAGAGAAGGAAGCTCCTCGAGCGTGGCTAGTTTCCATTAATAGTTTCAACAGCAGTAGAGAGATTATCCACTTTTTCTTCGAGAGGATTAGCCATTGTAAAAAAAAAAATCTGAAAAATTTAGGGTTTGAGTTTGAGGTACGAAAGCGTTTGTAAAGGATCTAATCACAGATAAAAATCTAAGAAAACAGGTATGTATACCAACTAATGTAGAACTAATTGGGGTGAAATCAATCCAGAGATTGCTGAGATGAGAAGTAGAAGAAAAGATACGAAACAAGACAGAAATTTAGTTGCAGGAAGAAGAAGTTGATAGGAAAGCAAACTGTTTAAGTTGTAAAATAATAATAATTGTGTGTAAACTTGAAACAGGACTCGACTACTTATAGGCTAAACATAGCCGACTTGAAAACTAACCAAGGAAGTTTAACTAAAGTAGGAAACAAGTGTTTTAATAGAACTCTCAAAACTAAATAGGAAAATAAGGAAAGACTAAGCTTAAGCTGCAAGGCAGTTAATGTATATGCTGTATGACATCATTAACATTCACATCTTCCAAAATTTGAAGCTGCATTTTCTGAACTTATCATTGAAGAGGCTTGTAAAGCAAATTAACCCTGATATTTCTTCAGTATTTGCAACTTCCCCTTTATTGAACATAAATTCTCGGAAAAGTAATTGGACATCGTACGGTGATATCTCTAAAATTTAATATTACTACTTTAAAGATTTTGGACACACACCAAAGTTTTGTCCTTCTCCAAAGACGAGAAATATGCCATCAAAGACATATTCTGCTACAACCAACTATGCAAAAATTACCATTGCATATGCATCATCAACATCCATTTCATTTTTGACATTCAATTGATTACAAGTTTCGTATTCAATGTTCAGAGTATTAATTATTTCAGAGATAAGAGGTTCCATGTGCAGAGATATTATGTATGCACACTCAAGCCATATTGAGTTTTTTTTTTTTTTTTTGTGGTTTTTTTTTAAAGATGTTACCTTATTAGCATTACTTGGTTTAAAAGATATTGCCTTATTAATGTTAATTAGTTTCTAAGAATTATTACTTGGTTATCAATGATTATAATTCTCATTTATTAGGTTTCAACTAGTTTCATTTTCCTAGTAATTATCCTTTATTATTTTTGATTCTCCTTTATTGTTTTTTGGTTATCAATTGCATAAATGAGTTTTTGCTCCAATTCATTAACACATCGACTGAGAAACGTTGTCTCTAGTACCATTTCTATCGGCCGATACTTTGGTAAAATACATTAGATCTTATCTCTGGTACCGTTTCTATCGCCCAGTACTTTGGTAAAAATATATTAGATATAGTTTTATGACTGGTTGGATATTCCTCTTGACCCGAAGAGAACTTTAGAGGAGGATATGTATCATGTATCCTTGTAACTCTGAGTCAATTAATTTCAATTTCCTTTCATATAATAAAAGACAACAAAAGAAAAAGTTATTTGTAGTTGTTTCAATGCCTACCTGAAAAAAGAAAAATTAAAGACAAATGAGTTTTTTTTATCGGTTACAAAACGTCCATCTAACACTTACAATAGGAGCATAATACAACAATAATCAAACTCTTACAGTTGTCCCAGTTCCGCAACTGTTAAGTAAGACAAGGTACAAACCACTGATTATAACACGGGTTTTTATAACATAAGACTATTCGTTGCTTCATCGATTTCCTCAACATGCTTTCCAAGTGAATAATAAGTAACTTTACGATCACCGACAATATTTGCAACAAAAAAGGCTACAAATACGAGTGCATGAACGGAATCGGAAAACCTCAGCTTATATCTTTCAGCTTTTGAAGTTTTAATTTTCAACCCCAAAATCTGGTTTAAACCAGCCAATCCTGTTGGAGTTACATACCTGTAATAAACTTTCCAATCTTGTGCTCTAAAACTATCCATGAAAGGAAAAAAGAAACAATAAGCACCATAAAGACACAATAATACTATTATCATCGTGGTGTTCGCTGTATATAGAGTACCATTACCAACTATAGATAGAATTATCATTTCAAAATGATAGTTTTGTTGCTATTGGTAACCAATTTGCTAATGAAGTTATGTATACTCCTTTAGTTGCTACACGCCGTGTAGGGTATTCCTTCCCAGGTAATGACAGATGTTGAAGCGCAGATGAAAATTGAGATGACTTATCTACTGGGTTATTTGGACTGGATTTATATTCCAGTTTCGTCTTTCTTTTTCTCAATTTTTAGTTGATCCTTGTATATAACTAAGAATCATTAAATGAAGAAGAGTGATTGATAAATATAAAAGCGGTCAAGATATATCGAGTATATCATCTGGTTTAGTTATTAGTCTGGTTCATATGCACAATTTCAAAAAAAAATCGATTTCCATACCAGGTGGCGTGGCAAACCAGCCACGCCACTATGGAAAAATAACGAAGCGACGAAGATCATATCGAGCGAAATTAATTATAATGCCGATGATAGATTCTTTATCGCTGGCTATCAAGTCAATATCGCTCGATAAAATTAATATCGACAGATGTCGACTTTATAAAGCTAACGGTGGGCTCTATCCCGCATATAAATACCATACTTTTCCTCCCGTTCCTCTTCACACATTCTCTTATGTTCTTTCTCTAATTTTTGCTAAACAAAAATCTTTGATAGTTACTTCTTTCCAAATATGAGTTTGAAACAAAAACAAAAACAAAAAAAAAAAAACAGGAAAATCAAAGGAGCTACTAACACCCCATACACTGGATTGAATTATAAGCGGGATAAAAAATATGAGTTTGTAAATGTTAGACAACTAGCTGGTGATGATATCGATAAATGAGTTAATTATCTATCCATCCAGAACGAGTTAATTCAGTCGCTCTAAAAGGTGGGTGGTCTGAGTTCTGTACGGTATTCGGGTACCTTCTCCCTATTGTCCAAGAAAAAGTCCGAAGATATCCTTAGTGGCGCTTATATGATATACAACCTAGAAACCATATGACTCAAACTGTTCAAGTTATATTGGAACGATGAGGAAAGACTACAAATACATTAGATTTCTAATGTGGTAAGTTTGATTCTTATTGAAATTCAATTTTCAAATTTTGTTTTTAGTTTTATAGATATTCAACTAACTTTAGTTATGAATACATTGTTCATTAGGAGCACCATTAGACTTGTACATGTTGACGGGAATCCCATGTGAGGGAAATGTACCTCCATTTAAAAACTTAAGGGGTAATTTGCGTTACCTCCCCCGTAAAGATTGGTAATTTGCATTACCTCCCCTACAGAAATAAAATTAGCAAAACCTCCTCTCATCAATAATTCCGTCTATTTCAAGTTAGCTGACTCAGCACTAACTTACACGTGGTTTTTATTTTTGGGAGTAATTTGCGTTACCTCCCCTGTAAAGATTGGTAATTTGCATTACCTCCCCTGTAAAGATTGGTAATTTTCACTACCTCCCTTACAAAAAACCACGTGTAAGTTAGTGCTGAATCAACTAACTTGGAGTAGACAGAATTATTGATGAGAGGAGGTTTTGCTAATTTTATCTTTTAGGGGAGGTAATGTAAATTACCAATCTTTACAGGTGAGGTAACACAAATTACCCCAAAAATTAAATTGGGATTCAGAAGAACGATGGAAAGATCGACTTCAATTATACTAAAATGACCTAAAAGGAAATCCTGATAATAGATTTACAACGTTATGCCGGGAGAATGAATGAAAACAAGGTACAAAATGCACATTATTTGTTCCCCGAACCTTATGATGAGCTCGAACGTGTGTTGATGTTGTGGAAAATAGGAAAATGTCTATTTCCAAATGCTAGCTCAGTGACATTACTTGGTTTTCTCGAATTGTTGGAAGATTTAGAGTGAGCACCAACATATGACTAGGGATCTCTAATTTTATCGGAACTTTACATAACCCTCGGTCAATGCTCGACGTATACTATAGAAAACCTGAATGGTTTTTGGGGAGTATTGGAGGTAAGAACTATTTTCTTTCCTATTATTTATTTGTTATTTTGACATGGTAAAAGTAGTAACCAAGAATACTATTATTATTTTCAGTGTTGGTGTTATACTTATTTCCAATCATACATAAGTGCAATGCCAATAATTGGAGAAAATATCAAATTGAAAATGGTCAACATGTTGTCATTGTTCAGAGGATTCAACAATTTTCTATAAAGCCCAAAGAATGCTAGAGCTAATCCTTAAGAGTATTATATGTTATATAGTCCTATTTCTGAAAAGAGTGTTTGGTATTATATCGAAAGATTACTTTTTCATTTGCAGCGAAGAAAAGTGATATCCATCAACCTCTATCCAAGTGGAGAGATTTCTCAAGATGACTTGGACAAATTAACAAGGAATGGTCCACATTTGGAACAAGATGTCTTATATTTTAAGCATTCCTTTTAACTGTATTTGTAATGGGTGTTCAACTATTTCAACTGGGATATGAATTGCGATGTTGTAATTATTGAATGAGATGTATTGTGTCTATTGAATGAAACGTAATATAGTTGTATGAGACAAATGCAGGAAATGAGATGCAATTTGGCATAATTGTTCTAAAATTCATCAAGTAATGTTCAAAGACTGTTCTGCAGATGTGATAGTTACGAAACAACGCAAAACTTATAAACATATGTTCAGACTTATGTATTGTCGATGATAGTTACGGAACATCACAAATCCCATAAACATGTAAAAATCTCAAGTATGGACTTACACTCAGATCACTGGAAATTGTTTTACAACTCTTTTAAGAAGCAGTTATATATTGTACTCACTACTTCTACTCAAAACGTTGTTAATTTTTTTTTTCTGGTTACAACTATTTGTACCAAGAGTTGGCGTTAACGATATTACACGACGTTTCATTTGGTAAAAGTAGTAAAAAATATAACTTTCAACGACATATACCTAAAACGTCGTGAAAATACAGTCGTAAAAAGGGTTTTTTCCTGTAGTGCATATTGATTATCTTTATTAGTTTCACACCATTTACAAGGCCAATATTGCTATGCAACCGCAAAATTTGGGTTTGGTGGATTTTCTTGATTTTGGTAGGATACAATTTGGTGGTGATTATGTTTCTTCCAAACCCCCATCAAAGATGGGCAATGTATCTTCATATCCTAGTCAATTGGGCTCATCGTCGACTATGCCACTATATTCGTGGGACGTACAGACTATATTTATGTCCAAAGATACTATAATTGTTCTAATTATTCCTCCCAATGGTCTCGAACGTACTTATCCATACTGGGGTGGGGGTGGGGGAATAAATGCTATACCGAAGTAGTATCAGAACCAGGTGAACGATTATCATGATCTACTATATGGATTTAAGAGACTCCATTTTAGTGAGATGCAAAACCTTAGGGAAGGCATGATGTTTGACATGAGTACCCCGGGATATACTAGTCAAGGTGGTAGAGGTCCAAGTCCTGCTGGTGATGCATGTCCGGGTCATGATGATACATGTACGAGTCATGTTGTACATTCAAGTCCTGGTAGTGGAAGTCAGCGAAGTTTGAGAAGTCATGGATGTCTAAGAAGCTTGAGATTTCGTTGTATGAAAAATGTAGTGCTAGATAGTTCTACTCCAAATGTAGTGTTAGATACAAGTACGTGGAGGTGATAAAACTGTTGACATGGAAACAAGTCCTGGAGGTTTTTTTAACCAATTTTCGACTAACACTATGACTCCCGGTGGTGGCTTGAACATTGAAGCAGTTAGGCAATCTACTCTCTATACACCAATTGCCTCAAGCACTTTAAGTCACCCACTTGCGGATTTCTATCGTGTTCCCCTCCGCGCGAGTGATCCTGTTAGTTTTCAAGGTTTTGACGATTCTGATGAGACTCAACCACCAAGTAAGTCAAATCAATAAGGTATCTGCTATGTTGAACACAATTGTTGATCCACAAAACATGACCAGTTGGATCTTTAATGGTCAGGGAAATCAATGGTTTATGAATATAATTGTTTTGTTTTTTCTTTATGAAAACAATCTTAAAATTAATGTTCAAATCAAAACTAGTTTGATTTTTTAATGAAAACAACTCCTCAAGTTCCAACATTTAATTAAAAAAATGTAATCACATTACATAGTACTTAATCAAAATTAAATCCTTGCACATGAATCTTATAGAGTTGATAGCATTCACCATGCTTAAACTGTCTTCTATTGTCTTCAACGAATATGGAATGAGTTCTAATTATTTGAAAGAAAAAAAAAACGATAAATACTAATAAGTTAATATGATTTTAACTAAATAAAAACAAGTCATTAATTATTACTCCATCCATCCCATTTTACATGAAGGTTTAAGTTTTTTTTAAGCCCCAAATTAGACGAAGGTTTTCATATTTAGAACGAAGGTTTTCATATTTCTTTCACTTTTTTCCTAATTTGTTCCTGCATTGAAATTAACCACTAGAACAAGGAACAAAAAACTAGGAGATTTAAATATTTTAATAAGGATATATATGGAAAATAATTAATCTCTTTCCATTTTCTTAATCTACGTGAAAACACCTAAACCTTTAACTAAATTGGGACGAAGAGAGTATTTTTTTAGTCACTAGTTCGTCGATGGACAACCAAGGATGATCCCTCTTCATCATCCACAAAATCGATCGTACGTTATTGATAAAGAAAAATCTTTGTTGAAGGCTTGTATTTGTTCTTCTTGAATTTTCATTATCGGCTAATGCCATAACCTTTCAAACACAATGTCCCATAGATTAAAAGTGGTTAAATTGAGATCTCCATCGCTTGCAACTGATATCCATTGATATCCGACATCGAACTAGAGAAACATGTTCTTCTCCAGTGAAGCGAGCACCAACCACGTCGGTGTTGCGAGCAGTAGCCATGATGAAAAGAATTTGAAGTTGAGTATTCATAGAGGGAGGATTTCTGGAACTATTTAGCGATGACCATAACCTCGAGCGATAGTCTTTATATCAATGGCACAATGCTAACCATCGAGCGCATCTTTGACCAACAAGCGATGAAGTCAGTCTCTTGCACCTTCCTAAGTGGCAGTTGCATTTTCCACTTAGCCATACCCATAATGAGTTCCAAAGTGGCAAACTGTCATTTGACATGTGCATGGGAACTGGCCTTAAAGGCATAGACGCGACTGCTCAAACATCATTTAAAGAGAGAAGATATTTCTTCTCGGTAGCAAATTGTGCAGGGGGGCTGTCAGCTAGACAAGCAACGTATCCATGAGCATAAATGAAAAGAAGCTTGTTAGTTTTTTACTCGTGTAGTCCATTTGGATCACAAAATTAGTATTAGGCCATAATATCTTTTGATCGGAAAATAGAAGATATATTAAATGAGAGTTAGAATTTTCCAAGTCTACCGGTGCTAGAAAGTTACATAAAATTTCAAAGTCTTGGTTTGCTATTTTTCTCTCTAGAGGAGGTAAGTTGATACTTCTAAGTTCTGTGCTCCATGCTCTCCCTGTTTACTTGATGTCTTTATTTATTGCCCCAGCTTCAGTCATTAAGAAACTAGAGAGAATTTTCAGAAATTTTCTTTGGAACGATAAAGAAAACCACCATAGGACTCACCTGGTTAGATGGAAGGTGGTTAACTGTCCTAAAGACAAAGGGGCCTTGGAGTAATACAACTGCATTTCTTTAACATTGCTCTGATCATGAAGTGGTTGTGGAGGTTCGGCTGCGAAAAGAATGCCCTCTGGAGAATCATTATTGCTGAGAAATATGGGGAAGATATTTTGGGATGGTTCACGAAGGTTCCAAAAAACACTTACGGGTGTAGTGTTTGGAAAGGGATTTCAAAATACTTAGAACTATTTCGTTCTAACTATAAATTGCAGGTAGGCAATGAGACCTCTACTAGCTTCTGGTGTGACATTTGGTTAACTTCTATGCCATTGAAAGATCTTTTCCTTCGGTATTTGTTGCTGCTAACAGTAAAGTTCAAACTGTTGCTGAAGTTAGGTCAAGTAATGATGTTGGTGCTTTTGAGTGGAACCTAAATATTACTAGACGAGTCCGTGATCATGTGGTGTTGGAGCTGGCTTCCCTTCTTCTCCTTCTTGATAACTTTCACAACTTAGACAGTGAGGTTGATGATTATAGAATCTGGATGGGAGACTATTCTAATGGAAAGTTTTCGGTCAAGTATTGCTATTTTTGGTTAATTTCTTCCATTCCTTGCCCTACTAGTTTTATTCCTCCCAACAGAGTCTGGTCCAAGTTTTGACCAACTAAAGTGAGCTTTTTTATTTGGGTGGCTGGCTTCGGGAAAATCAGTACTCAAGATGTTATGTGTAAAAGAGGCTGGCGTAAAGAATGGGTTAATCACTGTTATCTTTGTGTGCACGATGCGGAATCTGTCAATCATATTCTCATTCACTGTAAGGTGGCTTGACATATTTGGTGTACGTTTCTTCATGATTGGAGCCTGAAGTAGGTCACTCCTCCCGACGTTATTGGTTTGTTTTCATGTTGGCCTCGTGGGTCTAACACTCTAAGAAAATCCTTAGTGCTCAAGGTTCTTCCAGCTGCAATTCTTTGGTGTTTGTGGGAGGAGAGAAATATGAGAGCCTTCCAAAACCATTCTAAAACTCATGCTGAAATTATACATTCTCAGTGAAGGTAACATTGGCATATTGGCTTCATGGAAAAGTGTGTTTCAAGGGATTTCGCTAGAGCAATTTATTATCAGTTGGAAGGAGGTGATTTTGAACCACCATAGGTCGTGGTTGTCGCTCGTTCTTAGTTGGTTTTTTTTTCTTGGTCTGTTTGTTTTATCGTTTTTGGTCGAGTTGAGCTCCTTTTGTTTTGGAGTTCTTGTTTGTATAGGTAGCTTCTCTGGCTTCCTTTTTTCTTTTTTTGGTCGAGAGCGTCAGGTATCATACTTCATGTACTCTGATTTTCCATCTATAAAATGTTTTATTTACCGATCAAAAAAAAAAAAAAAAAAAAAAAGAACTATCTTAGGCCCCTAAGGCCAGTTCTTATGGAATGAATAAATCAAAAATTTGTTTATTTTGCTCCCGTTATGGACTCGATAAACATGAAAAACGGACGGGCCAACCAACAAATTTGATAGTTTGTTGAGTGTGGTCGTAGATTACCCGCGCTTCATGAACAACCGCGTGGACGAACAGAATCAATGGGTGGATCTTCTTCAACCTCCAGAGGCTTTTCCACAACCGGTCATTACAATTCCATTTCCCAAAAATTATTTTACTACTTTTTTATTCACTTTATCCTATTTTATCTCACATGAATATAATATTTTATATTTTAACTTTATCCTATAAAATATTTTATGCTAAAAAGAAATAGTAGTAAGATCCTAAAAAAACAAAATCTCTTCATTTTACTCTAATTTACCATAGTGCAAAAACGCATTTATCTATCCAGTGACTCAATAAAAATGATAATTTTGTTGATTGTTGTAGAAATTACCCTCACATTTAGAAATACAGTAAAAACTCCATATATTAATAAACTCTATATATTAATAAAAAATCATGGATCCCAACTTGGGCCAGTTACAAATAGTAATAAACTCCGCATTTTAATATTAATAGATTTTTCTAGTCCCACCTGAATGAATTTACCTCCATATATTAATAAAATCAACATAATAGGAAAATTATAGATCTCGTTACATCAAAATTTAAGATGAAGGAGAATATTTATCTATAGTTGTTTGAGAAAATGATATAATTTTTTGGATTGTTATGGTATCTTTTGATTTGCGTATGCGTAAGACCTCGTTGCTATGCACACCATCTTGTTGAAGCCAAAACATTTCCAACTTGTCGAGCATGTTTAAAGCTTCTTGGCATGAAACTTTTGGTATCTCCGTACTATCATCATCGGGATTATCTCCTCCGCTTCTTGTCTAATTCCATCGATTATTTCTTCTTCTATTGAAGCATATACGACTTGTTGCTCATTGGGATGATTAAGGAAAACGTCCATATCCATTCGATTAGTGTAGTGCAACTGTTCGATTTGATTACTCATAAGTATCTTTTAACCATTTCGCAAGATCTTTTTGCGTCCAATTTGGATGTGATTTTTTTTTTCACACAATTTTATACGAATTTTATCACTCATATGAATTATTTTCCTAACATTGGATTACATTTTGATTTGGTTGAGAAGAAGAGAATATTAAAAATAATGAATTATCTTCTAATATATCTAGTACTATTTATAGTGTAGAGAAAACTTTAAAAATTCTTAATAGGATATATTATTCAATATATAATAAAGGATATATTATTTTTGTTGATCCAACAATTTTATAAAATATTATTATTAAACGTAATGTGTAGAATTAAATCATACGAGCTTGTGGTTGGTAACCTAGCGACAAGCTGGGCTCCAACACCTCTTTGAATAGCTATGCCTAATCTATAAAAAATAAAGCTACCTAAACCGCAACTAGCATCATAGCTCACCAAGCAATTCCTTAGACGCTTGAAAAAAACAAGAGTGTCCTCACTGAGTTCCCCTAAAGTAGAGAAAGCCGAACGCCTAACCCAAATCCATGTGCAACACACTTGTCCAAATATTTGGCATGTTTGCAACGGCACTAGAGATAGCCTTTCCGGGAGCAAATGAACGAACCCCATCACCAAGTGAAAGGGGAGACACCTCATCCATACAAACATCTTGCCCGTTTTCCCGATTAAGAACAAGAATATCAAGAGGTTTAAGATCTCTACCATCATCTGCAAGGCCAAGGGAAGCCTCTTTTGTTACATTGGATTTGTAGCAAATGTCGATATATTATTCACTATGATATATCTTCAATATATTATTCATAAAGGATATATATCCTTCACATAAAGGATACATTATTCAATATATGTATATACATTATCCAATACCATTTACATACTTTGACATAGCAAAAAAAAAAAAAAAATCATCTTTTTTTTTGGTATACCTCCCTATATTAATAAACTCTATATATTAATAATTTTGTAAAGTCCCAAGGTTATTAATATATGGAGGTTTTACTGTATGATAACCTATAAAAGAAAATTGACAGCACGTCATGCATACAAACAAGTACACCTGTTATTTCTCGGTAATTGCAAAGACTTTATTTCCTAAACCAACTGGGATGTATCCAATGACTCTTAGCAACAACCGTAGTGGGATCATTTTCCCCTACAAGGACAAATGATCATTTCTCTACTGTGCCACAAGACTCATGGACTCATGACGAGTCCGGGTAGATGGTAGATATACATGGACAAATGGAATGAATCATGCACCCTCCTAATGTGGCAAATGTTGCAATAAGAATAAGGATATGTGTACTCATCCTATGTCCTAAATTACCATGACCAAAAGTTTTTAGAAACCGACAAGCATACATATCTATCAGCAGTGTACTGCACTGATTGCCATGTAAACAGGAGTAAAAAGTTTAAAAAACGAACAAGTTTTATCACTTAAAAAGTGTAGATGTGCGGCAGTGGCGGAGCTAGGAAGTTGAAAAGGGGGTTAATTTTTTTTTTTCTGCCGAAGAATGAGTTTATTGCGGGCGTAGGCCGCAAATTGTTTTTAGCCGATTTAGCACCTAGGCAACAAAATCTTTCATATTTTAGGCCCTTGATGACTATTTAGTAAACATTTTAACTCGTAAGCACCAAATAGACAATTAACGATGTAAAATACTTACTTTGATTACCAAATACCGCAATTATACTTCTCTTAATTGATCTCTTGACAGATTTGGTGGACTAAATTGGTTTGGCAGGTGGACTAAATAAAAAAAAATCATAACTAAAGGGTAAACTTACATACCAGTGATGATTTTACCGGGGGGTTAGCCCCTTTGCTTCCGCCCATGGATGTGCCTTCGGTTTTTTTTTTTTTTTTTTTTTTTTTTTTTTTTTTATGGAGTCCTTGATAACATTTTAATTAAACCTTTTTAATTTTTAAGGGCCCAACCATTGAATTTGAGAGGAGTTGTATCTAATTTCTTGCAAGATCATGATTTATTGAGTCGAATTAAACTTTTTACCTGTTTTCGATGTTAAAAGATATGGCATTTACTCTTGTATATTTGCTACATCTTGTTTCTCTTTGTATCATATTCTGTATTCATTAGAATATATTTGTAATCATCTTATTTCCTTTTGTAGAGTCTAGATTAGTTCAACTGCTGATGGCATTGAGAGGGGAGTTTGAAACTGTTAGAGCTTCAATCCTTCATCGATCTCCTCTCCCAACTGTAGAAACTGCTCTCTCTGAACTTATCACTGAAGAGACTTGTAAAAGACTTACATTAGATGTTCAAACCATTCTTGCAGTACCAACACGACCAAGTTACAACTCTCAGTCCAACAATCAAAGAGGTTCACGTGATCTTTCTCAAATCCAATGTCACAATTGCAAGAATTTTGGGTTACTTGCAAAGAACCATACGTTTTCCTCACCCTCAAGTACTTCTCAAAGCTTGACACCTCAAACTGCACCTCCTGGCACACCTCAATGCAACCATTGCAAGGCATTTGGACATTTGGTTGGGAATTGCACTTCACCTTCATCCAGAAACATGAGAGAAAGAAGAAGATACAATGGCATTGTTCCAACACATTTTTCTGCAGCTCCAGCTAATATCTCATATGTTTTGGAGAAACCACAAGATGCAGTTGCACAATCCACAACACCCAACTTAGATGAAATACAGGAAATGCTTAAACAAGCTTTGTCCATTGGTAATAATTCCACGGTAGCATATGCTTTTTCAATTCCAACAGGTATATACTCGACTTAATGGTTCCTTGACTCAGGGGCAGTAAATCACATGACTTTCAACTCAACTTTGTTTGAGAGAAAGTATCCTATTTTTACACCTAAGATTCACACTGCAGATGGTACAAAAATAACGGCTAGTCATATTGGCCAGATTAAAATCTCTAACAATATACGTATACAAGATGTGCTTCTTGTGCCTGAAATTAAAATAAATCTTGTATCTATTGGTCAGTTGTGTAATCATGATTTTAACATCCATTTCACTTCTTCTGGTTATTATATACAGGATCTCAGGACGAATAAGCTTGTTGGGATAGGCCGTAGAGTTGGTCGGCTATATCGTTTGGAGTCTCTAGTTATTCCTCAGCAATCCAAGAAAAAACTTGTTGCTGCCTCTGCATCTACTTTACCTTCCACAATATCACCTTTTATATCCTGGCATTCTAAATTAGGTCATGTCTCTTTCTCCCGTCTTACCTACATGATTAATAAAGGGTTATTAGGAAATATATCTATAGACAAGGAACCTCATTGCATTGCCTGTAAATTGGGAAAACAGCCTGCACTTCCATTTAATAAAAGTATTACTTCCTCTACTGCACCTTTTGATCTTATACATTCCGATGTTTGGGGTAAAGCTTCTTTTGCAACAAAAGGGGGAGCTTTGTACTATGTGATATTCATTGATGATCACACTCGTTATACTTGGGTCTATCTTTTCAGCACCAAATCAGATTTCCTAAAAATCTACACAGATTTTTCTAGAATGATCAAAACGCACTATGGAAAAACCATCAAAACTTTTCGTGCAGATCAAGGTGGAGAGTACATATCCAACCCTTTCATAGATTTATTAAAATCAGAAGGAACTCTTCTTCAAATATCTTGTAATGAAAATCCAAAACAAAATGGTGTAGTTGAACGAAAACACCATCATATTATTGAAACAGCTAGAAAAAAACTTCTACCCTACTCAGTCCCTTCAAATTTTTGGGGTGAATCTGTTCTCACTGCAGTCTATACCATTAATCGTATTCCTACTGTAGTTATAGGAGACATATCTCCATATGAGTGTTTATTTAATAAGAAACCAACTTACTCTGAACTCCATATTTTCGGTTCAACATGTTTTTTTCTTCTCTCAGAACATGAACGAAACAAACTAGGGAAAAAGAATAACATGTGTGTCTTCTTAGGTTATGGTATAGAACAAAATGGATATCGATGCTATGATCCTGAAAATAGAAGATTACGTATTTCTAGACATGTAACGTTTTGGGATAACATACCATTTTGGTCTCTTCTTGTTGATGGTGGATTTTCTACAAGGGATAAAATTGTAAAATCATGATACTGCATGTTTTTGACCCGGCTTCAGGAACGCATGTGACGATTCATATTTTATGACCCATGAACCGTTTCACGATCTCTGACTGAGCGAACCTTCCTCTCAGAGTTATGATGAATATGTTTCTCGAAAGGCCTCCCCGGCTGAGCGTTCGATGCTTCACACATTTCATCACCACCTCTACATAGAATCTTAATGATTGGGCGGTTCCCTAGACATAATGTTTGTTAGAGAGCTTAACGCCTTCAGGACGTCACGTTGCACGTTGTTCCCTGACTACAAAGAGAGACCACCTCTACATAGAATCTTAATGATTGGGCGGTTTCCTAGACATAATGTTTGTTAGGGAGCTTAACGCCTTCAGGATGTTACGCCATTCGTTGTTCCCTGACTACGTAGAGAGACTGTGTATAGAATCTCTTAATGACTCGCGGTTCCCTAGACGTAATGTTTGTTAGAGAGCTTAACGCCTTTAGGACGTCACTCCGCTCATTGTTCCCTGACTATACACCCCTCAGAACAAATATGATGTTTTAATTATCTCATATCTCGATTCTGCAAGTAGATTAATTCTAGCGTGACATTCATTCACTGAATTCCTAAAAAATAATCTATTATATCTCATTACTCCGTTCCCTGAATCCCCCGGCTGGATTTCATGGATTAGTAATAGATGCTCAACTCATTTTATTACTCTGTTTCATGAATCATTCATTCTCAGCCGAATTTTATGAATTAGTAATAATTATTCAACAAACGGGCGTCTGGACTATCACCAAGTAAGCCCCGAGAAAATGGTGCAAGTGTACTTGACAATAGTGTACGAACGAGCACCCAAACGCACGAACGAACGTTCGAAAACATGGACAAACGAGTAACTTATGAAGAAAATAATATTAAATAAAATAAACAAGAGGCGTGGGACCGGGCCCACCGGCCGGCCGGTCATGCCGTTGTGGCCGGTCCCCCTCTCTCATTATTTTATTTATCTTAATTTGTTTCCCTCATCTCATGGAAACTCCTTCATTTGAGCAAACTCCCTCGTTTGAGCGAAACTCTTAGTTTTCCATACTTTCATCGTTCACGGGACGGGGCCACCTAGACGGACAGCCTTGCCCTAGCTGTGGCCAGTCCCACACCTCACAATCCCTTATTTTCTCATATTATTATTTCCATCATCTCATGGAACTCCATCGTTTGAGAGAAAACCCTAGTTTTTCAATATTTTCTCAAATATTGCTCAAACCATGAAAAAGCCAGAAAGTCAAACGATCACACGACCGTCTAGGCCACTCACGTCAAGTATTATAATATTATTATTTTAATATTTTCAAATATTGGTCGCACGAGCAAAATTACACTTGCTCACTCGAGCAAAGTTGAGAGTTTCAAATCAAGATCAAACTCTTCTGAAAATCCAAAGTATTGCTCAAACACGCACCAGAAAATACTGAAACACTCAGGATTGAGACACGAACATTGTGGTGACACGGGCATGCTACCTTGACCGACCAAGGCCGGCCTAAGGCTTGCAATAAGCAGGTCCCACCCATCTTTATAATTTTGACCTAATTTGCTATCAATTGATCATATTGGGTCAAAACTCTCTCGATCGAATGGGACTCGCTCAATCGACCGTCAACTGGTCCCAAAACCACTAAGGGCCGGTCCCATGACCCCTTGGTCGGTCCCTCATCTCTCCATAACTAGGTTTTACTACCTAACGCTCACACGAGCATTATTTTAATAAACGATTAAACCAGCGTTTGATCGTTCTTTCACCAACCTAGGTCAATAAAGGATTTTGGTGCATGCTCACTCGAGCACTCGGAGCTACATGGTCCACCATCATCCCATGTAGCCTAGTCACTCCTTCACTCAGTGACCTATTTTCAACAAATCATCAATTGATCAACACTTGATCAAAATTAGGGTTTCGAACAAATGGTCTTTGAATCATGATTCTGAGCGAGTTCAAACACTAATAATTTTATTTTGATACATCAATCAACGTCTGGGTTAAAAATATAATATTCGGTCAGGCTACCAATATTTTAATTAATATTTTATTTGGTCACTTTACCAATGTTGATGGTGGTTTTTAGACAAGGGGTAAAATCGTAAAACCCCATGACCTAGTGTTACCCGCAACACTTTAACTAAGAGCATTTAACTCGTGTGTAAATAATTAATAGGGGTATTTTTTCAAAATACCGCATTAGGTTTTCAACACGTAACCCTAATTCCAAAACCAAGCCGCACATCGCGCACCATGGCAACAATGCCAAACCAAGCCGCATACTGCGCACCATGGCAACAATGCCAAACCAAGCCGCATACTGCGCACCATGGCAACAATGCCAAACCAAGACGCATACTGCGCACCATGGCAACAATTCCAAACCAAGCCGCATACTGCGCACCATGGAAACAATGCCAAACCAAGCCGCATACTGCGCACCATGGCAACAATGCCAAACCAAGCCGCACCCCGCGCACCATGGCAACAATGCCAAACCATGCCGCATATCACGCACCATGGCAACAATGCCAAACCAAGCCGCACCTCGCGCACCATGGCAACAATGCCAAACCAAAGCCGCACCCGCGCACCATGGCAACAATGCCAAACCAAGCCGCACCCTGCGCAACATGGCAACAAGCCATATTTCCAAGCCGCTATGCCTTTGGCCCACGCCAAATATAGCGCCCTAGGCTTGCAAGACTTGCAACTAGGTCAACATGGCCGCACGTGCCATTGGCACATGCCAACACGTATCGCAAGCCATATTTCTAAGCCGCTATGCCTTTGGCCCACGCCAAATATAGCGCCCTAGGCTTGCAAGACTTGCAACTAGGTCACATGCCAACACGTACCGCAAGCCATATTTCTAAGTCGCTATGCCTTTGGCCCACGCCAAATATAGCCCTAGGCTTGCAAGACTTTCAACTAGGTCAACATGGCCGTACGTGCCATTGGCACATGCCAACACGTACCGCAAGCCATATTTCTAAGTCGCTATGCCTTTGGCCCACGCCAAATATAGCGCCCTAGGCTTGCAAGACTTGGAACTAGGTCAACATGGCCGTACGTGCCATTGGCACATGCCAACACGTATCGCAAGCCATATTTCCAAGCCGCTATGCCTTTGGCCCACGCCAAATATAGCACCCTAGGCTTGCAAGACTTGCAACTAGGTCAACATGGCCGTACGTGCCATTGGCACATGCCAGCACGTATCGCAAGCCGTGTTTCCAAGCCGCTATGCCATTGGCCCACGCTGAATATAGCGCCCTAGGCTCGCAAGACTTGCAACTAGGTCAACATGGCTGTACGTGACATTGGCACATGCCAACATGCTCGCTGGTAGCCTAACTTGCAAACCGTGCAACCTACCACCAAGGCATTCCGCACATGCCATTGGCACATGCCAAACACACACGCTGGTAGCCTAACTTGCAAACCGTGCAACCTACCACCAAGGCATTCCGCACATGCCATTGGCACATGCCAAACACACACGCTGGTAGCCTAACTTGCAAACCGTGCAACCTACCACCAAGGCATTCCGCACATGCCATTGGCACATGCCAAACACACACGCTGGTAGCCTAACTTGCAAACCGTGCAACCTACCACCAAGGCATTCCGCACATGCCACACACGCCACTAGCAGCTCTGGCATTACCACTTACACTCGAGGTGCAACTCGCAACGAAGGCATTCCGCACATGCCATTGGCACATGCCACATGCGTCCCTAGCAGCACCACTTGCACCCAAGATGCAACCAACACTCGAGACATCAACACAAACTGGGGATGCTTTTTAGGGTTTTGGTTTGGCGGTCACAAAGATGCGGCGTACACTACGCTCACATTAAGAAAGCGTGAAAAGGAATAAAGCGGTCAAATAAAAGAGGAAATAATGGTGAAAAACGTTTTCACCCATTAACACCATGCGGTTACCACCTCCTCCCATTATTTCACCCTTTACTCTCTTCCTTCATGAGGCCAGGGTACGTTTCAATCTCGACTTGTATAAATAGGTCTTACCTATTTCCACCGGACAACAAGTCTCTAGTCGGAGAAAAATCCTACACTCTCGGGAAAGGCAACTTTGCAAGCTCTCCAAAAGCTTTCATCTCTTGCAAGCTTCCTAAGCTTTCACTTTCTCGATACAAGTCGAGATACTACTCTCCTCAACACCTTTCTTTGCTTCCCTCCCCAAATCAACCCTTCTCCTCCACTTTGTGACCGAAGCAAGTCTGGAACGGCCATTTCTTGGTTTAGGCCGGACTTGTACAGATTGATCTCTCGAATCTATAAAGTGCTCACGTGCAGCATATTTGTTTAGGGTTTGAACCAGTTTCTCACTCACCTACCGAAATTACCGAAATCAGCAGAAACGATTTTTACCCATAAACAATTGGCGACCACAGCGGGAGGATTGATCTATCGGCTACAATATCAGACTGTCGATCTCGTTCTTCGACCCATATGTCAAGATAATAGGGAAGGCGACTCAATCCGACGCAAACTACTGTGCAACCCTAAGTTACTAGTTGTAAAAACTACACGAGAAAACTGGGGACTTGCCGAAGATGCTACCACTCGATCCGACTCAACTACCAGGCAACCCGGTTACTAGTTGTAAAAACTACACGAGAAAACTGGGGACTTGCCGAAGATGCTACCACTCGATCCGACTCAACTGCCAGACAACCCGGTTATCAGTTGTTAAAACTACACCAGAAAACTGGGGACTCGCTGAAGACGCTACCAGCAATTGGGGACTAACTGGCGATGCTACCCGCAAAGCCGCCTTGCTACCAGCAAAGCCGCCTTTTACTTGGAGGGAGGCGTGTTTGCAAGTGAGTAAATTTAGATTGGGCAAGATATACGATCTGTTTTTAGGTTCTTAATAAAACCGCCATACTATTGCGTCTTGTGCCTATTGCTAGCACACACTTTCATAAAAGCAATATTCCTTTCCCAAAACATAATCAGAGTTATATTATCAAAACCATTCATCCCAGAAATAATCCAATATCCTCAAAAGCTAACATTTATCTATCAACCCAAGAAATCCAGGAAGACAAAAACCATAAACTAGGCGCTTTGTTTGCCTTTCAAAAAAAAAAAAAAAAAATTCACCTACCCGTACATACCTACTTTGCACAATAATAATTACCTGTCACTATTAGCAGACGTTACTACAGTGACATTTGAAGAATTATTTATGATGAGGTATTTCCACAAGTTTATGAAAGGCATACCTATGGCTACGGTTTACACCAGCACAAGAAAACAATAAAACAAATTGAAAGAGAAACGTTGGAGCACATAGCTGGGATATGCTTGCCCACTTTATCACTACCGCGCTACCGCTAACACCATGACGTGATAACAAAGATACGAGTTAAAAAGGGGAGCCAACCCATTTCATAAGCATAACACTTTTTGAATTTGAATAAGGAAAGGATTTCCTGTTTGAGCTACGTATGGGAAGAGGCAACTGGGCCCGCAGGAACAAGTCCAAGCCACGCCAAGCCAGCACCGTGCCAAGCCAATGGTCCACACCATACCGAAATCCATGTCAGCTCCCATTCCAAGATGATCCAGCGCCTACCAGACGCGTTTCCCAGATGCGCTTACCTCGACACGCTTTCCAGACGCGCATGCCAGCGCTTGCCAGAAGCGCTTTCGATAAGCGCTTGCCGACGCGCTACTGTGCACACATGTCGCACGCGCATGCCACCCATGATACCACACTTTGTGCTAATAGTTTGCATCCTTCCAGCGCTAACATCTTGCGCCCTTCCAAAGACCATCCTTGCCCTTCGAAACGACGCCATGGCTCCAAAGACTTCGTGATCAAAACCGTGTCATCTCTCGCACGATACACTTACGATCACCGAACTGCAGCCACTTACGCCACCCCAACGGTTCTTCAAGCATGAAAGCTCCAACCGTCACCAGAGACGCTACTCCACCATCGGGGCAAGATACTCGGAAGATCCTAAGAAGCCGACTTCCTTTAGCACTGTTGATTCGATGAAAAGACGAAAGATACTTCAGCAGGACGCGCGTTATAGATGAAGAGGCTCGCGTTGCTCTTGAACGCCCAGTAGAAGGGGATAAGCAATCCAATTTCGTCACACGTGAAGATCAGGAAGGACTTCTCCAAAATCGAAAGCAATGAAAATCAACAACTCCCCTGAGTTCACGGAGACCCTTCTTATGTCGGGACCCTCATAATTGGAACTTCGCCCACAAAGTCGTACAGTCTATGATGAAACATTTATGTGAGATTTTATATCTCTCAACCGCACTGCATCAGGAAAGCAGGCGTTTCCAGCCAGGGAAGCCGTTCCCAAACCCCAACCTCTCCTAGAAAGCACGATCGACAGATGTAACTGGGGACTCCTAACCCCTTTTCTCTTGAGGGATGTCGAGTTTGGACGAATGTGACGCTGGCCTCCGACTTCAAAATGGTAGCCGTCAAGGCTCGAGAGTTGCAAGATGTCGTTTCAACGCTCTCTCCGTAGTAGCCCCGCATCAACGTTCTCTCCGTAGTAGCTACACATCAACGCGTTCTCCAGCCAGCGGCTTCGCTTCAACGTTCGCTTCAATGCCACTCCTTCCCCGCAAGGGTCGTCGCCGCCACACTCCCCATATCAAGGAACATAGAATATCAGCCAACCTACTTTGTGCCGCCACTCCTTCCTGCATCGGGTCTCGAACGTACTTATCCATCCTGGGGGGGGGGTGGGGGAATAAATGCTATACCGAAGTAGTATCAGAACCAGGTGAACGATTATCATGATCTACTATATGGATTTAAGAGACTCCATTTTAGTGAGATGCAAAACCTTAGGGAAGGCATGATGTTTGACATGAGTACCCCGGATATACTAGTCAAGGTGGTAGAGGTCCAAGTCCTGCTGGTGATGCATGTCCGGTCATGATGATACATGTACGAGTCATGTTGTACATTCAAGTCCCGGTAGTGGAAGTCAAAGTTTGAGAAGTCATGGATGTCTAAGAAGCTTGAGATTTCGTTGTATGAAAAATGTAGTGCTAGATAGTTCTACTCCAAATGTAGTGTTAGATACAAGTACGTGGAGGTGATAAAACTGTTGACATGGAAACAAGTCCCTGAGGTTTTTTAACCAATTTTCGACTAACACTATGACTCCCATTGGTGGCTTGAACATTGAAGCAGTTAGGCAATCTACTCTCTATACACCAATTGCCTCAAGCACTTTAAGTCACCCACTTGCGGATTTCTATCGTGTTCCCCTCCGCGCGAGTGATCCTGTTAGTTTTCAAGGTTTTGACGATTCTGATGAGACTCAACCACCAAGTAAGTCAAATCAATAAGGTATCTGCTATGTTGAACACAATTGTTGATCCACAAAACATGACCAATGGGATCTTTAATGGTCGTGGAAATCAATGGTTTATGAATATAATTGTTTTGTTTTTTCTTTATGAAAACAATCTTAAAATTAATGTTCAAATCAAAACTAGTTTGATTTTTTAATGAAAACAACTCCTCAAGTTCCAACATTTAATTAAAAATGTAATCACATTACATAGTACTTAATCAAAATTAAATCCTTGCACATGAATCTTATAGAGTTGATAGCATTCACCATGCTTAAACTGTCTTCTATTGTCTTCAACGAATATGGAATGAGTTCTAATTATTTGAAAGAAAAAAAAACGATAAATACTAATAAGTTAATATGATTTTAACTAAATAAAAACAAGTCATTAATTATTACTCCATCCATCCCATTTTACATGAAGGTTTAAGTTTTTTTTAAGCCCCAAATTAGACGAAGGTTTTCATATTTAGAACGAAGGTTTTCATATTTCTTTCACTTTTTTCCTAATTTGTTCCTGCATTGAAATTAACCACTAGAACAAGGAACAAAAAACTAGGAGATTTAAATATTTTAATAAGGATATATATGGAAAATAATTAATCTCTTTCCATTTTCTTAATCTACGTGAAAACACCTAAACCTTTAACTAAATTGGGACGAAGAGAGTATTTTTTTAGTCACTAGTTCGTCGATGGACAACCAAGGATGATCCCTCTTCATCATCCACAAAATCTGAGCGTACGTTATTGATAAAGAAAAATCTTTGTTGAAGGCTTGTATTTGTTCTTCTTGAATTTTCATTATCGGCTAATGCCATAACCTTTCAAACACAATGTCCCATAGATTAAAAGTGGTTAAATTGAGATCTCCATCGCTTGCAACTGATATCCATTGATATCCGACATCGAACTAGAGAAACATGTTCTTCTCCAGTGAAGCGAGCACCAACCACGTCGGTGTTGCGAGCAGTAGCCATGATGAAAAGAATTTGAAGTTGAGTATTCATAGAGGGAGGATTTCTGGAACTATTTAGCGATGACCATAACCTCGAGCGATAGTCTTTATATCAATGGCACAATGCTAACCATCGAGCGCATCTTTGACCAACAAGCGATGAAGTCAGTCTCTTGCACCTTCCTAAGTGGCAGTTGCATTTTCCACTTAGCCATACCCATAATGAGTTCCAAAGTGGCAAACTGTCATTTGACATGTGCATGGGAACCGGCCTTAAAGGCATAGACGCGACTGCTCAAACATCATTTAAAGAGAGAAGATATTTCTTCTGGTAGCAAATTGTGCAGGGGGCTGTCAGCTAGACAAGCAACGTATCCATGAGCATAAATGAAAAGAAGCTTGTTAGTTTTTTACTCGTAGTCCATTTGGATCACAAAATTAGTATTAGGCCATAATATCTTTTGATCGGAAAATAGAAGATATATTAAATGAGAGTTAGAATTTTCCAAGTCTACCGGTGCTAGAAAGTTACATAAAATTTCAAAGTCTTGGTTTGCTATTTTTCTCTCTAGAGGAGGTAAGTTGATACTTCTAAGTTCTGTGCTCCATGCTCTCCCCGTTTACTTGATGTCTTTATTTATTGCCCTGACTTTCTCCATTAAGAAACTAGAGAGAATTTTCAGAAATTTTCTTTGAACGATAAAGAAAACCACCATAGGACTCATCTGGTTAGATGGAAGGTGGTTAACTGTCCTAAAGACAAAGGGGCCTTGGAGTAATACAACCGCATTTCTTTAACATTGCTCTGATCATGAAGTGGTTGTGGAGGTTCTACTCGAAAAGAATGCCCTCCGGAGAATCATTATTGCCGAGAAATATGGGGAAGATATTTTGGGATGGTTCACGAAAGGTTCCAAAAACACTTACGGGTGTAGTGTTTGGAAAGGGATTTCAAAATACTTAGAACTATTTCGTTCTAACTATAAATTGCGGGTAGGCAATGAGACCTCTACTAGCTTCTCCTGTGACATTTGGTTAACTTCTATGCCATTGAAAGATCTTTTCCTTCGGTATTTGTTGCATGCTACAATGAAAGTTCAATCATTCTTTGGGTTAGGTCAAGTAATGATGTTGGTGCTTTTGAGTGGAACCTAAATATTACTAGACGAGTCCGTGATCATGTGGTGTTGAGCCGGCTTCCCTTCTTCTCCTTCTTGATAACTTTCACAACTTAGACAGTGAGGTTGATGATTATAGAATGGATGGGCGACTATTCTAATGGAAAGTTTTCGGTCAAGTATAGCTATTTTTGGTTAATTTCTTCCATTCCTTGCCCTACTAGTTTTATTCCTCCCAACAGAAATCACGGTCCAAGTTTTGACCAACTAAAGTGAGCTTTTTTATTTGGGTGGCTGGCTTCGGGAAAATCAGTACTCAAGATGTTATGTGTAAAAGAGGCTGGCGTAAAGAATGGGTTAATCACTGTTATCTTTGTGTGCACGATGCGGAATCTGTCAATCATATTCTCATTCACTGTAAGGTGGCTTGACATATTTGGTGTACGTTTCTTCATGATTGGAGCCTGAAGTAGGTCACTCCTCCCGACGTTATTGGTTTGTTTTCATGTTGGCCTCGTGGGTCTAACACTCTAAGAAAATCCTTAGTGCTCAAGGTTCTTCCAGCTGCAATTCTTTGGTGTTTGTGGGAGGAGAGAAATATGAGAGCCTTCCAAAACCATTCTAAAACTCATGCTGAAATTATACATTCTGTGAAGGTAACATTGGCATATTGGCTTCATGGAAAAAGTGTGTTTCAAGGGATTTCGCTAGAGCAATTTATTATCAGTTGGAAGGAGGTGATTTTTGAACCACCATAGGTCGTGGTTGTCGCTCGTTCTTAGTTGGTTTTTTTTCTTCTTGGTCTGTTTGTTTTATCGTTTTTGGTCGAGTTGAGCTCCTTTTGTTTTGGAGTTCTTGTTTGTATAGGTAGCTTCTCTGGCTTCCTTTTTTCTTTTTTTGGTCGAGAGCGTCAGGTATCATACTTCATGTACTCTGATTTTCCATCTATAAAATGTTTTATTTACCGATCAAAAAAAAAAAAAAAAAAAAACAGAACTATCTTAGGCCCCTAAGGCCAGTTCTTATGGAATGAATAAATCAAAAATTTGTTTATTTTGCTCCCGTTATGGACTCGATAAACATGAAAAACGGACGGGCCAACCAACAAATTTGATAGTTTGTTGAGTGTGGTCGTAGATTACCCGCGCGCTTCATGAACAACCGCGTGGACAAACAGAATCAATGGGTGGATCTTCTTCAACCCCCAGAGGCTTTTCCACAACCGGTCATTACAATTCCATTTCCCAAAAATTATTTTACTACTTTTTTATTCACTTTATCCTATTTTATCTCACATGAATATAATATTTTATATTTTAACTTTATCCTATAAAATATTTTATGCTAAAAAGAAATAGTAGTAAGATCCTAAAAAAACAAAATCTCTTCATTTTACTCTAATTTACCATAGTGCAAAAACGCATTTATCTATCCAGTGACTCAATAAAAATGATAATTTTGTTGATTGTTGTAGAAATTACCCTCACATTTAGAAATACAGTAAAAACTCCATATATTGATACTCCATATATTAATAAACTCTATATATTAATAAAAAATCATGGATCCCAACTTGGGCCAGTTACAAATAGTAATAAACTCCGCATTTTAATATTAATAGATTTTTCTAGTCCCACCTGAATGAATTTACCTCCATATATTAATAAAATCAACATAATAGGAAAATTATAGATCTCGTTACATCAAAATTTAAGATGAAGGAGAATATTTATCTATAGTTGTTTGAGAAAATGATATAATTTTTTGGATTGTTATGGTATCTTTTGATTTGCGTATGCGTAAGACCTCGTTGCTATGCACACCATCTTGTTGAAGCCAAAACATTTCCAACTTGTCGAGCATGTTTAAAGCTTCTTGGCATGAAACTTTTGGTATCTCCGTACTATCATCATCGGGATTATCTCCCTCCGCTTCTTGTCTAATTCCATCGATTATTTCTTCTTCGGTTGAAGCATATACGACTTGTTGCTCATTGGGATGATTAAGGAAAACGTCCATATCCATTCGATTAGTGTAGTGCAACTGTTCGATTTGATTACTCATAAGTATCTTTTAACCATTTCGCAAGATCTTTTTGCGTCCAATTTGGATGTGATTTTTTCTTTTCACACAATTTTATACGAATTTTATCACTCATATGAATTATTTTCCTAACATTGGATTACATTTTGATTTGGTTGAGAAGAAGAGAATATTAAAAATAATGAATTATCTTCTAATATATCTAGTACTATTTATAGTGTAGAGAAAACTTTAAAAATTCTTAATAGGATATATTATTCAATATATAATAAAGGATATATTATTTTTGTTGATCCAACAATTTTATAAAATATTATTATTAAACGTAAATTGTAGAATTAAATCATACAGAGCTTGTGGTTGGTAACCTAGCGACAAGCTGGGCTCCAACACCTCTTTGAATAGCTATGCCTAATCTATAAAAAATAAAGCTACCTAAACCGCAACTAGCATCATTGCTCACCAAGCAATTCCTTAGACGCTTGAAAAAAACAAGAGTGTCCTCACTGAGTTCCCCTAAAGTAGAGAAAGCCAGAACGCCTAACCCAAATCCATGTGCAAAGACACTTGTCCAAATATTTGGCATGTTTGCGGGCAACGGCACTAGAGATAGCCTTTCCAGAGCAAATGAACGAACCCCATCACCAAAGGAAAGGGGAGACACTGCGTGACATCCATACAAACATCTTGCCCGTTTTCCCGATTAAGAACAAGAATATCAAAGAGGTTTAAGATCTCTACCATCATCTCGTCCAAGGCCAAGGGAAGCCTCTTTCTTGCGCGATACATTGGATTTGTAGCAAATGTCGATATATTATTCACTATGATATATCTTCAATATATTATTCATAAAGGATATATATCCTTCACATAAAGGATACATTATTCAATATATGTATATACATTATCCAATACCATTTACATACTTTGACATAGCAAAAAAAAAAAAAATCATCTTTTTTTTGGTATACCTCCCTATATTAATAAACTCTATATATTAATAATTTTGTAAAGTCCCAAGGTTATTAATATATGGAGGTTTTCCTAATATGATAACCTATAAAAGAAAATTGACAGCACGTCATGCATACAAACAAGTACACCTGTTATTTCTCGGTAATTGCAAAGACTTTATTTCCTAAACCAACTGGGATGTATCCAATGACTCTTAGCAACAACCGTAGTGGGATCATTTTCCCCTACAAGGACAAATGATCATTTCTCTACTGTGCCACAAGACTCATGGACTCATGACGAGTCCGGGTAGATGGTAGATATACATGGACAAATGGAATGAATCATGCACCCTCCTAATGTGGCAAATGTTGCAATAAGAATAAGGATATGTGTACTCATCCTATGTCCTAAATTACCATGACCAAAAGTTTTTAGAAACCGACAAGCATACATATCTATCAGCAGTGTACTGCACTGATTGCCATGTAAACAGGAGTAAAAAGTTTAAAAACGAACAAGTTTTATCACTTAAAAAGTGTAGATGTGCGGCAGTGGCGGAGCCAGGAAGTTGAAAAGGGGGTTAATTTTTTTTTTTCTGCCGAAGAATGAGTTTATTGCGGGCGTAGGCATAAATTGTTTTTAGCCGATTTAGCACCTAGGCAACAAAATCTTTCATATTTTAGGCCCTTGATGACTATTTAGTAAACATTTTAACTCGTAAGCACCAAATAGACAATTAACGATGTAAAATACTTACTTTGATTACCAAATACCGCAATTATACTTCTCTTAATTGATCTCTTGACAGATTTGGTGGACTAAATTGGTTTGGCAGGTGGACTAAATAAAAAAATCATAACTAAAGGGTAAACTTACATACCAGTGATGATTTTACCGGGGGGTTAGCCCCTTGCTTCCGCCCATGGATGTGCCTTCGGTTTTTTTTTTTTTTTTTTTTTTTATGGAGTCCTTGATAACATTTTAATTAAACCTTTTTAATTTTTAAGGGCCCAACCATTGAATTTGAGAGGAGTTGTATCTAATTTCTTGCAAGATCATGATTTATTGAGTCGAATTAAACTTTTTACTGTTTTCGATGTTAAAAGATATGGCATTTACTCTTGTATATTTGCTACATCTTGTTTCTCTTTGTATCATATTCTGTATTAATTAGAATATATTTGTAATCATCTTATTTCCTTTTGTAGAGTCTAGATTAGTTCAACTGCTGATGGCATTGAGAGGGGAGTTTGAAACTGTTAGAGCTTCAATCCTTCATCGATCTCCTCTCCCAACTGTAGAAACTGCTCTCTCTGAACTTATCACTGAAGAGACTTGTAAAAGACTTACATTAGATGTTCAAACCATTCTTGCAGTACCAACACGACCAAGTTACAACTCTCAGTCCAACAATCAAAGAGGTTCACGTGATCTTTCTCAAATCCAATGTCACAATTGCAAGAATTTTGGGTTACTTGCAAAGAACTGTACGTTTTCCTCACCCTCAAGTACTTCTCAAAGCTTGACACCTCAAACTGCACCTCCTGGCACACCTCAATGCAACCATTGCAAGGCATTTGGACATCTGGTTGGGAATTGCACTTCACCTTCATCCAGAAACATGAGAGAAAGAAGAAGATACAATGGCATTGTTCCAACACATTTTTCTGCAGCTCCAGCTAATATCTCATATGTTTTGGAGAAACCACAAGATGCAGTTGCACAATCCACAACACCCAACTTAGATGAAATACAGAAATGCTTAAACAAGCTTTGTCCATTGGTAATAATTCCACCTTTGTAGCATATGCTTTTTCAATTCCAACAGGTATATACTCGACTTAATGGTTCCTTGACTCAGGGGCAGTAAATCACATGACTTTCAACTCAACTTTGTTTGAGAGAAAGTATCCTATTTTTACACCTAAGATTCACACTGCAGATGGTACAAAAATAACGGCTAGTCATATTGGCCAGATTAAAATCTCTAACAACATACGTATACAAGATGTGCTTCTTGTGCCTGAAATTAAAATAAATCTTGTATCTATTGGTCAGTTGTGTAATCATGATTTTAACATCCATTTCACTTCTTCTGGTTATTATATACAGGATCTCAGGACGAATAAGCTTGTTGGGATAGGCCGTAGAGTTGGTCGGCTATATCGTTTGGAGTCTCTAGTTATTCCTCAGCAATCCAATAAAAAACTTGTTGCTGCCTCTGCATCTACTTTACCTTCCACAATATCACCTTTTATATCCTGGCATTCTAAATTAGGTCATGTCTCTTTCTCCCGTCTTACCTACATGATTAATAAAGGGTTATTAGGAAATATATCTATAGACAAGGAACCTCATTGCATTGCACATCGTAAATTGGGAAAACATTTTTGCACTTCCATTTAATAAAAGTATTACTTCCTCTACCGCACCTTTTGATCTTATACATTCCGATGTTTGGGGTAAAGCTTCTTTTGCAACAAAAGGGGGAGCTTTGTACTATGTGATATTCATTGATGATCACACTCGTTATACTTGGGTCTATCTTTTCAGCACCAAATCAGATTTCCTAAAAATCTACACAGATTTTTCTAGAATGATCAAAACGCACTATGGAAAAACCATCAAAACTTTTCGTGCAGATCAAGGTGGAGAGTACATATCCAACCCTTTCATAGATTTATTAAAATTAGAAGGAACTCTTCTTCAAATATCTTGTACTGAAAATCCAAAACAAAATGGTGTAGTTGAACGAAAACACCGTCATATTATTGAAACAGCTAGAAAAAAACTTCTACCCTACTCAGTCCCTTCAAATTTTTGGGGTGAATCTGTTCTCACTGCAGTCTATACCATTAATCGTATTCCTACTGTAGTTATAGGAGACATATCTCCATATGAGTGTTTATTTAATAAGAAACCAACTTACTCAACTCCATATTTTCGGTTCAACATGTTTTTTCTTCTCTCGAACATGAACGAAACAAACTAGGGAAAAAGAATAACATGTGTGTCTTCTTAGGTTATGGTATAGAACAAAATGGATATCGATGCTATGATCCCGAAAAATAGAAGATTACGTATTTCTAGACATGTAACGTTTTGGGATAACATACCATTTTGGTCTCTTCTTGTTGATGGTGGATTTTCTACAAGGGATAAAATTGTAAAATCATGATACTGCATGTTTTTGACCCGGCTTCAGGAACGCATGTGACGATTCATATTTTATGACCCATGAACCGTTTCACGATCTCTGACTGAGCGAACCTTCCTCTCAGAGTTATGATGAATATGTTTCTCGAAAGGCCTCCCCGGCTGAGCGTTCGATGCTTCACACATTTCATCACCACCTCTACATAGAATCTTAATGATTGGGCGGTTCCCTAGACATAATGTTTGTTAGAGAGCTTAACGCCTTCAGGACGTCACGTTGCACGTTGTTCCCTGACTACAAAGAGAGACCACCTCTACATAGAATCTTAATGATTGGGCGGTTTCCTAGACATAATGTTTGTTAGGGAGCTTAACGCCTTCAGGATGTTACGCCATTCGTTGTTCCCTGACTACGTAGAGAGACTGTGTATAGAATCTCTTAATGACTCGCGGTTCCCTAGACGTAATGTTTGTTAGAGAGCTTAACGCCTTTAGGACGTCACTCCGCTCATTGTTCCCTGACTATACACCCCTCAGAACAAATATGATGTTTTAATTATCTCATATCTCGATTCTGCAAGTAGATTAATTCTAGCGTGACATTCATTCACTGAATTCCTAAAAAATAATCTATTATATCTCATTACTCCGTTCCTCGAATCCCCATTGGATTTCATGGATTAGTAATAGATGCTCAACTCATTTTATTACTCATTTCATGAATCATTCATTCTCAAATAATTTTATGAATTAGTAATAATTATTCAACAAACGGGCATCCGGACTATCACCAAGTAAGCCCGAGAAAATCGTGCAAGTGTACTTGACAATAGTGTATGAACGAGCACCCAAACGCACGAACGAACGTTCGAAAACATGGACAAACGAGTAACTTATGAAGAAAATAATATTAAATAAAATAAACAAGAGGCGTGGGACCGGGCCCACCGGCCGGCCGGTCATGCCGTTGTGGCCGGTCCCCGCGCCCATTATTTTATTTATCTTAATTTGTTTCCTCATCTCATGGAAACTCCTTCATTTGAGCAAACTCCCTCGTTTGAGCGAAACTCTTAGTTTTCCATACTTTCATCGTTCACGGGACGGGGCCACCTAGACGGACGGCCTTGCCCTAGCTGTGGCCAGTCCCACACCTCACAATCCCTTATTTTCTCATATTATTATTTCCATCATCTCATGGAACTCCACCGTTTGAGAGAAAACCCTAGTTTTTCAATATTTTCTCAAATATTGCTCAAACCATGAAAAAGCCAGAAAGTCAAACGATCACACGACCGTCTAGGCCACTCACGTCAAGTATTATAATATTATTATTTTAATATTTTCAAATATTGGTCGCACGAGCAAAATTACACTTGCTCACTCGAGCAAAGTTGAGAGTTTCAGTCAAGATCAAACTCTTCTGAAAATCCAAAGTATTGCTCAAACACGCACCAGAAAATACTGAAACACTCAGGATTGAGACACGAACATTGTGGTGACACGGGCATGCTACCTTGACCGACCAAGGCCGGCCTAAGGCTTGCAATAAGCAGGTCCCACCCATCTTTATAATTTTGACCTAATTTGCTATCAATTGATCATATTGGGTCAAAACTCTCGATCGAATGGGACTCGCTCAATCGACCGTCAACTGGTCCCAAAACCACTAAGGGCCGGTCCCATGACCCCTTGGTCGGTCCCTCATCTCTCCATAACTAGGTTTTACTACCTAACGCTCACACGAGCATTATTTTAATAAACGATTAAACCAGCGTTTGATCGTTCTTTCACCAACCGGTCAATAAAGGATTTTGGTGCATGCTCACTCGAGCACTCAGGAGCTACATGGTCCACCATCATCCCATGTAGCCGGTCACTCCTTCACTCAGTGACCTATTTTCAACAAATCATCAATTGATCAACACTTGATCAAAATTAGGGTTTCGAACAAATGGTCTTTGAATCATGATTCTGAGCGAGTTCAAACACTAATAATTTTATTTTGATACATCAATCAACGTCTGGGTTAAAAATATAATATTCGGTCAGGCTACCAATATTTTAATTAATATTTTATTTGGTCACTTTACCAATGTTGATGGTGGTTTTTAGACAAGGGGTAAAATCGTAAAACCCCATGACCTAGTGTTACCCGCAACACTTTAACTAAGAGCATTTAACTCAGGTGTAAATAATTAATAGGGGTATTTTTTTCAAAATACCAGATTAGGGTTTTCAACACGTAACCCTAATTCCAAAACCAAGCCGCACATCAAAGCACCATGGCAACAATGCCAAACCAAGCCGCATATCATGCGCACCATGGCAACAATGCCAAACCAAGCCGCATCTTTGCGCACCATGGCAACAATGCCAAACCAAGACGCATCTCACGCGCACCATGGCAACAATGCCAAACCAAGCCGCATCTGCGCGCACCATGGAAACAATGCCAAACCAAGCCGCATATCGCGCACCATGGCAACAATGCCAAACCAAGCCGCACCTGCGCGCACCATGGCAACAATGCCAAACCATGCCGCATACTGCGCACCATGGCAACAATGCCAAACCAAGCCGCACCTTGCGCACCATGGCAACAATGCCAAACCAAAGCCGCACCCTGCGCACCATGGCAACAATGCCAAACCAAGCCGCACCCTGCGCAACATGGCAACAAGCCATATTTCCAAGCCGCTATGCCTTTGGCCCACGCCAAATATAGCGCCCTAGGCTTGCAAGACTTGCAACTAGGTCAACATGGCCGTGCGTGCCATTGGCACATGCCAACACGTATCGCAAGCCATATTTCTAAGCCGCTATGCCTTTGGCCCACGCCAAATATAGCGCCCTAGGCTTGCAAGACTTGCAACTAGGTCAACATGGCCGTACGTGCCATTGGCACATGCCAACACGTACCACAAGCCATATTTCTAAGTCGCTATGCCTTTGGCCCACGCCAAATATAGCCCTAGGCTTGCAAGACTTGCAACTAGGTCAACATGGCCGTACGTGCCATTGGCACATGCCAACACGTACCGCAAGCCATATTTCTAAGTCGCTATGCCTTTGGCCCACGCCAAATATAGCGCCCTAGGCTTGCAAGACTTGGAACTAGGTCAACATGGCCGTACGTGCCATTGGCACATGCCAACACGTATCGCAAGCCATATTTCCAAGCCGCTATGCCTTTGGCCCACGCCAAATATAGCACCCTAGGCTTGCAAGACTTGCAACTAGGTCAACATGGCCGTACGTGCCATTGGCACATGCCAAAGACGTATCGCAAGCCGTGTTTCCAAGCCGCTATGCCATTGGCCCACGCCGAATATAGCGCCCTAGGCTCGCAAGACTTGCAACTAGGTCAACATGGTGTACGTGACATTGGCACATGCCAACATGCTCGCTGGTAGCCTAACTTGCAAACCGTGCAACCTACCACCAAGGCATTCCGCACATGCCATTGGCACATGCCAAACACACACGCTGGTAGCCTAACTTGCAAACCGTGCAACCTACCACCAAGTCATTCCGCACATGCCATTGGCACATGCCAAACACACACGCTGGTAGCCTAACTTGCAAACCGTGCAACCTACCACCAAGGCATTCCGCACATGCCATTGGCACATGCCAAACACACACGCTGGTAGCCTAACTTGCAAACCGTGCAACCTACCACCAAGGCATTCCGCACATGCCACACACGCCACTAGCGGCTCGGAATTACCACTTACGCTCGAGGTGCAACTCGCAACGAAGGCATGCCGCACATGCCATTGGCACATGCCACATGCGTCCCTAGCAGCACCACTTGCACCCAAGATGCAACCAACACTCGAGACATCAACACAAACCGGGGATGCTTTTTAGGGTTTTGGTTTGGCGGTCACAAAGATGCGGCGTACACTACGCTCACATTAAGAAAGCGTGAAAAGGAATAAAGCGGTCAAATAAAAGAGGAAATAATGGTGAAAAACGTTTTCACCCATTAACACCATGCGGTTACCACCTCCTCCCATTATTTCACCCTTTACTCTCTTCCTTCATGAGGCCGAGGTACGTTTCAATCTCGACTTGTATAAATAGGTCTTACCTATTTCCACCGGACAACAAGTCTCGGTCGGGAGAAAAATCCTACACTCTCGAGAAAAGGCAACTTTGCAAGCTCTCCAAAAAGCTTTCATCTCTTGCAAGCTTCCTAAGCTTTCACTTTCGATACAAGTCGAGATACTACTCTCCTCAACACCTTTCTTTGCTTCCCTCCCCAAATCAACCCTTCTCCTCCACTTTGTGACCGAAGCAAGTCCGGGAACGGCCATTTCTTGGTTTAGGCCGGACTTGTACGAGATTGATCTCTCGAATCTATAAAGTGCTCACGTGCAGCATATTTGTTTAGGGTTTGAACCAGTTTCTCACTCACCTACCGAAATTACCGAAATCGCGAGAACGATTTTTACCCATAAACAATTGGCGACCACAGCGGGAGGATTGATCTATCGGCTACAATATCAGACTGTCGATCTCGTTCTTCGACCCAGATGTCAAGATAGTAGGGGAAGGCGACTCAATCCGACGTAACTACCAGGCAACCCGGTTACTAGTTGTAAAAACTACACGAGAAAACTGGGGACTTGCCGAAGATGCTACCACTCGATCTGACTCAACTACCAGGCAACCGGTTACTAGTTGTAAAAACTACACGAAAACTGGGGACTTGCCAAGATGCTACCACTCGATCCGACTCAATCGCCGGTAACCCGGTTATCGGTTGTTAAAACTACACCGTAAAACGGGGACTCGGCCAAGACGCTACCAAAGAATTGGGGACTAATCGCGATGCTACCCGCAAAGACGCCTTTGCTACCAAAGCAAAGCCGCCTTTTACTTGGAGGGAGGCGTGTTTGCAAGTGAGTAAAATTAGATTGGGCAAGATATACGATCTGTTTTAGGTTCTTAATAAAACCGCCATACTATTGCGTCTTGTGCCTATTGCTAGCACACACTTTCATAAAAGCAATATTCCTTTCCCAAAACATAATCGAGTTATATTATCAAAACCATTCATCCAGAAATAATCCAATATCCTCAAAAGCTAACATTTATCTATCAACCCAAGAAATCCAGGAAGACAAAAACCATAAACTAGGCGCTTTGTTTGCCTTTCAAAAAAAAAAAAAAAAAGCCACCTACCCGCACATACCTACTTTGCACAATAATAATTACATGTCACTATTAGCGCACGTTACTACGGTGACATTTGAAGAATTATTTATGATGAGGTATTTCCACAAGTTTATGAAAGGCATACCTATGGCTACGGTTTACACCAAAGACAAGAAAACAATAAAACAAATTGAAAGAGAAACGTTGGAGCACATAGTCGGGATATGCTTGCCCACTTTATCACTACACGCGCTACCGCTAACACCATGACGTGATAACAAAGATACGAGTTAAAAAGGGGAGCCAACCCATTTCATAAGCATAACACTTTTTGAATTTGAATAAGGAAAGGATTTCTGTTTGAGCTACGTATGGGAAGAGGCAATCGGGCCCGCAGGAACAAGTCCAAGCCACGCCAAGCCAAAGACCGTGCCAAGCCAATGGTCCACACCATACCGAAATCCAAGTCGGCTCCATTCCAAGATGATCCAGGCGCCTACCGACGCGTTTCCCGGATGCGCTTACGATCGCTTTCCGGACGCGCATGCCGGCGCTTGCCGAAGCGCTTTCGAAGCGCTTGCCGACGCGCTTACCGGGCACACATGTTGCACGCTCATGCCACCCAGCACCACACTTTGTGCTAATAGTTTGCATCCTTCCGGGCGCTAACATCTTGCGCCCTTCCAAAGACCATCCTTGCCCTTCGAAATGCGCCATGGCTCCAAAGACTTCGTGATCAAAACCGTGTCATCTCTCGCACGATACACTTACGATCACCGTAACCAGAGCCACTTACGCCACCCCAACGGTTCTTCAAGCATGAAAGCTCCAACCGTCACCGAGACGCTACTCCACCATCGGGGCAAGATACCGGAAGATCCTAAGAAGCCGACTTCCTTTTTAGCATTGTTGATTCGATGAAAAGACGAAAGATACTTCAACAGACGCGCGTTATAGATGAAGAGGCTCGCGTTGCTCTTGAACGCCCGAGTAGAAGGGGATAAGCAATCCAATTTCGTCACACGTGAAGATCGGGGAAGGACTTCTCCAAAATCGAAAGCAATGAAAATCAACAACTCCCACGAGTTCACGGAGACCCTTCTTATGTCGGGACCCTCATAATTGGAACTTCGCCCACAAAGTCGCACGATCTATGATGAAACATTTATGTGAGATTTTATATCTCTCAACCGCACTTGCATCGGGAAAGCGGGGCGTTTCCGGCCCGGGAAGCCGTTCCCAAACCCCAACCTCTCCTAGAAAGCACGATCGACGGATGTAACCGGGGACTCCTAACCCCTTTTCTCTTGAGGGATGTCGAGTTTGACAGAATGTGACGCGGCCTCCGACTTCAAAATGGTAGCCGTCAAGGCTCGAGAGTTGCAAGATGTCGTTTCAACGCTCTCTCCGTAGTAGCCCCGCATCAACGTTCTCTCCGTAGTAGCTACGCATCAACGCGTTCTCCGGCAGCGGCTTCGCTTCAACGTTCGCTTCAATGCCACTCCTTCTCGCAAAGGGTCGTGCGCCACACTCCCCATATCAAGGAACATAGAATATCAGCCAACCTACTTTGTTACCACGACAATGTAGTTTCTCCCGATTACATCTCCTACCAAGAATCGTTGCCCCTCATTCGTTGATACCGACCGAGCTTCACCGCAAAGAAGAATTACTACAAAGATGGAAACACGTAAACCATACTTGAGAACGGAAGATATACACGGATCCCTTCACCACAAAGCTACGAAGAACAGTCCACCAAAAATCCGTACCCACAACAAGGTCCTATACTCTTCAAGGGTGCAAAAAAGAACATCATCACCTCTCTGTCTAGAAGACGCCTTCAACACTTTGCGAGGCCACGGAGGATCCAGAGCCTGCACTATCCGAATATGTCATCATGTAATTTCGAGCATCCCGGTGTCACATCCGGAAGAGTACGATAGGCTTATATCAAATCCCGTGGAGGGGGATTCAAGGCGATATAATGAAAGTAGGTCATGCATGGGGACTACCGGCGTGAGATGCTTTCACTCCCCTCAACCAGTTATTACGGATTTCAACATCATCACTATCGAGGTTTTACGAGCCGCGGAATTTCTCAACATGAATCCGTACATGTGCACCGAAAACTCCAAAAGCACGCCAGAAGGTTACGTTCACGTATTCAGCCATTCCATCATATCAAACCAAGTATGACCGGGGGACTTCTCGCATCCCATTTCGTAAGATAGAGCCCTAAATCGGCGTCCTCCAAGTCTCAGCGAGTCAACAAGGACGGATTCGAAGGAAGGGGGACGACTAGGTCATCCTCGTCGATAACGAACATGCATGCTCCAACAGGATATCTCTGCACAAAGGGGAAATTTTCCATTTATACAACAAGCGGCGGTAAAGTGTACGACAGTCCGCCAAAGAAAAAGAAAACATACCGGTATGATTTTCTTAACCCGAATAACCTTTGTTGGGATGCTCATGCAAGAGTCGACCTCGCGCCTTCATCCGGAGAACTCCGACCGTTAGAAGATGATTCGAATCTGCGTGACATGACAAAGAGAGAAATTCAACAAGAAGAACCTTTTCTCAAACGAGGGAGATGATGCAGTTGCGTTGGTTTTGAATACAGAACCTTTAAAAAGGAAAGGAAGCAATGAGGGACATAACGCTTCCAGATTTTAGCATGAATAATGCCCTAATTGAAGCCGCACGTGAAGGAAAGCAAGATAAGGAAACTTTGTTATCCGAAGAAACTCCCTCCTTGTTTACATCGGTCACGCCAGCAAGCACGCACAGCTTCCACACCTTGCGCCGGTCCCACCAACTAGCACAATCAGCTTCCCAACTCACGCCAACTTCCCAACGTCGCCCAAGTTGCACCGGCCCCACCAATTGCGCCGACTTCCCAATGGCCGCCCAAGTCACGCCTGCAAGCACGCACAGCTTCCACATTGCGCCGGTCCCACCAGCTAGCACGCTCAGTTTCCCAACTCACGCCAACTTCCCAACGTCGCCCAAGCTGCACCGGCCCACTCAATTGTGCCGGCCTCCCGATTTGTGCAAAACTACCGAGAGGCAAGGATTCCAAATCCTATTTATAAAATGTCGACAAGCCTCCTTCAATTTTCTTTACGGTTTCTTGTTAATAGTTTGTCACCATCTTATGCTTACCTCGCAACAAAGCCCTGCTCCGAGCTAAGCGGGGACTTAATGTTGATGGTGGTTTTTAAACAAGGGGTAAAATCGTAAAACCCCATGACCTAGTGTTACCCGCAACACTTTAACTAAGAGCATTTAACTCGGTGTAAATAATTAATAGGGGTATTTTTTTCAAAATACCGAGTTAGGTTTTCAAATACGTAACCCTAATTCCAAAACCAAGCCGCACATCGCGCACCATGGCAACAATGCCAAACCAAGCCGCATATCGCGCACCATGGCAACAATGCCAAACCAAGCCGCATATCGCGCACCATGGCAACAATGCCAAAACAAGCCGCATCTCGCGCACCATGGCAACAATGCCAAACCAAGCACGCACCACGCGCACCATGGCAACAATGCCAAACCAAGCATACTGCGCACCATGGCAACAATGCCAAACCAAGCCGCACCCTGCGCACCATGGCAACAATGCCAAACCAAAGCCGCACCCTGCGCACCATGGCAACAATGCCAAACCAAGCCGCACCCTGCGCACCATGGCAACAAGCCATATTTCCAAGCCGCTATGCCTTTGGCCCACGCCAAATATAGCGCCCTAGGCTTGCAAGACTTGCAACTAGGTCAACATGGCCGTACGTGCCATTGGCACATGCCAACACGTATCGCAAGCCATATTTCTAAGCCGCTATGCCTTTGGCCCACGCCAAATATAGCGCCCTAGGCTTGCAAGACTTGCAACTAGGTCAACATGGCCGTACGTGCCATTGGCACATGCCAACACGTACCGCAAGCCATATTTCTAAGTCGCTATGCCTTTGGCCCACGCCAAATATAGCACCCTAGGCTTGCAAGACTTGCAACTAGGTCAACATGGCCGTACGTGCCATTGGCACATGCCAACACGTACCGCAAGCCATATTTCTAAGTCGCTATGCCTTTGGCCCACGCCAAATATAGCGCCCTAGGCTTGCAAGACTTGGAACTAGGTCAACATGGCCGTACGTGCCATTGGCACATGCCAATACGTATCGCAAGCCATATTTCCAAGCCGCTATGCCTTTGGCCCACGCCAAATATAGCGCCCTAGGCTTGCAAGACTTGCAACTAGGTCAACATGGCCGTACGTGCCATTGGCACATGCCAGCACGTATCGCAAGCCGTGTTTCCAAGCCGCTATGCCATTGGCCCACGCTGAATATAGCGCCCTAGGCTCGCAAGACTTGCAACTAGGTCAACATGGCTGTACGTGCCATTGGCACATGCCAACATGCTCGCTGGTAGCCTAACTTGCAAACCGTGCAACCTACCACCAAGGCATTCCGCACATGCCATTGGCACATGCCAAACACACACGCTGGTAGCCTAACTTGCAAACCGTGCAACCTACCACCAAGGTATTCCGCACATGCCATTGGCACATGCCAAACACACACGCTTGGTAGCCTAACTTGCAAACCGTGCAACCTACCACCAAGGCATTCCGCACATGCCATTGGCACATGCCAAACACACACGCTGGTAGCCTAACTTGCAAACCGTGCAACCTACCACCAAGGCATTCCGCACATGCCGTTGGCACATGCCACACACGCCACTAGCAGCTCTGGCATTACCACTTACGCCGAGGTGCAACTCGCAACGAAGGCATTCCGCACATGCCATTGGCACATGCCACATGCGTCCCTAGCAGCACCACTTGCACCCAAGATGCAACCAACACTCGAGACATCAACACAAACTGGGGGATGCTTTTTAGGGTTTTGGTTTGGCGGTCACAAACATGCAGCGTACACTACGCTCACATTAAGAAAGCGTGAAAAGGAATAAAGCGGTCAAATAAAAGAGGAAATAATGGTGAAAAACGTTTTCACCCATTAACACCATGCGGTTACCACCTCCTCCCATTATTTCACCCTTTACTCTCTTCCTTCATGAGGCCAGGGTACGTTTCAATCTCGACTTGTATAAATAGGTCTTACCTATTTCCACCAAACAACAAGTCTCGGTCAGGAGAAAAATCCTACACTCTCAGAAAAGGCAACTTTGCAAGCTCTCCAAAAAGCTTTCATCTCTTGCAAGCTTCCTAAGCTTTCACTTTCTGATACAAGTCGAGATACTACTCTCCTCAACACCTTTCTTTGCTTCCCTCCCCAAATCAACCCTTCTCCTCCACTTTGTGACCGAAGCAAGTCCGGGAACGGCCATTTCTTGGTTTAGGCCGGACTTGTATAGATTGATCTCTCGAATCTATAAAGTGCTCACGTGCAACACATTTGTTTAGGGTTTGAACCAGTTTCTCACTCACCTACCGAAATTACCGAAATCAGCAGAAACGATTTTTACCCATAAACAACCAATAATTCATCGAATGAGAAATACTTACTCAGTTACTCGAATTTTGACCAACTATCAATATTCAGTAATTTATCGAATGAGCAATACTTGCTCAAATGCTCGAATATTGATCCGACTATAGTAATTTATCGAATGAGCAATACTTGCTCAAATGCTCGAACATTGATTCAACTATCACTATTCAACGATTCATCAGACAATATTTACTCAGACGAGCAATGTCAACATCATTCATTCGAGAACTATACGTCCCAACGGACATGTTCAATTCATGAATCCTAGAGCATTCAACAATCATGCTCGACTGAACAATACTTATACCCATCGTCTAATCAAGTCAACGACTGACTAATCAAATACACGTCTGCCTTGCAGACTCCACGTTCGTGAGATATTAATCACGTCACATGGGGGATATTAATCAGGGTTTTGGTCTGGCGGCCTACAACACGTGTGTTCATCCACGATAAGAAATGTGAGTAAGTCGTGCAAGCAGTTGAGGGAGTTATCAAAGTAGTGGGTGGACAATCAACCAAGTCTCTGCACGACCTGGAACTGGTTAACACACGATTTTCCACTTTCCTACTCTTTCACTCGAGCAACCGTCACACTTACTGGAGATCAATGTGTCTACTATTCTGGCAATATAAATAAGTCTTTGAATCCACGATTGAAGGACACACAATTTTTCGAGCAATCACTCTCAAGAATTCCATCAATCGACCAGAACTTATTCGATCTCAACATTTCACTGAAAACTTACAGAAACCTTAAGCACATTCACAATACTTGATCATCATTGATCTCACACACTTCTCAGCTACCCTCCTACAGATCAACCCTCTTCCCTCTTTGGTGTAGGAAGTTAGTACTATAACGATCGAATCAACACACTATTATAAAACTTCTCAACTGGAAGTATTTTCATTCATCTCTCATTCCCCCTTTAACATAAATGACGCATCCCTTAGATACAGGCTTCACAACTTCAACAAAAACTAGAAAATAAAGCTAAATATCTTAACAAATAAAGAGAATATCTATTCTAGACATAAAGACCGAAGATATTCCTTATTCACTAGCTAAAAATAACTCAAAACCAACCAAACTTAGATAAAACAACCAATATTACTTGTGAGCGCGTGCTCGGCGCTCCCTTTCTTCATGCCAACATAAGGCTATCTCGTGCACTACATTATTCTCCCCTGGAAGGAGGAAATTCGCCCTCGAATTAGGCGGGTCGTCAAGTGAATCTTCATAAGGAAGAAGGTGACATACATGAAAGACATATGCAACTTGAATATGACATGGAAGCTTCACACGGTAAGCATCAGGATTAAGCATTTCAATGATCTCAAAAGGACCAACCTTGCCGGGATCCAAGTCGTGGGAAGTTTCAGCTAAAAAATTACCTTCCCGCAGCAGCACCCAAAAAAATCACCAATAGCAAACTGAACGTGGTGAAATTGACAATCTGTATTTGACTTATACTTGTTGAAAATGTCATTCAAGTTATGGGCAGTAGCATTGGAAGTATGCATGGCCCCGTCAATATCATTAGCACTGGGAACCACTTGGGATTGCTTGAATAATGTCTTGTCAGTAGCACGCATTGGCTGCAACTTAGGAAAAAATTGGAAATTTGGTTCCCATTCTTCCATATTTAACATCTTGGTCCCATAATATCTTCCGGAAAACAAGTTAGAAGCAACAGTAGAGCTAGTCGCCGAAATCGGTTCTTTTGTCGGTACTAGTATAATTCGTGTGAAATTAAAATTAAATGAATAAGAATTTTTCTTACCATCATGATCCACTTCTCTATCATACTGCCATGGTCTTCCCAACAATAGATGACATGCATTCATAACCACAACATCACACCAAACACTATCTTCATATAAAGAGCCAATTGAAAATTTCACTAGACAACGTTTAGAGACGGTTACCTCTGAACCCTTACTGAGCCAATGAAGAGACTAAGGATGGGGGTGCTTTTCAGTCTGTAGCTTCAACTTACAGACAACTTCTTATGACACCACATTCTTACAACTAACTGAATCAATTATCATACGACAAATCTTGCCACCAATGGTACAAGTTGTCTGAAAAATATTCTTTCGCATCCATGGTTCATCATTTTTTGGAGTCAAAAATGAACGACGGAGAACCATTAAACACTCACCTTGATCTCCAGGCAAGAATACTTCTTGTGGTCCATCCGTTTTCTCTTTGGTGTCAGCAATAGGTTCATCCTTTGCATCATTGTCCACTAATAAGGACTTGCCAGGCCTTCCAACTTTGCGACAATCCTTCGCAAAATGACCAAACTCTCCACAACGGTAACATGAATTAGCAGAAGACTTTGACGACGAACTAACATCCTGTACTGCTGAAGCATGCTGTGACGGGGTCATAAGAGGGTGACTAATAGCTGAAGTAATATTCTGACGGGTCCATTGTTTTTCCAAGAGCAAAGCACGCTGATGGACTTCAGAAACAGTAAAATAATCAAACAAGTTCAGAGTATCTTGAAAAATTTGACGAAAACCCCCTATGTATCGATAAATAAGTTGTTCTTCAGGCTCCATAATACCCGATCTAGTAACCAAATCATAAAACTCTTTTGTATACTCGTCAATGGAACGAGAACCTTGGCGGAGATTTTGAAGACGAATATATAACTCTCGAGTATAATTAAAAGGTAAAAATGATGCACGCATACACTTTTCAAGCCTAGCCCAAGATGATATTGCTGGTTTACCTTGTTGTATACGTGATGCTTTCAATTACCGCCACCAAACAATTTAAAAAACTAATAACAAATAGTAACCATCCATGAATAACCCTTCCTCCCACTTCCCTCAGAAGCGGGTAGTAACAAGAGGAACCACACGAGCATCCATTACCCTCTTAAACTCAAGCACTTCCTCCACTGTAGAAAATGGCTCACACAAGCCGATACAATCTTCCTTCGGACCAAGGGTCCAAACAATCAATCACTTCCACAACCATTACCACCAAACTCACATCTCCACTTTAACATCACATCACTAACTATCAATCGGTGAAAAACCACTTATGCACCACCAGTTCAGGACCACCAGCAAAACTACACATCCTTAATCTCCTAACATTCATTCAATCCAATCACACAACACCACAGCAGCAATAATAACACCATTACTACCTGTAACTCCCATTCTTACATCATCTACTCAAACATTCAAATATAACAACTCCAATTCCAGCATACTGAACTTCAATTCATCATACATACATCTTAAGTCTCAATTCAACTAACAAACACAGAACTCCAATAATCTAATCTCCAATCCACTACAGAACAACTTCATAACACCAATAAAACATCAACCCAAACGATCTGAAAAATCCAGAGACCCTAACTCACTGATTTCTCGAATCAACTTCCTCTTAAATCTCCACATGGAATGCAGATTCCCACCTTCTAGAGTCACGTTCATGATGCAAATTCCCCCGTTCATGATCAAAAAATGGGTTTTCAGCATCATCATCATCGGATCGCTCGATGTTTGATTCATCGGTAAGAAGCCGACGACGCTCATGTCATTGCAGCAAAGTAGCTACTTGACCGGCGAGCAGCTCAACCGCGCGTGAGAGTTCATCGTACCTAGTTCTCTCCATCACCTCATCAACCAAAGCTTCGCGAGGACCACCCTAAACTCTACCACGAACCATTTTTGAAGGATCGATACCCAGATTCTGAATACCAAATGGTGTAGGATGTTAGTACTATAACGATCGAATCAACACACTATTATAAAAACTTCTCAAATGGAAGTATTTTCATTCATCTCTTATTCCCCCTTTAACATAAATGACGCATCCCTTAGATACATGCTTCACAACTTCAACAAAAACTAGAAAATAAAGCTAAATATCTTAACAAATAAAGAGAATATCTATTCTAGACATAAAGACCGAAGATATTCCTTATTCACTAGCTAAAAATAACTCAAAACCAACCAAACTTAGATAAAACATCCAATATTACTTGTGAGTGCGTGCTCGACGCTCCCTTTCTTCATGCCAACATAAGGTCATCTCGTGCACTACATCACTCTTTGTGACCGAATTGACTCTGGAACGGCTATTGTCTTGGTTTAGGACGGAGTCCTACAAATTGATCTCTCGAACTCAAAGCACTCCCGTGCAGTGCATCTGTTTAAGGTTAGGCAGTTCGCTCGGTTGAGGAGCCTTCGTCACATGACCGTCTCTCCATTTCCTAAAAAACCAGCAATTCGTTTTTCCCCATCAAGACTTCTCCAGAAAACTTCACTCATCAAGATCCTTTTGAAGATAATTCCATTGAAAGTTCTTTGTCACCAGATAATCCCATAGTCCATATTCCTTCTGAACCTGCAGAAGTTAATGAAGTTGAAGCTGCTGATGACCACTTTATGGAATATCATGACATTGCATCTTCAACTGAGAGGATCTTGTACCTGAAGCTGTTTCACTGCCTCCTCGTGTCAGACGACCACCAGCTAAGTTTTGTGACTATCATTTCTCATTAACAAGTATCTTGTCCTTACATGAACCTAGGAGTTATAGGGAAGATTCTATCCCACCAGAATGGTAAGACTCAATGAAGGAAGAGCCGACTGCACATAGACTGGCTAGCACATGGGAAATGGTGGATTTACCTTTTGGAAAACCTATTGTGGGGAGTCACTGGGTTTATAAGTTCAAGACTAAATCATATGGTACATTGAAACGCTGCAAATCACGTATTGTAGCTCAAGAAAATACACAACAATATGGCATTGATTATGAAGAGACTTTTGCTCTGGTTGCTCGTATAACAACAATGCGTACACTTATTGTTGTGGCTGATGTACCTCATTGGGACCTTCATCAGATGGATGTTAAAAATGTATTTTTACACGGAGAACTACAAGGACAAGTGTATATGCGTCCACCACCAGGTTTACTTCACTCTCCAAATAAGGTATGAAAGCTTCGTAATGCTCTCTATGGTCTCAAACAAGCACCTCGTGCTTGGTTTGAAAAATTTCTACTGCTATTCTTCAAATTGGGTACAGTCAAAGTCCGTATGACTCAGCAATGTTCATTAGAAAATCTAAAAAATGGATAGTACTTCTTCTTCTATATGTTGATGATATGGTCATCACAGGCAGTGACACATAAGGTATACAATCACTGAAATCTCATCTAAATTTATGCTTTCAAACGAAAGATCTCGGTTATTTGAGATATTTTCTTGGAATAGAAGTTGACAGATCATCTGAAGGTTATTTTATCTCACAAGTTAAGTATGCCACTGAAATTCTCAATCGGTGGTCTAACTGATAGCAAGGTTTTAGAAACACCCTTAGAACTGAATGTTAAGCTCAATCATATTGAAGGAAAAGCTTTGTCTGATCCAACCCTATATAGGCAACTAGTGGGTAGTGTAAATTATTTGACTATCATAAGAAAGGATATTAGCTATGCAGTTCATGTAGTAAGTCAGTTCATGTTAGCTCCTCGCACCACACACTTTGCTGCAGTTCTCAGAATCCTCTGATACATCAAATGTGCTCTATATCAAGGATTACAATTCTCTTCTCAATCAGAATTTCATCTTCATGCTTATGCAGACTCAGATTGGGCAGGTGATGTAACATATAAAAGATCCACTTCTGGTTATTGTATGTACCTAGGAAACTCTTCAATCTCTTGGTGAAGTAAGAAACATTCAGTTGTCTCTCAATCCAGTGTTGAGGCAGAATATAGAGCTATGGCACATGTTACTTCTGAAATAATTTGGCTGCGGTGGTTACTCAGTGACATGGGCATTCATCTGACAGATTCTACTCCTTTGTATTGTGACGACAAGGCTGCCATTCATATTACCCATAACAATGTCTTTCATGAACGTACAAAATATACTGAAATAGATTGTCATTTTGTACGTCATCATTTCAAGAAGAAAACTATCACCCTGCTGTATGTGAAGTCAGAATGTCAGCTTGCAGATCTTTTCATCGAGTCTTTGTCGTCTCCTAGACTCAAGTTTTTAGCCAGCAAGCTCAAAATGTGTTCTATACCATGTTGGGGGGGGGGGGGGGGGGGGTTTAAAAGATATGGCATTTACTCTCATATATTTGCTATATCTTGTTTCTCTTTGTATCATATTCTGTATTCATTAGAATATATTTGTAATCATCTAATTTCCTTTTGTAGAGTCATAAGTTCTGTATAAGATGTTGTTGTAACCTTTCATGAAGATTGTTGAATCAGAGAAGAAAACTTTTTTCTCCATAACACTGTTGTCGTGACAAACTTTGTCATCCAGAAGGTGACGGCTAAAATAACATTAAAGTATAAGAGACTATGTTCTAGTGATCCACATTAATGACCCCATGGTAGTGATAATCTTTACCCTTCCGAACGGGCCTTTCTTCCTCCAACTTGCAGGGAGACGAGTTATAACGAGGACAAATGCTATCCCACGACTTTGCGGGATGGCTTCCCGCAAAGTCGGCTTCTTTGCCGTTGGATGATCAAATCAACGGTTAGATTTACATTCAAATAAGTGACCCATCACTTTCAGGAAAGGACCCACCACTTTCAGAAACGGACCCACCACTTCCCCTAAAGGGTTCAAGGCTGTTAGATCTGGATTTTAGCATGATCTAATGGTAAAGAAGCTGCTTTTACGTGAAGCCATCCCTTAAAATCTTGTGGGATAGCACTGCTCTATAACGAATTAAATTAAGGAACGAGTCGAATGACTTTTGAAGCTAATGTTGTGTACCACATTCTCCAACAAACAAGAAATGCATCTAAACCTTTGATACACGTTGTATGACGATCAGAAAGTCGTCAAATTGGAAAAAGAAAAAATTAGTCATACTCTGTGTTGGAATATATGGTGTATTCCAGGTGAAGAAGACCAAGTCGGTAGCAATACTCGAAGATAAGTCAGTTCCAAGATATTGTGCAATCAAGGCACCTACTACTTTATAGGATCAAGTCAGCTAGAATATCCTGTAATGTAGATAGATAAGTTTCACCTAGTCAAAGATATATGAGTAGTTTGTTTCTTTATCTTCTAGGTTCATATCCTATCAACTATAAATAGGATCAATCATGTAACTGTAAAACCATCCCAGAATCATCTATCTGGAGATCAATAATCTATTTCACCCTAAGGGGTTTGTCAGTGGACGTAAGCGTTAGTGCCGAACCACTTTAATCTTCGTCTTTCCAATCGATCTATGATCCCTCGATACCCATAATTTATTATGGTATCAGAGCGGGGAGATCCGCTCAAATGCTTCCGCATTCTATATTTTTTTGTTATCAGATTGATTTTTCTCATAATTGATGGGTATCATCGATCCCGCATCTAATGGCATTTTTTTTTAGCTTACATGGTGCTTGATGTTTTCTCTACTACCCAAATTTCTTAGGGTTAGTATCTTAAATCACAGGGAAGTTTACAAAAAATTCATTTTTCCCTGTTACCCGAATTGGGTATCAAACTTTGAAAGAGAATTTGTGTCTTCCTTTCATTATTCAGTTTGTTTACATCTAAACTAGTCAATCCTCTTTCTGTTACCATCAATAGTAAAGAGGCGGTATAGTATTCACGTTTTTTTTTGCATATAAGATTCGTGGGTTCTATAATCTTTATATGAGTTTTTTGCTTTTCTTTTTTTGGTGTTGTCTTTATCACATATAATTACTGTACATCGCATCAGCGTATGCTTTTGAGTCTATGCAGTACATATCACTTTTGTGTTTACAATGGAACTATGAGCAATGAGCTTCCATTTTTCGGTCTTCCAACACCAGCAAAAGGCTTAGATATATTTTATCTGTGGTGTTACTTCACTCAACCACAAATCAGAATTGGGTTTCATCTACATAAGTCTTGTTTCCATTAATGAATGTGTTTCTGTAACTCATTTTTCCAGATGATCGAGTTATAAAACTTCTTTAATGATCTATTAACTGTTAGCCTATACGACCTCATCTTTGGTTCATAGGCAAATCAGTTTCCATTCGTTGTCATTGTCAAACTGATCATTTACAAATCAATTTTTATTCTCATGGAAGACCTTTAGTTAGGTTTCCTCTATCAACTGTTGCCCTATAACTTCATGGCAAATCAGTTTCTTTTGGTTTTCCTAAATAATTCAGGCCTTTACTTACGTTTTGGCATTCGCAGTTATCATTTTTTTTAGAACTGCTCAATTTTATTTTATTTTTCAGTTCACCTTTAGAGTGATCGTCATCAATTCAGTTTATGTTGGTGTGCTTGATTAACTACAAGCTGCAACATATTTCTATCAAAATGTCTTGCCAATATTGTTCACGACAAGATTTCATTATTTATCAATACCTAACTCAAAGGGTATTCATATCCGGCTCACAACTGTGTCAAACATAGAGCTAATCATGTATGCTCTCAAGAACTTTGCACTCCAAAATATATTTGCATTTATCTCATCGTGATGGTGTTCTCTATCCACATCATGAGTTTTTCTATGGGTTCCGGCTGAGGGTACAGCCATAGACCTAATGATGATCTGAGTTATAATCACACTTAGATCAGTTTCTCTTTGAGAATCTCGTCAATTTTCGTAATCTAATTATCTCTGGATATTTTCCAACAATTATGTAATCTTTGGCTTTGCTAGTTAAGGATTTCTCAATCTAATATTATTCCTTCTTTTAAGAAATATCAATTCTGAATGCATGATTCCATCTCCGGATCATGTTATCGTATCTTTTCCGAGATGTTTTCAATTACATCTCGTGATTTTAGTTCATCTTCATTCTTGATGATGTGTTTTATTAATACAAGATCACAAACTCGTCAAAAAAAAAAAAAAAAAAAAAAAAAATCAGTAGCCAACTATTAAACCACTGCATTGCATCAGTAACGGTAGTTCACTTTAAACTAATACAAGAGCGACAGTGAAGACCCTATGGATGGAGAGCATAAGATAATAAAGATCTTAAGTTTTGCAATCTTCTTCTTCGACAAGTTCAAGTTTCACATTTCGATCCTCTCCATGTTCAACTTGAGGGGGGGTGTTGGAATATATGGTGTATTCCAGGTGAAGAAGACCAAGTCGGTAGCATTACTCTGGGTCTGGGATACAACTCAACAACGAAATTTTGTGCACAAGTTGTCAGTCAGTTATGTCATCTCTGTAGCAGCAGAGCTAAACCTTTGATGTGCTTTTTGGTTGCAACATCTAGATGCAAAGCCCTTATTGCTAAGATATGTAATGAGTATGCAAGAGGAATCATACCGAGAAATGTTGTACACCCATTTTCGAGTTTGTACTTTGTACTGTGCATGTCAGGAAATGTAAGAAAGATTCCAAATTTAATCAAGGCTTTAGGTGCTTACCATGAAAAGGGGATTTCAACATGGAAATTAACTTACACTAAGAGAACAACAATAAAAACCTTACCCCTTCATATAGATACACACCCGATTCCGTAACGAGTGTTAGGGAAGACAAGGTACAACCCACTGCAAACAACACCGACTATTAATGGAACACTCTCCATTGCTTCATCAATTTCCTTAACATGCTTTCTAAATAAACAATCGGTCACTCTGCGATCACCGGCGACAATTGCAGCAAAAACTGTTACAGACATAAGTGCATGAATGAAATCGGAAAACTTCAACTCATATTTTTCATCTTTTGGAGTGTGAACTTCAAGATCCGGTTTAAACACAGCCAATCCTCTTGGAGTAACGTACCCATAATAAACTTTCCCATTCGGTCCTTTAAAGCTATCTGTGAAATGAAAAAAGAAGCAAGAAGCACCACAAAGACACAATAATATTATCATCATTGTGGCTCTCACTGATGTACATGATAACTCATTACCAGCTACAGATGGAATTATCATCTCAAATGTTAGTAGTGTTCCTGTTGGTAACCAGTTTGCTAATAGCGATGTCTTTGATAGAGTTCCCTGTACTCCTTTAGCCACAGCACGCCGTGCAGGATATTCCTTCTTTGGCAACGCCGATTGTTGCACTGCGGATGGAGATTGAGACAATTCATCAACTGGATTATTTGGAGTGGATATTTGAATTCCAGTTTCGTCTTCCTTTTGCTCCATTCTCCTGTGATTTTTGTATACAAAACAAAAAATGGAGAAGAGTAATTGATAGATATAAATTAAATCCGGCAAGATATATAAAGTATATATCGTCCAGTTCAATTAATTTAAAGGTGTAGAAGCGACTGCTAAAACAGCATTTAAGGAGAGAAGATATTTTGTTCCAGTTGCAGAGGGGAGGGGGAATTCGGACGAATTTTGCAGTGATACTTAACGTATGGTGTGCATTATTCTCAACCTTAAATTCATAATCCAAATTTCAGCTGAATTGGTTGGCTTTTTCATTACAGAGTTATGCGACTTTGACTCTTTGGATGGTAGTGCACATTCAAAAAAATTTAAGAGTTAGTTGTATGCAGTTATCTCAAATTTAATGCCCAGTGACTCTCAGTCATGCCTGCCTTGTGTGCAGATTTGGCTGCATGAGCTCCGCTGATAAATTAAGATTTTGATACCAACGTTTCTACCGTTTGTATTGATCTCGTTGAAAGCTTTGCTGCCTTCGCAAAACGAATTTTTTCTGTAAAATTCAAATGTACCTTTTATTGAATTTATGTTATTTTTGAAGTTTTTGACAAAATATAAAATGTCTCGCCACAACCACGAAAATCTTTATGATATAGGCTTGTACCGTTACTTTTTAATAGGCTGGTTTGGTTTTTAGAGAAAATTAAGAAAATTAAGAAAACTAATCATTGAAAGTGGTCCTCATGACACTTGTCAATAAAAGAAGTGAATTGAAATGGTCCCCATGACACTTGTCAGCAAAAGAAGTAAAGTGAAATGGTCCACACGACACTTGTCATCAAAAGAAGTTATGAGAAAAGTGGTCCCTAAAAACTAAAGTAACATTTGACTTTCCCAATTAAAAACCAGCCTAATTTTTTGAAATATTTATTTATAGAAACCAGCCTATTAAAAGGTAACGGAGGGAGTAATTTTTCAGAGGTGAAGCAAACTTCTTATCTGAGTAGATTTCTGTCAAAATAGCATCATACCAAACAAGGCCTAAGATATTTATTACTATTGTCAAGTTGAGACCGAGAGTTCAACAGATCGACACACTTGAAGTCACCGTCGGTAAATATATTCCATACCATGGGTTTGGACTTCAACGCCATGTGATGCCAGCCTTGTTTAGCCATTCCACGATGCACGATTAGGAATAAATTAGACTAGAAAATACAGAGTGATTATATTATTCTAACTTCATCTAATCCAAGAAATGATGTTATAAATAGAGAGCATTTGTTGAACATACAAAGTCACATAAATGCAATTGTCTTTCCAAATTGAGTTCTTCTCTCTTCGGAAAAACTGTGTCAAAGTCTTTGCACAACAAGTTCAGTCAGATTACATCGATTGAGAGATTCTAAAATGGTTAAGAATTTCATCAGCAGTATTTTCTCTACAGGGCACATACATGGGATTGTGTTAAAAGAAACATGGAGTTTCTCTCTCCTAGAAAAAACCATTCTCTCCGTTCCATAGTTTCATCCCTAATTAGCTTCTAGTTCCTAGTTTTAGATCCCCTAGTTCATCTAGTTTTTCCCTAGCTTTCTAATCATGTCCTCTGAGTCTAGATTCGTTCAAATAGATCGTAAGTTTTTTAGGATTTCCTGCAAAAAAAAACTCACCTTCATCCCCTATCACTCTTTCTGAATTTTATCACTCTGGATCCATTCATGGTCCATTCTCCCTGTCCCTTGCAATTCACTTACAGAGTATCCTATTTGAGATCACAAAAAATGGTGATGCTGGTAGGCGTGTGTAGAAGTTTGATGATAACCAACACTGGTTTATGGCAATCAAACAATCAAACAACCAAACAACCATGGTTTCTTCCTCCATATTACACTCTCCAAACCTAATCCTAAGATTGATCCAATCTCGTTCTTCGTTCCTGCAGGAGAGTGTTTCGAAGGTTGGTTTGCAATAGCTACAGCTTTAGAAGAGATCATTGCCTTTTCTAAATCCATAGGAAAAACTTATATCTCACATGTTTCTAAGCCTCACCTTCAACGGCAAAATAAACCAACCTATGCTCAAATCCTGCACTCCAAACCTATAACTCAATCCAAGAAAACCCAACCGATCCACAAAAATCCTTTAATCCCAACCGATCCAGTTCAATCTTGTATTCAATCACCTTTTATTTGTGACAGATTTGCTGCGCCGATATCTGTTAGACAAGATGGAGATGCTACAATCCACATCAAACATCTAAACACCACAAATCCACTTGGCAGTTGGTGTGATGCTTTTGTAGTGTCTTCTCCCATTCAAATTTCCAATTGGTCAGATGTAGTTACAGCACTTAGTCAGGAGCTACAAATCTTTTCCCTATGTGCCATTTACCCTATGAACTCCCATCAGGCCATCTTTCATGTGGATAAAGATCTCTCTTCAACAGATATGGAGTTTAATTTCTCTTATAAGGAGGTGATTTATTCAGTTTTTCGATGGGATCATCAGTTTTGGAAGACATTACCTATTTCAGCTACGAATTTCAATTTAGATATTTTTGGAGTCCCATATCAATTCTGCTCATCAGAAGTCATGCATCAGATTGGTAAATTATGTGGTGATGTTCTTTTGATCGATCCTGCATCTTTAAAACTGGAGGATCTAAGAGCTATGCGCATCAAAGTTCGTAATATCAAGGGTATCAACAACATTCCAAGAGTGATTAATCTGATCACAGATTCAGGATCGTTTTTAGCTCATATCACAATTTCCAAGATAGCATCTCCACAGATTCTGAAGGCCATTAATCAGGAGCCAAAAAATATGCCAAGGATGCCGGAGATTCAAAATCAGAATGCATTCTCGGTCCTTAATTCTAGCAGTCTAATTGACTCGCAACAGAAAGTAAATATGCAGCCAGATTCTACGGCCACTTTTGTGCCTTCTCCAACAAGGAATGTTTCTAAACCTAATACCCGCAAAGCAGCTCATCATGGATCCGGTTCAAAAAAGAAGAGAAGACGAAATCCCAGAAAAAAGAAGTCTAAGACAACAATTCTATCCAACCAAATATGGAAAAAGATCGAGAAACTTGCAATATATCCCGATGAGTCTTCTGATATGGATATTGATCATATTCCAGCTTTCAGATGTGGTTTTGATGAATCGGCTGATACAACTTCTTTGTATGCACCCTTCCAGTTTAATCCGCCGTGTGTAATCCCATCATCTCCTACAGATTCAGATTGTAACAAATTCATCAATCTTTTTTCTATCACAGACCCTATACCCAGAACCATCTGTGACAGAATTTACATTCCTCTGAACCTAATCAACTCTACATCCACCTATCTTCCACCAAAAAAAAGTGCAATACCCACCCATATTACAACATCTCCTTTGCCAAATTTACCTCCCCTACTTCCAAACCGACCCATTAAGCTGTCTACTTCAAAAGCAAATACAATGATTGCGTCTTCAATTCCTGGTCCTAATTTAAATTACAATACAAAACTCATCTTTCCCAGTTGGGTTGTAGAAGAAGTTCAAAGACTTTTTAATCTTGGTGTCCGTATGGGAATCTCTTTTGAGGCAATGCCAAATTATTCAAAAAGATTCTTAACACTCAAGATAGCTTCTGAAGGTCCAGTCAATAAACTCATGGGATACAACCATACAATCACGTCTGTGGTAGAAGAAGATTTTGCAGTGCAGACATTCATTACCTTAGAAGGAGTTAAAAACCTATCCACTCATGAGCCAAAAACCAAATCACAACCATTTGGTGGTCTAATAGACACTTTTATTGCTCATCTGGATATGGAGGAAACCTCTGACTCATCTACTTCCTCAACTCCAACATATCCACCTGGGTTTGAACCTATTTTGATAGATATATCTGATGATGCTTGTTCTCATTCAAGTAATGATGATGAGAAAAGTATAGTGCCAAAAAGGCTGGCAGCTGAATGTAGAAGACTGGATATGGATCCTAAAACAATTGCTCAATCAAATGTCAAGACCAGAAGATCAGCTAAAAAAAGGGGAAACTACAGTGTATAAATGAGTCTCCAAATTCTTTCATGGAATGTTAGAGGTATGTGTTCTGCAAATAGAAGAACCATTGTCAAGAAAATGATACATCTTATTAAAGCCCCTATTATTATCCTTCAAGAGACCAAGATGATGTATTGTTCTTCTTACGATATCTCTCAAATTTGTGGAAACACAAATTATGGTTGGACTTATCAAAAATCTTTGGGCAATTCTGGAGGTATCCTTATCCTTTGGAATAAGGATTTTGTAGAAGTGAAAGATTCTATGGTTGGGGATTATACTCTGTCAGTTCATTGCATAAACAAGTATGATGGTTTTCAGTGGATTTTAACTAATGTGTATGGTCCAAATAATCCTCATGAAAGAGATGATTTCTGGGATGAAATGGATAACATCTGTAGATTTTGGGATCTTCCTTGGTGTTTGGGTGGGGATTTCAATGTGATTACCAAATGTGATGAGAAAAAGGGTTGTTGTAGAATCACAAAAAGTATGGAGAATTTGTGTGAGTTCATCTCTCAGCGTGATCTAATTGATCTCTTCCTCTAAAAGGAGCAAGATATACCTGGTCTAATGGTCAGTCCAATCCCATTATGAGTAGACTTGACAGGTTCCTCATTTCCCCATCTTTTGAGTCTCAATTTCCTTTAGTATCCCAGTTAGCCAAATCCAGACCTACTTCTGATCACATCCCTATTCTGTTAGATATATCTGATCCTACTTGGGGACCTAGTCCTTTTAGGTTTGAAATAATGTGGTTCTTGGAGAATGGTTTCATTTGATTTACTAGAAAATTGGTGGACTTCTTTCTGTTTTGCAGGTAACTTAAGTACTATTTTATGGTGCAAACTCAAAGCTTTAAAGGAAAAACTCAAAGAATGGAACAAGCTCACTTTTGGAAACACAAAGGCAAAACTGAATCTCTTACTGTCAGAAATTCAGGGTTTTGATTGCATATCTGAGGATACTCTTTTGTCTGATACACAATTGCATGAATTAGTTCATTGCAAACAAGAATTTGAGAAGGTTACTAGAATGGAGGAAATCTCTTGGAGGAGCAAGTCCAATACCATGGCTTCAAGAAGGGGATAAAAATACTTCCTTTTTCATGAAGAAAGCAAGCGCTAGGAGAAGACACAATAGAATTAAGCAGTTGTACATTGATGGCACTTTGGTGGATGACAGATTCAAACTGCAGGAGCACATTGTAAGTTTTTATGAAAATCTTTTCAAGGAAGGGGAGCTAATCAGACCAGCTTTAGAGGGTATAAATTTTGATTGTATTAATCTTGTTGAATCTGATATTCTTGATACTAACTTTTCTGAAGATGAAGTTTTTCAAGCAATAAAAGATCTTGGACAAGATAAGGCACTAGGACCAGATGGATTTCATATCATGTTCTTTCACAAATTTTGGAACTTCATTAAACATGATATTATGAGCACAATAGAAGAATTTTGTGAGAAGGGCTGCATTGATATTAGACACAACAACACTTTTATTACTTTGGTCCCAAAAAAGGATCATGTAGAGTCTATTAAGGATTGTAGACCAATTTTTCTTCTTACAAGTGTCTACAAAATTTTATCCAAGGTACTTGCTACAAGATTGAAATTAGTTATGAATAAACTGATTTCACCGGTTCAATGTGCTTATATTGAAGGCAGACAGATAATAGATGGCACTCTTATAGCTAATGAGTTGGTGGATTCAAGATTAAAAGCTGGGAAACCAGGTGTTATATGCAAGATAGACCTAGAGAAAGCTTTTGATAGAATTAATTGGAATTACTTGGAGTTTATAATGCAACAAATGGGTTTTAGCCGGAAATGGATCAAGTGGACCAAATTCAGCTATTCTACGACAAGTTTTTCTGTTCTTATTAATGGTGCTGCTTTTGGTTACTTCAGAAGTTCAAGGGGGGTAAGACAAGGCTGTCCATTATCTCCACTACTTTTTAATATAGCAATGAAAGGATTTTCAAGGTACATTGATAGGGCTGCTAATTCTCAGTTGTTTTCTGATTTCTCTATGGTGGATAATGTTCAGGTAGTGAATCATTTGCATTATGCAGATGATACAATCTTCTTTGTTGATAGTAATAAGGAAGAACTTACCAATCTTTTCTCTATTCTTCAGTGTTTTGAATACATTGCAGGATTGAAAGTTAATAAAGCTAAAACAAGATTGATTGCTATTGGTGATGTACCTTTCATCAACGATTGGGCAAATGAGCTGGGATGTACAACTGACTCCTTGCCTTTCATGTATTTGGGATTGCCTTTAGGTGCGAAACCAAACTCTAAAGGTATTTGGGTGCCTGTCATTGAGAATTTTGATGATAGACTTTCTGTCTGGAATCAGATTTCTTTATCTAAAGGAGGAAAGTTGTCTCTTTTAAAATGTATTTTAACTTCTCTGCCTATGTATTACTTCTCTCTCTTTAAGGCTCCAATCTCGGTTATCAAAATTCTGGAAAAGAAAATGAGAAATTTCCTTTGGGGTGGCAGCAGTTGTTCTCAGTTAGTCAAATGGGATTTTGTTTATGCCAAAAAAGAAAAAGGAGGTCTGGATATTTTAAACTTGCGTCATATGAACATGGCGCTCCTAGCAAAATGGTGTTGGAGATTTGGGTTGGAGAAAAATCACTTTTGGTACAAGCTTATTGTGGAGAAATATGGTTGTGTCTTCTCTAATTGGGTTCCTGGATCAGTTAGCTTACCTCATGGAGTGTCTTGTTGGAGAACTATATCTGATGCTAATAGTCTCATAAACAATAACTCCACTCTAAATATACATTCTGGTGATTTGACTTCTTTTTGGCATGACAAGTGGGTTGGGAATACTCATTTGTCAAAAGATTTTCATCTTCTTTATAAATTAGATAGATTGCAGTTTGGAAGTATCGCTGATCATATTACACCTGATGGTTCTTGGAGATTTGATTTCAAAAGGGTTTTAAATAACTTAGAAGCTTCTCAACTTTCTGGTCTCCTAATCATCATTGGCAGTAATCCACCTACTACAGACAGCTTACCTGATGTTAGAAGATGGAAGCTTCATTCTACCGGATGTTTCACAGTAAAATCTCTATATGAGACTTTTATCTGTAACGTAGGGATTGAGGATTTTCCATATCAGTTTGTTTGGAAATCTGGCATACCACCAAAAGTAAGTTTTCTTCTCTGGTGTGATGTACATGGGAAACTAAATTCACGGGATATGCTTCTATATAAAGGTATGGACATCTACAGCTCATGTATTTTGTGTGGAGATTGCACTGAATCACATGATCATATTCTAATTCATTGTAAGGTGGCTCATTATATCTGGATGGCAGTAACTCCAAAGAAAAATTGGTCTTGGGTGTTTCCTAATACTGTATTCTCTCTAGCTCATACTTGGTCCAACAATAAGCTCTCAACCCATGGAAAAATTGTTTGGGATCTTATACCAGCGGCAGTTATGTGGGTCTTGTGGAGAGAAAGGAATTATCGGATTTTTGAGGATAGTTACACCTTCAAAATTGACTTGGATCTGGCAATAAATGTGAAGACTCTTATCTTATCTTGGGCAGCTGCTAGCGGAAACAGAGTTCATTTGAATACTTCTTATGCTGTTTCAAATTGGGAAACTGTTTTTTCTTAATTTCTCGTTTAGTTGTTTGTTTGTTTTAGTCTATCTTTGGTAGACTTTTGTACATTCTTCTTCTTTAATAAAACTTCTCTTCTCATCAAAAAAAAGAAAGTATTTTCTCTACAGCCTTTATTGCCTAATTTGATTGGGGGCCAAAGATATTAATCGGGGGCCTCCCACTAGAGGACAAAAAAGGTCACCCAAACCTAATTTGGGTCACCCCTTAACAAATTTTTTTCTAAATACCTAAACTACCCCTGAATGATTAGTATTAAAACTTAATAAAGTTAATTTAATTAGTGTGGTTAGATTATGTTAGATAAAAAACAGTTTTTTTTTTTTTTTTTTTTTTTTTGAGAGAGAGAGAGGATTTAGAGGAGGTTTTAGAGGAAAACTTAGGGTTTTTAGAAATGAGTAATTCAAGTAGGGGAAATGATGTTGGAGAAGGTTCAAGTAACAAAGATGATTGTGTTGATGGTAAGATTATCTTAAATTCTCCCATGGATTGGATATATGTCACAACACGAGAAAGGGTCGTCAATGTCGAGGATGTATACCCTAACGACTCTATAAAGTCGTCAATGTATTGACACCAAAAATGACGACTCAAACCTGCAACTTTTCGAGTTATGAAAAATCGTCGAGTAATATGATATACCACGACGACTCAAACCTACAACTTTTCCAAGTTATGAAAAATCGTCGGGTAATATGATATACCACGACGACTCTTAGCTTGGGTCACAAAGAGTCGTTATTTTGTGTGTCTATACCAAGACGACTCAAAATTTTTGGGACAGAGAGAGGTCATTTGTTTTTCACCTAGGGTCGTTGACCTTTAAAAAAGGGTCGTCCATAGAGGATCGTCATAGGTTTCTATATTATGTTAACGACTCTAATCTAGGGTAAAAAAATATGAAAACCAGAAATAGGGTCGTTAACTTGATCATCATATACCCTAACGATTTTTTATGGTCTCTATATGCATATGAAAAATCGTTAGGGTTTAGGCTTGTCGAATTGACGACCCTTTTACTGCAACTGAAATTTTTCGGGTGAATTTTTTTTTTTTTTTTTTTTTTTTTTTTTTTTTTTTTTTTTCGTTAATGGAGGAGAAGAGAAGAGTCGAGAGGGTGAGAGGGGAGGGAGTGATCTTTTTGTTTAGAACTAGAAATGAATTGGGACTTAGGATTAAGGGTTAATAGGTTTTTAAGATTTATTTTTAGTGAAGGGTATAATGGTACTTTCATAATCGGATTAATACGCCCCTGATAAATTTGGGGTGCAAATAAAATATCAAGGCCCCCTATTAATATTGTTGGCCCCCAATCAAATGAGGCTTTATTGTTGTCATGATAATAGTGATATTTTCTTCTGCGCGTAAGTACGGAGTATTAAACTCCTTAAAATACACATATTTATTTATTGTTAGGATCGGCCATGACTGCTTACCTAAAAGTGTTTGCAGATTCCGTTTTTTGTCTGACAATGTTTGTAATTTTTGGCAGAGACCGCATTTGGTGCTAGACAATTATTGGTAGCAGCAAAAGCAACAGTCACCAGTGGAAAAGTCACAATAAATGCTCTAATTTAAGAAAGAAACGTCTCAAAGTAGTAGCAAATTTCTACGAGAGCATAACATCTATCAACCGAAAAATGCTAGCTTGCTGCTTGAACTCGAGCTTCTTATATCTTCTCTTTGTTTCATTTATTTGGAAATAAGTTTGACTTGTGATCGCCTATGAATATGTGATCACTTCTCCCGTTGCTAAGCAATGATTTGTTAGGAAGAGCTGTAGTGAGGAATGTTAGAATGAGTGGTTAGTTTTTTTGTTTTGTTTTCTGCTTATCAAAAAAAAAATTGTTGTCACCATGTTCGTTTGAAGGTTGTTATTTGAATTTATTCATTTTTGGATACACGATTGTTATTTGTTAATCCCTTGCTTAAAGAAATGAATTTAATGGTTGTTCCGTCTAGCCCGTTATTCTTTTGAGTAGTATTCCGCCTTATAACAATCGAGTTACGTACATATAGCAAAATTTGGCAATTCTATCTTCGGGACTGTAAATACTTTATTTTCACCACATGGCACACTCGTGCATATATGTTTCCTTTTTTCTTTTATAGAAAAACTTAGGCAGAGCCTAAAGACAAGACAAAATAGTAGCAGTGCTTGTGCCAAGCCTGCTTTCATAGTTCTTCCACATAATAGCAATGTTTAGAGAATGCAAGTTTTGAGTTCTGTGAATAAGAGAAAGACTAGTTAAAACAAAAGTTTTGTGAATGCAAGTGCATATATATTTCTACTTTGACGTCTCCGGCCGCACACACAAAATATTTTTTTAGAATCCTATTATCGGGGCCGTAGGAGAGAGAGATTTTGGGGGCTTAAAATATTAAGTGGAACCCAAATGTTATAGGGGAGATCAGATGTATGTAAAAGTTCAAAAATACCCTCTATAATTTTAATTTATTCCCCTTCCACCCTCTCATTAACTACCTAAAAAAAAACTGAAAAAAAAAACGGAATAAAACGGCAAAATCATTAAAAGAAAAAAACCGTCGCCCGCCCCATTCTTATTCTTCCCCTTCTTCTTCTTCTTCTTCTCATATTCTTTCCCTATTCTGTTTTCCTTCTTCTTCTTTTCTTCTTCCATTCTTCGTTTTTCAACGATTAATCGTCGATTCAAAAAAATTTCGTCATCGATTAAACTCATTCTATAAAACCATGAAACCTAAGGAAAATTTAGGTCAAGCTTAGAATCAACCTCCTTCTGAAGCAGAGAAACCAACTTCATCAAATGAAGATGGAACTGAAGATCAAGAAGAAGTGAATGAAGGAGATGCACCAGCAGCCGCGAGTCCTGATATGATAGCAATAAGGTATGAATTTCAAAACCCACTATTTATATTAGCGTTTTGTTGATTATTCTGCTGGTTTTGAAAATTTTAGGTCTGGAAAAACAGTTTCTCAAACTGCTTACGGCTGGGAGTTCTTGTATTCCCGGCCGTAAATAGGTCTTACGGTTGGGATTGTTTGTTTTCCCAGCCGTTTATATGTTACACGATTGGGATATGGTAAAACTCCCAGCCGTTTGTAGGATTTACGGTTGGGATATCTTAGAACTCCCAGCCGTAATATAGTCGATACGTACGAGATGGAGAAATCCTATTCGCAACAAGTTGTATACGGCTAGGTTATTCCTAGCCGTATATTCTCCTGTGTTCGATTTTTTTCAGCGGTAATATTTACGTCTTGGTCTTTCCGTCCGTAACCTTGTTTCCTGACCGTGATACTTAGTTTCCTAGCCGTTTAAAGATTACGTCTTGGAATTTCCTAACCGTATATAGTCCTGTGCTGAATATCAAACCAGCTGTATTTACACGTATAGGTTTTCCTATCCGTTATTTGAATTTCGGCTGGATCGCTTATATAGTTTCCCAACCGATTACGTATTACGGCTGGATCGATTACTAGTTTTCCCATCCGTTATGTTTGTTGCGTCTTGGGCTATCCAATTTTCCTAGCCGTTTTGGTTGTGTTAAAATTTCCCAGCCGTTTTTGCTTATCTACTATTGGTTTTTGGCCTTGTTTGTCTTTGAACAGAGGAAAAGAAAAGAAGAAGAAACGATCACAATAAGTAACACCTCGTAGTGACCCGATTCCGCAACCTCGTCACGCAAAACCATTGGGTGCAAATGCAAGGAATGCAAGTGGAGTTGTGACTTTTGGAGAAAATGAAGGTGGAGGAGATGGAGTTGGAATTACTGGAGGAACTGAAGTTGGAGTTGCTGGAGGAACTGAAGTTGTTGTTACTACTGGAGGAACTGAAGTTGGCACTTCTAATGGTGGTGGAAATGAAGGTGAACTTGTTCTTAACGGAGGAACTGAAGTTGGCACTTCTAGTGGTGCTGCTATTGATAAAGGTAAATCCGTAGTTGAGGAGGAGGACAAGAAGGATGGAAAGAAGAAGTATAAACCTAAGACAACAGCAAGAGAAGTAATTGATGCTATGGAGCCTTTACCTCCCAAGAGGAATGGGAGACCTTGGGGTGAGGCAAGAGATCGTTCTGCCTTGATTGGCTACACGTCTTCATGGGCTGCTAGGGTTTGTGGCACAAAGGTAATATATCAAATTACATATATGTTATATTCATTTTGTTATGGATTATTAATTTTACAACCAATTTTTTTTTTTTTTTTGTAGTTCCCGGATAAAGCGGTCCCTAAAATAAAGCACCAACAAGCAAGGTTTTGGCCGTTGGACAAGGAGCATCCAGATGTGATAGCTTTGGTAAAAGCTTCGGGGTTATGGTCTGGAATCGAGGCTTTGCAGAAGACATATGATGTTGTGACAGTTTTTGGTTTTAGAGAAAGATTTTGGCCCGAAACTATGACTTTTCACCTCCCATTACTATCACTCCGGATGACGCAAAGCAAATCAGTGGTCTAGCTTTGGAAGGAAAGGATGTGTTTGAGGGTTTCAACAATTCTATGCCTTTTGATGAGCTTTGTGCCTTAGCGAAGAACTGTCTTGGGTGGGGTAAAGATGAAGCGGAAGAATAGTTTGAGATAGGGTATGGAGCCGCGCCTAGAGCTAAAAGGAAAAATAGTGCACCTGGTGAACTTGCTGAAACAGTGAATATGTCAAGGAAGATTAATTTGGTTCGTCTGAAGGAAAAATTTGGGGATTCTGATACCAAGACTAGGAATGGATTGGTGGTGATGGATGCAGAAAGAGCTAGACATACGGCTATAGCTTACTTGTTGCATGCTCTTGGGACCGTCTTTTTCCCCCGATTTCTCGGGAAATAAGGTAAATGCTTGTTATTTTCAGTGGTTGAAGACTCTCAGTCTTGATCCGCAAACAAATGAGGTACCTAGGTACTCATGGGCCACCGCCCTCATTGCTGATGTGTTGGACTGTCTTTGCAAAGCTTCTAGATGGAACGAAACGCAAATTACAGGATGTGTTGATCTTATCCAGGTATCTTTTTGTTTGAATATAACAAATGTTTATTTATTTTACTTTTATATATTGACGTACTCATGTCTTATTAACAATATTTTTTTTTGACGTAGTCATGGGTCTACGACCATTTCGAAAGCTTGAGGCCTACTCGGGATACAAAATGGCCTCTAGAAAAACCTACCAAGGGAAAATACCCCTTTGCAGGGACCCAACACAAGGCTAAAGAGACGGAAATGAAGGAGATGAGGAAAAAGTTGGATGCTTTGACAATCGAAGATGTGGCTTTTGATCCATATTTGAAGCTTGATGAGGATGGAGAAGATGAAGTTGGTGATAGAGTATTTTTCGATGTGGCGACCTATATGGGACCTTTGTTTTATGCAACTGGGTTCGTCATTTTAGATCCTCGTAGATCGCTCCGCCAAATCAGTATTGTCCAGAAAATTGTACCTCAAGAAACTCCTTTTAAACTGAGCATAACCACCTCCCAATTTAAGGACAAAGATGTCAAATTGAACTATGAAAATGCACCGTCGATCAACCATTGGAATGCTCGTTCCCAAAAAGTAAACCAAATGAGTAGAAGACTCCTTGAAGCTTCTCATGGGACTTCCCAAGCGGATGTGAATTACATGGAATGGTATCAAGAGTGGGCTCATCCTTATGTCGAAAATTTGGATCCGGAGGCGCAGAGACATATCAAGAATGCAGAGAAAGAGAGTTCAAAATCAAAGACATCAATGAATGAAGAACATGATTGGGAGAAGATGGTGGTACTTATACTACTAATTATGTTTGTATATGTTGTTTTTTTTAATTATCTATGAATAATTAGAGTATGTGTGTTTGATATGAAAAAATAGGTCGAACGAGTTAATTGAGAAAGGGGGTTTATATCCTCAGTCTTGTTATTTGCAGTGGTTGAAGACTCTCAGTCTTGATCCGCAAACAAATGAGGTACCTAGGTACTCATGGGCCACCGCCCTCATTGCTGATGTGTTGGACTGTCTTTGCAAAGCTTCTAGATGGAACGAAACACAAATTACGGGATGTGTTGCTCTTATCCAGGTATCTTTTTGTTTTAATATAACGAATATTTATTTATTTTACTTTTATATATTGACGTACTCATGTCTTATTAACAATATTTTTTTTTTGACGTAGTCATGGGCTTACGACCATTTTAAAAGCTTGAGGCTACTCGGGATACAAAATGGCCTCTAGAAAAACCTACCAAGGGAAAATACCCCTTTGCAGGGACCCAACACAAGGCTAAAGAGACGAAAATGAAGGAGATGAGGAAAAGGTTGGATTCTTTGACAATAGAAGATGTGGCTTTTGATCCATATTTGAAGCTTGATGAGGATGGAGAAGATGAAGTTGGTGATAGAGTATTTTCCGATGTGGCGACCTATATGGGACCTTTGTTTCATGCAACTGGGTTCGTCATTTTAGATCCTCGTAGAACGCTCCGCCAAATCGGTATTGTCCAGAAAATTGTACCTCAAGAAACTCCTTTTAAACTGAGCATAACCACTTCCCAATTTAAGGACAAAGATGTCAAATTGAACTATGAAAATGCACCGTCGATCAACCATTGGAATGCTCGTTCCCAAAAAGTAAACCAAATGAGTAGAAGACTCCTTGAAGCTTCTCATGGGACTTCCCAAGCGGATGCGAATTACATGGAATGGTATCAAGAGTGGATCATCCTTTTGTGGAAAATTTGGATCCGGAGGCGCAGAGACATTTCAAGAATGCAGAGAAAGAGAGTTCAAAATCAAAGACATCAATGAATGAAGAACATGATTGGGAGAAGATGGTGGTACGTATACTACTAATTATGTTTGTATATGTTGTTTTTTTAATTATCTATGAATAATTAGAGTATGTGTGTTTGATATGAAAAAAAATAGGTCGAACGAGTTAATTGGGTGGCCAGTGACATCACCCGTACGATTAATTTGGGTGAGTTAACAGTAGCTGAACTAAGATTAATATGAAATCGAGTTAGAGGCATAATAATCCTTGAGAAAGGAGGTTTATATCCTGATGAAGCGGAACGACCAAGGAGAACTAAAATGGATAGGTCTCCTTCTTTTAGCGACGACTCGGACACCCCCCCCCCCCCCCCCCCCCCCCACACACACACACACCCCGAGGTGAAAAAGGTGGAACAAGTGCTCGAGGTGGTCGAGGTGAAAAAGGTGGAACAAGTGCTCGAGGTGGTCAAGGTGAAAAGTGCCGAGGTACTTGAACAAGTGCAAAAGTTAGACGTGCAGGAACAAGTGCTCGAGGTGGACGTGGTAGAGGTAAAAAGACTCCAATTCAAGGTGGCAACGGTCGAGGTAGAATTATAGAACAAGTTGTGTAACCTGAGCTAGAGGACGATTTGGATGAGTTTTTGCAAAGCACATCGGAGGAGGGATCAATTGAAAGTGAATGACTATTTACTCTCTTTTTATTATATTACTTCATGGATCTTTTATTATCTAAGACTTTGTCTATTTACTTCTTTTTTTTTTTTGTTTGGTTATGGATTTGGATGGATGAATTTTTAAAACTTTGCATTTATGAATGAATGTTAGTCTTTCCATTTGTCTAATCTAAGAAAACTGAGGAAACAATCAAGATTCACTAATTTTTTGTGCACTTTCGGCTCGGTCGATCCTTCACATAACCTAGCCGAAAGTGCAAATAATTCCTGTCAAATAAACTTGCACAGAATATCGGTTGGAAAGTCCGGGCCGTTATGTGAAAACGGTTAGTAAAAAAATCCGTAACCCTGTTTCGATCAGGAAGTACCTAGCCGTATATTGCACTGGAGACTCAAAAATTAAATGACTCCTTATTACGGATACGTTTCCGGGCCGTGTATCTTTTTTGCGGTTGGAACTCCTAACCACAATGCTGACATAAATTTGCAACTCTGGTTTACGGCTTGGTCGACATTTGAAGTTTCTGGCCGTAAATAGATTTACGGCTTGGAGTTTCCTAGCCGTATGTCACTCTGATAACCCCAAAAAAAATGGCTCCTTGTTGCGGCTATATATCCAGGCCGTAATTCTAACAAAAATTAACAACTATTATTTACGGCCCGAAATACCTAGTCGTAAATCTGACACACCACAAACCCTGCAGGTTTATACAGAATTACGGCTGGGTCTACCCTGCGATTTCCTAGCTGTAAATACCTATAATTTTGAATACCACATCATATCGTCTAGTTTTTTGAATTTTGAAAAATAGATTCGTTTGAAGACTGATCTATAGAAGGTTCTAGCTGCTCAACCACTTATTTAAACTTGAAATAACCCTACCTCTATATAACCACCCATTCCAAATCAAAATCACACCTTCTACATCAATAATCTCCACCAAAACTCCTACAAACTCAATTCAATGTACTCAAAGGATAAACCCAACTTCACTTTGGAAAAGACTTATCTCTTTGCAAAAATTTTGTACTATGTTATCCAAAGAAGGGAGAAGAACGAAAGAAACGTGGTTTACCAAGTCAATCGTATTGGAGTAATATTTTTGAGAATTTTTGTAGTGAAACAGGTAACACTAACAACCGCGATGGGTTGAATTGTATCTTCGATTTTCAGACATACGCAAAAAAGTGGAAGAATATATGGCTTTACGTCGTATGTGCAACCAACTTCGACTTAGAGGTGAGACTGATAGAGAAGTCGCAGCTCAAGCTAAGAAGGAATGGAGAAAATGGAAAGGTTATGATTTCAACTTGGAAGCTTAATTCGCCATTATCAAAGACTTCTTAATACATCGAAAGGGATGTTATTAAAACCAACTTTGTAATGGGGATATATCAAGCATGTAATGAGTTTTATTATGGTCTAGTTAATGAATATATTAGTAATTTTCAATCGTATTAAGAATTCATGTTGAATCAAAAAATTTCTCAACTTTCAAATCGAATTACGGATGGGAAATTTATGTAAACGCAACCGTAATGCAGACTCAGGTTATACTGGGAAGAATAAAGGCCAGAAGTTCAAAAATTCCCATCCGTTTTATGTGTTCACGGCTGGGAGTTCCTAATATCCCACCAGTATATAATGTCGTCCCGGGTCGACAAATTTACCCAGCCGTAACAACATAAAATTCCAGATTTTTTCCAGATTTTTGACGGATTTGAATTGATAAAATTGATGTTGGAAGTTGATTATAAGGTTATCTTGACTTTTGTGATGAAGGGTTTCATCATTTTTCTTCAAAATTTTTCAAAATAATTTCACCAAAATCACCATTTTTCCTTCTTCAAAACTAAAAAAAAAACAAGTTTTGATTTGCAAAAGATTTATGTTTTGATTAGTCTAATCGATTCACTAATACTGATTAGTTAGTTTAATCAATTTAATTAGCACTAATCAAATCAATGGTAGATTAGACATTACAAAAAAGGATAGATAAGGGGTCCTATGGGTTGTTATTTCATGACCCCATTAAGCCCCCAAAAACAAACGAACACTTTTTAAGCCCCAATAATAGGATTCTTTTTTTAACATTCGAAATCATCACGTACATATTTTTCATTTTTCCCATGCTCAGCCGACATATACGAGCGAATATTATATAAGGATAGTTTGGTCATTAAAAAAATTAGAAATAAGTTGCGACTCGGTTCTCAAAACCAGCTGTCCCCCTAAGAATCCTCCTTTTCCAATTACAGTTGGGATTCTCTAGATGTGTTTAATCAGTTAAAATTCGAATCGTAAATGGATTCTTTTCCTTTTCCGTTTCAACCGCGTTAATTCTAGTTGTACTCAACAAAAATAAGTTTACCTTCGCCAGAACTTTTTTCTTCACCCACCTATCCGTTACTTGCAAATTGGTTCCCCGTTAGCATGAATAGAAGGCAGTCATACTTTAACACCTTCCTCTGTATACCACGGTCTTATATTCTTCATCACCCACGTTATAGAAAGGAGGTGAACGTAATTTTTGTATAGAATTACGGAAAGAATATAGACCACTGAAATATTCTACAGCTGTTATGAAACAGAATTCCCGGATCCTACGAGAATAAAGATTCTTTCTCTGACTTTGTTATATAAATAGACAACAAAGCAGAAAGCCCGTGAAAGCAAAGTTCCTCATCAAAATCAAAGAGAAGAAAATAAAAGTTTCTTCTTTGATATTTGCTGAGAAACCCCCTAGTCTTGTTTAGGAATGGCATCACCAGACTGGTTAAACAAAGGGGACAATGCATGGCAGTTAACATCAGCAACTCTCGTTGGTTTACAAAGTGTACCAGGTTTAGTCATTCTATATGGAAGTATTGTTAAGAAAAAATGGGCTGTTAATTCAGCTTTCATGGCGTTTTATGCCTTTTCTGCTGTTTTAATATGTTGGGTTACATGGGCATATAAGATGTCATTTGGTGAACAGCTTTTACCATTTTTAGGTAAACCTGGTCCTTCATTAGATCAGAAGTTTTTGATCAATCAAGCAACATTACCAGCAACGACTCAGTATTATCATAATGGTACTGTTGAAACAGCCGGTATTGCACCAAACTATCCAATGGGATCGCTTGTTATTTATCAGTTTGTTTTTGCAGCTATAACATTGGTTTTATTGGCTGGTTCTTTGCTGGGTAGAATGAATTTCAAAGCTTGGATGGTTTTTGTTCCCCTCTGGTTAACTTTTTCATATACTATTGGTGCTTTTAGTATTTGGGGTGGTGGTTTTTTGTTTCATTGGGGTGTTATGGATTATGCTGGTGGTTATGTTATTCATCTCTCTTCTGGTGTTGCTGGTTTAACTGCTGCTTATTGGGTAATTAGTTTCTCCCTCTCTCATTGCTTTTTGTTATATTTAAACCCTAATTTTTTTTCCTGCAAGAATGATAGAAAACAAGCTGTTTTCACGTGTAGTGTGTTTTTGACCTTCAGTTTTTCTTTTAGTGATTTGCATTCACGGAATCGCGGTTCTAGGTTTTTGGTATTACATAATTTACTTATCTTTTTAGTGGTAATTTTGTAGGTGGGTCCAAGATTGAAGAAAGACAGAGAGAGTTTCCCACCAAACAATGTGTTGATGACATTGACTGGAGCAGGATTGCTCTGGATGGGATGGGCAGGTTTCAATGGTGGTGCTCCATATGCGGCTAATGTACTGGCATCCATGGCTATATTGAACACAAACATTTGTGCAACAACAAGTATACTTATATGGACGTGTTTGGATGTTATCTTCTTTAAGAAACCTTCAGTTATTGGTGCTGTTCAGGGAATGATCACTGGTCTTGTGTGCATTACTCCTGGTGCAGGTAAAACTCTTAACTCAGTCACTGCATCTCATTTCCAATCTTAATTATACGCTAGTTTTGAAATTTGCTGAGTCTTGAATTGAATGAATTCTCTGTATGGTCCAATTTATTTCAGGTCTAGTTCAAGGATGGGCAGCTATTGTAATGGGGGTTCTTTCAGGCAGCATTCCATGGTTCACCATGATGATTGTTCACAAAAGATGTAAATTACTTCAAACAATCGATGACACCCTTGGTGTCTTCCATACTCATGCTGTAGCTGGTATTCTTGGAGGTGTATTGACCGGCTTGTTTGCAGAGCCTGAATTATCTGCTCTTTTCTTACCCGTCACAAATTCTAGGGGTGCAATTTATGGAGGATCAGGTGGCATGCAACTAGTTAAGCAGCTTTCTGGGGCTGGTTTTATCGTTGTTTTGAACGTCATTGTTACGACAATTATATGCTTATTAATTAGGTTAGTTATCCCACTACGAATGCCCGAGGAACAATTGTTGGTTGGAGACGATGCTGCACATGGTGAAGAAGCTTATGCATTGTGGGGTGATGGCGAAACATATGATGAATCTAAACATGGATGGTATTCTGACGATACTACTCATCATAGGAAGGGTGCCAATACTGGTATCATTGGCCAGCTTAACGTCTAGATGCAAGTGTTAATATTAAGAAAGGTTTGTGTTGGTGGTAGCGCATTCCTGGTCGTAGTTATTTGCTTTTACTTTTATTTTGCTTAGAGTTTTGGTGATCAGAGTACAACTGTACAGGTGTTAATATTAAGTAGGGTTGATAGCGCATTCCTGGTCATAGTTATTTGCTTTTACTTTTATGTACATAAATTTTATGAGGTGTCTTTTATGAGTGAAGAAATATTTATGGCTGATATTATACATGGTTAAAAGAAGTATTACGAATACGATTGAGACCTTGGGACGATATTTGAATGTCTTTTTACAATTCTAAATTTGATTATTTTTCCCTGGTTTTGATTATGAAAAAGTAGGAACGAACTATACAATACAGTAGAACCCTTATAATTTAATCCGCGATAAATTAATAATCACGATAAATTAATAAATTTTTCCAGTCCCGAGTCGGGACTAACATGCTAAATTAATAATTCGCTAAATATATTAAATAATTTGTTTTTTAGTTTTCTATAGGTCCATTCGAATATATAAATTAATAAATCTCCAATTTATATAAATTTAATTTTACATTTATGTTAATTTGGTAAAGAATGATTCAATTGTGACTTGGTTTTTCTTAAAATTCATGTCATATTGAATTTCATCTTGGTTTTTTCTTAACATTAGAAGAGTTTTTGGTGTTGTCGTTTTCGATGCAATAAAAACCTAGTCAATATCTTTGCAGCTTTGATAGCTTCTTTACGAGAAGGTGGCTCAGAACTCACGTACACTTTCATCTTCGACTTGCACATCATCACTTTCGTTTTTTCCCATGACACTCTCAATTATTTCTTCGTCAGTCAACAAATCTGAAAATAATATCCTTTTGAGGGAAGTTTAAAAGAAATTCAACATCCATTCCGTTGTGATAGTTCAATCCATTGATTGAATTTTGCAATTCACTAGTTCCTTTATTATCTAACACTTCACTTGGATTCTTTGATACGGTGTCATCCATTGAACTATTCTTACAATGACAAAAATAATTTGCAATGGAATAAGGTTTATTGGTTAATGTTGTTAATTATTTTTTTTAGAATTAAACAATATTTTGATAAACTAATTTATATAATTAGTTTTCTTTTTCATAGATTAAGTTTGGTTATTCAGAAAGGTATTGGTGCCCAGCTTGTGGCTAGGCTACCAACCTCTCCTTTGTAAAATTTTTTCTCTCCTTTTATTCTTAATAATATGCCTCCGGTGGCATATACAATTTAATAATTATTAATTTATGTGATTATTTAATATCTCGATAAATTGATAAATTTTACCGGTCTCAATTTTATAGGGGTTATACTGTATTAAGAAAATCTTAATAACATTAGAGTAAATCCCCTCTCATAATGATCTAGCCATTCGCACACACATGGCCGCTCAATTATGTGCAATATCTCCCATATAACCAAGCCAAACCATTTGAACTTTGGATGATAGCACGAGCCATTCAGTTGATCTTTAATTATAAACTCAAAGCCAAAGATAATTACCAAAGAGTAATTAAATGTGCCTGATGTAGTCAGTGCTTTGACGTGAACAGAAATTTGTACACATTTACAAAGCTTGGCAGTAGGCTGATGAGCTTCGGCCAAGGGAGAGCTCCATCCTGGACGATTCTAACTGTACTCTGTCAGTCAGACTCAAGCTTAATTAGCATCGTCTTAGTGAAAGAAGTAACTTGTAAAGATTTAATACACTAGTCTTATGAAACAAATGAAAATATTAATAAGTCCACTAACTTCACTTTGAAACAAGACAACTAACTTCTTCTTGAAATAAGACAACTGGTTTCACTTCCTTCCATCGGATTACCTTATGATAACGTCTTTTAATTCCAAGTCAAGTAATACTAATGCTAATCCCCTGAAATGTTTATGCATATATGAGGATGTTCCTTCGATCATATATATTAGACCACTTACATTCTGTTTAACGAACTTCCTCTGGAATTGGTATTTATGGAGATATAGTATAGGAGATTTTATGGATCATTTCTCATTAGAGTATTAATTAATCTTACTCCTTTTCCACACTTTATCTTACATATGTGCAATCATCTTTACAGCCAAAAAATAAATAGATCGATAGAAGTTGATTAACAAGAATTCTATAGTACGTAGCAGATTAGAACAAACATATATATATATATATATATGGCTGTAGAGAACGCGCATAAGCCAACTGCCGTAAAGTTACAGCGGAGGAAAAAAGAGACTGCTTTTCTGGAAAGAAAGCTGTTAGCTGAAGATGTAATCAACTATGGATTACACTCATCGACACATATAGCAGTCCTGGTCTCTCCTTTCTACTTTACTTGGAGTGCACTTTGGGTTGCCATTGCATTGAGTCTGGTAACTTTAGCTATAGGAATAAGTCTTTCTTACCACAGAAACCTTACTCACAGGAGTTTTAAGCTCACAAAATCACTTGAATACTTGTTCGCTTATATTGGGCTTCATGCTGTACAGGTGATTTCCCTTTCCATTTTTAACGCCTTCTGTTCTGCTTAATGCGGGTGCCAGAAGTTCATATTTTCTAAATCGTTTTGACTGTTTTTGTACATCTTAACATGCTCATCAGGGAGACCCTATGCATTGGGTAAGTATTCATCGGTACCACCATCAGTTCACTGATACTGATAGAGACCCACATACTCCAATTAAAGGATTTTGGTTTAGCCACATGAATTGGGTTTTTCATTACAGCTATATCAAGGAAAAGGTTGGTATCATTATCCCTTGCTTTTTAAGATGCGTACGGCTAAGAAGTGACAAGATTTGCTTAAGTTTTCATTTTGCTGTCACAAAAATGAATATGGAGATTTCTTACACTTTTTTTTTGTCGATGAGATCTGATATTCTGATTGGCATGTTTGCAGTGTGGAGAACAAAGCAATGTAATGGATTTACAAAAGCAATTCTTCTATAGGTTTCTTCAACGAACACAACCCTTTCATATAGGTGGACTGGCACTTCTGCTGTACGTCATAGGAGGTCTACCCTACCTAATATGGGGCATGGTAAGTTTATCCGTACATTACATAGCAACACGGACATATTCCATTTGTTTAGCTAACCTACTAGCAAGGCTGCTAATGGGGGTACCAATTTGCTTGGGGGTGTACCAACCCCAAGGCAAATTTGTTTTGTCTTATTTGTATTTTGGTACACCCCCAAGCAAACCGGTCCCCATATTAGCAACCTTGACGTACTAGTGTATATCAGACTAATAGGGGGTTAGTCAATTAGGTAGGGTAGATGGTAAGTTTATCCGTACATTACATAGGCAGATTCCATTTGTTTAGCTAACTTACTAGTGTATATCACACTAACAGGAATTAGTCAATTAGGATTTATAGAGATATCAAGAGAATTTTTTTGTAAGGGATTTGGGGAGACTCTCTGTAAGTCTATTGATTTTGGGGGATTTTCTGAGTGATTTTTAGGAAATCTCAGTGAGTCACCGAGAAAAAAATATATATGAATTTTACCTTACATACATCAAATAAGAAGAAAAAAAAACTTCAAAAATTATTTTATAAAATTAATATATAATACAAAAAAAAGGAAGAATACAATGAATGAAAATTTATAAGTTTACGTGTGCCTAATAGAAATTGTAACTATTTTGTCAACCGAAAATTAAACCAAATTGAACACGAACATAGTGCATGGGTTGAGATCCCACACAATGTGGAGTTTTTTTGGAAAATAATAGCATTTTTTTATACATGCTTGGAATTTATTATAGTAGCTTATTTGGTTTATTATTATTTCTTTATTGTTTATTTATTTTATTATTTTACATATTCTAAAGTCTCTTCAAATATCATCTATTTTAGAGAGACTTTGTTTAAGCCTTTTATGGTATATTTTCACCTAAAAGTCTCTAAAAATCCCCCATAACCTTAAATCATTGATTTGAAAATCCAAATCCAATAGCTGAGAATTCTAAAGACTTTCAGAAAGTCACTATCCAATAACATAGAATTCTAAATACTTTCAGAATGTCATTATCCAATAACAGAAACTTTTGAAGATTCACAAAGACTCCCTATCAACTAACAAGAAATTTGGAATGTCTCTAAAATTCCCTGTAATTCTCAATTGACTAACCCCCCGTAAAAATGCTACCTCGAGTTTAATGATATTCCCCCGTCATTTAGAAATACTTTTATTGAGAGTAAAAGTATGCATGGACTAATAGTAGATGGTTTTATTATGTATAGGGAGTGAGAACTGCAGTTGGGCATCACATAACATTAGCGGTGAATTCAGTGTGTCATCGATGGGGGAAAAGGCCATGGGAAACCAATGATTTGTCTACGAACAATTGGGTCATGGGGTTATTGTGCCATGGAGAAGGTTGGCACAATAACCATCATGCTTTCGAGTTTTCAGCTCGACTAGGGCTGGAATGGTGGCAGATTGACGTACCTTGGTACTTTGTGAAGCTTCTTGAGTATCTCGGATTAGCAACTGATATCAAAGTGCCTACTGTGTTTCAGAAACTAAAATTGTGTTTCAAAAATAATTATAAATATGATAATCATCAAGTTGAGAATTCGTGCAAGGAACATGATGTCAAAGTGCCTACCTAGACTAATAATAACCTACTTGCGGTCTTCAAAAGGTTACTTCCATAAGTTTATAAATCATGTTTATAGGGTTCGACTATTGTAAATTTGTTGTACTCATGTGCACATAGATAATTAGATATATGTAAGTGTGTTAATAAAGTGTGTGTAAAAGTCAACATGACTTGACCTGTGTTGTATTACAGTTAGTATCCGGTTGATGTTATTGTCCTTAAATACTTTGTAATAATCTTTCAGAGGATTATCTGAAAATACTTTTTCTCAATAATAAAAACAAGTTATGTGTTAATAAAAGAGGTTCTGGTCACCTACTAGTCGGCATGGTCGATTATCTAGAAAAGGACGACTAATACTTAGCTGACAATATTCTATTCATCTATAATGCCGACTAATATATAGTCGGTAGGGTTCTATTCATATAAGATGCCGACTAATAACAAAATTGAACTCAGGAAAAACAAGTTTCTGTGACATGAAGTCGGCAAGGTAGGTAATTGATTACCCTGCTATCCCTGGTTAATGTTTCACAGTCGCCATGACAATTATGAAAAGTCGGCATGTTATTCATGTTACGACCTTGCCGACTACCACTAACATCCTAAGGCCGACATCTAAAAAACCATACCGACTTTAGACTCAAAAATCATAATTTTCGATTTCTAACCTAATATAACAATCAAAACACACAACACAAGAATGGGTTTGAGTTTAGACATCACTTACAGTCTTCTTTTCGCCGGTAGAGGGTTCTTTTCAACCTGCTCAGGGATTGGATATTTGAGTTCAGGGATTTCACTACTTACAACTTTCCCTTACCTTTTTCCTCTGATTTGGATCTTTTGATATTCTGTTGAATCTGTATTGCTACTTGATCGTTTAGAATCAACCATTTTTGGGGAAAATCAAAGTTGAAGATTTAGCAGATAGATTGATGGAAGAAGATGAAGAGGAAGAGAAGAGAAGATTAAGAGTTGTTTTAGTTTTTAATTTTAGGGTTAACCGATTAAAATATAGTTTAGTTTTTAAATAGTTCAAGGGTATTAAAGTAAAATCACTCATTGGGTATACCCCAATTAATCTGGGTATACCCCAATTTGGCCAAGTTACTTATATTTTGAAGGATACGATTATTTCTAGGTATTATTTTATCAGGATTTTAGTCTCAAGGGGGTTGATTAGAGAATCCATTTCTTTAAGTTGCATTTTCAACAATTGTAGATGAGTCAACATGAGCAAGAATTTCCTGAACCAATGATGGTATTTGAAGGTTCCACAGGCTTGTTTTGTGTTGCAGAAATGAAATTTGTGCCACCTCTTAACAAGGTGAATATTATATGCCATGGAGTAGTAATTTTATCTTTTATACTTGTACCATCACTATAAGTTTATCTAGAACTACTGTACAAGATGTCTGAATATTGGTTGATAATGAAGAGGGAAGGATACATCCTTTTGGGAGGATATGTGCTGTTTTTTGTTTTATTACGAAATTTACACTGTTGTGTATACTGCAATAATCTGAAGAATCAAATTAGTTGCTTATATGAACACTTGCGATTACTTCGTCAGAAAGCTCTTCAGCTTCTATTGACAGATGTACGCAGTGATGAAGAATTAAATTTTGAAAACTTTGTTCTTCTCGTAATCTTTGATGATAATGCTTGACAAAAATAATGACAAAAAGAGGTGATCGTCTTCCTTCTCAAGGTGTATTTTAACCAAAAGAACTGACTCACTCAATTGCTATTAAATCCTATCAAAGATTAGCTGACCTTCAAGAAATGCTAAAACCAAATGAGTGCTGCACTGGAAATCTACTTGGACTTCCATTTCATTTTCTTGTTTGTTTTTTTCAAAGTAATACTTGCACTTTCATCCATCACAAGGGATTGAGATTGGGGTTGGCCTTGGGATTAATATAAATTTGGAGGCAATAATACAACTCAGACTCCCACTGCAGTCCCCAAAATACACAACCAAGGATGCAGTTCTACATAGGGTTGAAATATCTAGGTCCTATCTTTAGAGTCCAGATCGCTTAGTAAAATTAGGGTAGAAATATATAGTTCGTATCACTAGCCAACTTCCGTCATTTGTGTTAAGAGTCAGATTCTAGGGTTTTTAAGATTCTAGATTTTCTTACTTCACAGTTCCAACTTACAACCTAAATTCCCGATTCTTCATCCTATATCTCTGTAAATCCCTCTTCTTCAATGGGGAATTTCAGCAATCTCCCCTCAGACATTTTGCTAGACATTATAACTCGCTTACCATCCGAATCAATTCTAGACTGCAAATTAATTTGCAAGCCGTGGAAAAATGTTATTTCTCATCACCCATCATTCTCTCGGATGCATTTGACTCGTCTTCTTAATCAATCGGTTGATTCCTCAGGTAAGTTGAGTTTTCTAGTCTTAGCCGAGAATCAACAGCTTTACTATTTTGATTATAATGAAAATCATGATGAAAAACCTGTTGATGGTATTAGAAGAATCAATTTAACCCCTCCCTTTATAACTGCTGGTCATATGGTTCTTGGTTCGTTTAATGGGTTAGCCTGTCTTTATGGATTCAAAGATTATACTGCTTGTATTTGTAACCCTGTGACTAGGGAATATGTTATGCTTCCAAAATTTAGCAGAGATTTGGATCCCAATCAGTATATTCACTGGTCCTGCGGATTCGGTTACCTTTCTTTAAGCAATGAGTATAAAGTTGTGGAAATGTATAAGTTAAGGAAAGACCTCTATACTGTCGAGGTCGCAGTGTATATTCTTGGGAGTGGCAATGGGTGGAGAAATGCTGGGAGGTTGGATACTAAATTTGCCAAAGTTTATGATCCACAAGGTGTCTTTGTGAATGGATCATTGTATTGGAGGGATAAAAGAGAAGGAAGGGTTTTGGTATTTGATTTGACTGAGGAGAAGTTCAGTGGCCGTCTTTCACCACCTCCTCTGCCACGAGACGGTTTGTGGTATCAATATACTATAGGGGAACTGGGCGGGTTCTTATATTATGCTATCAGATGTACCCGTCAAGCCACTGAATGTTTTGACATATGGCTGCTGAAAAATAAGAATGATATTTCTGACATGGAAGAGCAGGTGGAGCACGAGCCATTGGGTTGGAGTGAACTGTTTTGTCTTCCCGAAAGAGAACCGTTAGCCTTTACCAAGAGTGGCAGTGTTTTATGTTTCGATTATGACACTTTTGGTATTTATGATCCAATAGCTTCAATCTCGAAAGAGCTTATGAATTTTAGTGCATTTAATCAAATGTTCCGTTACAAGACCACCTTAGTTTCGTTGAAAGAATTAGGAGAAGAAGATATAAAAGTAATGGAGTCAGCTGAAGCCACGACGACAAAGCAGCCTGCAAAATGAGAGATCCCTGGATACACTTATTTACTGGTAATCTTTGCTGATCCTTTGAAGTAATATTCATGTCATTGTGTATATTTGTTTAGGTTTCAGTTTGAGATTGCATAAACCTTTGCACGTTATCTTAAGGAGTATTATGTAAAGCTTACTGTGAGTATGTTTTGATGTCACCCATCTCAACTCTATGGCAGTTCGTTTTTTTTTAGTTATGCTATATTGCTTTGTTTGTTGTGCAATTCGTTGCGCACTTGATCTAATTGCAGTTGGAGAATGTGTTGCATACTTAAGTTTATGTTTCGTTCTTATACAATTGATCTGATAAGTATATGAAAGTAACATGCTGAAAAGGGAGAGCTCTCCTAGCAGTATGAGGGAGTGTTCCGTTCTTAGAGTAATTGATAGATAATTTAGCGATCCTAATTTGAACCTCCCCATGTTATGGAAGTAATTGCAGTTGATCTAATTGCAGTTGGAGAATGTGTTGCATACTTTAGTTTATGTTTCGTTCTTATACATTTGATATAATAAGTATATGGAAGCAATACGATGAAAAGGGAGAACTCTCCTAGCAGTATGAGGAAGTGTTCCGTTTTTAGCATAATTGATAGATTTAGCCATCCAAATTTGAACCTCCGCATGTTATGTTTACGTACAATCAGTTTCATATTTTTAGAAATGGAAATTTGAATAGGAAACAACACTTAGGTTTTTCATCAGTCATCAATAAATTTCTTAAGAACAATAGGGTCAAGTAGGCAGAATTTTGGATTGTAACAATCATGGTTTATGCTGGCTACATCTCGGATGCAGTTCTGTTGGCAGCTAGGATTTTGCCATCTTCTTACATATAGATGATTTTTCTTGTAATTGTAGTTATTGGATAAATTTTCGTATTGTTTAATTCTGGGTCAGTTACAACCCGAGTTGCATCATTTTTCAACACATGAATCGCTGGGGATGTCACTTCTTAGTCTGGCAAAAATGCATGAACAGATATTTTTCCTTAATCGGTAGGAATTGTTGTCGTGCAATGTGAGATTCTAGAAGTTGTTGGTATAACTGTCAACACTCATCTCTTTCATGTCATTGTATGTTAACTTTTGGCATCTTTAGTTTGTGTATCCCTGTGATGGCCTGTAAAATAGTTCTTGACAATCGGCCTTGGTGTACTGTACCTGTTTCTGTGGCTTAACCGCTGCAACGAATTTTAATCCTAGACAAGGTCACAAGTAAAGAAAGTGACTGTAAATTTTGTCTTTTGATATCCACTGAACATGTCATTGATACTTTTCAGAAAGTGCGACATACTACTACCTAATCAGAGAAAATTTGTACATGTAAGGCATCTTTAAGACTTCGATATGCACTATCATATGTGAAGGGACGCTTTAATATCATCATTACTATAATAATTGAATAGTGGTATTATAGATCTAGCTTTGTTTCTTTACTTAACCTTTGCTGATTTTCTCCGTCGAAGAGAAGAAAATTCAGCCGTGTTTTCTCTTTCTTTTGATAAAAAATTCAGCCACATTTACTTTGCCAAAAACTTGTACCTAATCTCACATACATTTATAATATATTCAGAAATTTCTTCGATGGTCAAAAGTTTTCAATTTGAAGTTAACTACGTATTACTTTTCTCTACTTCTAGAAAATGTGACAAACAAAAGAAAATAAATCATTGAACTGAGATGTTGTGGCTCAGGTGAGTTAGAATAAGATAGTCTTCTTCCGAAGTTCCGAACCTTTAAAACGGCCGTTTTGCACTATTGTGTCCAACCCCGTTTTTTAATACTGTTGTCTAGTTTCAGTCTTAAATCGACAGAAGTTATGTCAGTGTTCGACCGATTAACGACTCGGTCTAAGTCAAGTTGAGTCTACTACTAAAGTCAGCTCGTTCAAAACAAACCCGTCCCTCTCAAAAGCTCAGATGCGGCCCCATTTCTTTTCTCTTCAAGGTATAAGATTTTTCTTCAAAACCCTTTTAACTCAATGCCTTCATCCGTGACCGTGAGTCTCTCTTTCTCTCATTTGTTTTCAGGTAGATAAGCAGAAGAAGAACAGTAAATTTTGATACAGAGAGAGATGGTAGTAATTGATTCAGTTTCATTTATAATCATCTTAATTCTATACTCACTTCTTCTTATAAACACAGTTTCTTCAACAGATATTAAGTTGGGTTCAACTCTTGAACCAAACAACAAATGGAATTCATCCAAGAACACTTTCTCACTTGGTTTCATACCCATCAATGATTCTTCATCATCATTCTTTGCTTTTGGAATTTCATTTTCAAATGTTCTCATTTGGAGAGCAGGTGGTGAAGCTGATAATACTGCCATTCTCGACTCCAATTCACGTTTCGAGTTTCTTCGTAATGGTAATCTCCGCTTAATAAATCATGTTTCGAATAAACTTCTCTGGGAATCCAATACTGCGGATAAAGGCATAACAGCAGCAACACTGGATGAGTCAGGTAATTTGTCTCTTAAAAATGCTTCAAATTTCTCTGTTTGGTCTACCTTTGAGAATCCTACTAATACAATTTTGCCAAGCCAAGATTTCACTACTGATAAGATTTTAAAATCTGGGGCGTATTCTTTTAATCTTCTGAAGTCTGGTAATCTTACACTTAGTTGGAATACTAACACAATTTACTGGAATAAAGGACTTAATCCTTCAATAGATGATACCAACTTAAATGCACCATACTTGGGTCTTCTGCAGACTGGTGTTTTCAGGCTTTTTGATCGAACGCTTTCGTCTCCAGTTACTATAGCATCTACTGGTGACTACGGAGAGGGTAGTACTGATACTTATAGATTTTTGAGGCTTGATTCTGATGGGAATTTGAGAATTTATACTTCTGTTAAGGGTAGTGGAGTATTTACTCAGACATGGGCAGCTGTTCAAGATCAGTGTTTAGTTTATGGGTGGTGTGGTGACATGGGTATCTGTAGTTATACTGAAGAATCAGGCGCTGTATGCGGTTGTCCGTCGGGGAATTTTGAGTTGTCAGATCCAAATGACAGTAGAAAAGGGTGTAAAAGGAAGGTGGAGATTGAAAACTGTCCTAGTAATCCAATCATGATGGAATTAGAGCATACTAGGTTCCTTACTTACCCACCTGAGCTTCCTTCTCAGGCATTTACTAACGGGATTGTGGCGTGTAAATCAAATTGCCTTGTAGATTCAGCGTGTGATGCATCCACCTCCCTGGCTGATGGTTCAGGACTTTGTTATATGAAAAGATCCAAGTTTATTAGTGGGTATCATTCTCCTGCTCTTATTAGTACTTCTTTTGTTAAGATTTGTGGACCAGTGATCCCCAATCCACCACCTCAATGTGCCCCGGGCGGCAAAACTTTTAGTTTACGCAGTGGGGTTGTAGCCGTTGTTGTTTTAGTGTCTGTGGGTTGTGTGTGTATTATTGGAGTTTGTCTCTGGTTTTGGCGCTATAACTATAGCCCAAAGTATGGTGGACACTACTCCTTGCTAGATTACACTTCTGGCTCTCCAATTCAGTTCTCATACACAGAATTGCATCGTGCAACAAAGAGATTCAAGGACAAGCTTGGATCTGGAGGTTTCGGTCTGTCTATAAAGGGGTACTTGCCAACAGAACAGTAATTGCAGTGAAAAGGCTTGAAGGGATTGAACAGGGGAGAGACAGTTTAGAATGGAGGTTGCAATTATAAGCAGCACACACCATTTAAATCTGGTGAGGCTTATCGGATTTTGCACCGAAAGTCGCCACAGACTGTTGGTTTACGAGTTCATGAAAAATGGATCCTTGGAGAATGCCCTTTTCAATGTGGAAGAAACTTCTAGAAAGGTGTTGAACTGGGAAACTCGGTTCAACATAGCACTAGGCACTGCAAAAGGGATAACCTACCTGCATGAGGAGTGTCGAGACTGCATTTTGCATTGTGATATAAAGCCAGAGAACATACTTTTGGATGAAAACTCCAACGCCAAGGTCTCAGATTTTGGTCTTGCCAAGCTCATTAATCCAAGAGATGATTTATTTGAAACATTGACTAGTATCAGGGGAACGAGGGGGTACTTGGCTCCAGAATGGGTGTCTAACCTTCCAATAACATCAAAATCCGACGTTTATAGTTACGGAATGGTCTTGCTGGAGATAGTAGGTGGGAGACGAAACTTTGATGTTTCAGAGGAGACAGGTGGACTAAGATTTTCTGTTTGGGCATACAAGGAGTTTGAGAGGGGAAATATCTTCAACATTGTTGATAAAAGGCTTGTTGAGCAAGAGGTAGACATGGAACAAGTGATGAGAGCAGTTCAGGTGAGCTTCTGGTGCATCCAAGAGCAGCCATCCCAGAGGCCGAAAATGGGAAAAGTAGTCCAGATGTTAGAAGGGATTTCATCGATTGAAATGGCGCCATCCCCAAGGCTATGACAGAAGTTTCTATAGTTGGGCCTAGTTTAACTTCACCCCCAGCTCCCCCTCCATCATCATTTTCTGTTGAGACCCAGAGAAGTGATTATTTGTATAAATAACAAGGTAATCATTCCTTGTGGAAGCTCACTGAAACCAGTCAATTTCTATCTTATCATTAGTTTTTTGAGTCAGCATTTAGATTAGAATTTGCTAATACTATTAGTTAGTGTTTATATATGTTTCATTGTTTTTCTAATAGAGACTTGCAGCCCCAGTGTATACTGCATAGTTCTCTTTTGTAATCAGCTGAATCAATGCAAAAAATTTGAATTCACCTTTTTGCAATACAAATTGTTGCTTACACTGATGGATTTACATCTGGAGCCGCAGCAACATGAAAAGATTAAAAAGAGGAGCTTATCAAACTGTTGAAAAAATGGATTGGCCAGAAGGATATATCATATTGGCCTAAGTCCGTGGTGATCCAAAAAGTTCCGAATGAGAAAATGCAATAAATTCATCGGGTTCCGTTCACTAGTTCAACTAGGGAACTAGCCTAACCTGACAAAATAAAAAAACTTGTGTTTTTTCTTCCTCAGATATCATATTGGCCCATTGGGAGTTAGGCTAAGTCATATGTGCTAGATTGGACTGCTAGATTGGCCAAAAAGTGTTGCAAATCATGAAAAAAGTGTGGGAAAAAGTTAACACTCAATCGCTACTTCTCTCCTAGCATTTGCTCGCAATCGCACTATCGGCGAGATTGACGCCGAATGGTGCGGCGCTCAAAAAAAAAACCAAAACGCCGAATGGTGCGGCGCTCATAAAATCTAACGGCTGAGATTGAAACGCCGAACCGTTCGGCGTTCAAAAAGTAACCAAAACGCCGAATGGTGCGGCACTCAGAAAAACGCCGAATGGTTCGGCGCTCACAGATGACGTGGATGGCCAAACTAGCAGCTAGATATCTAGCCCATAGGACTTAGGAGGTTGCCCAGGCTGACGTGGATGGCCAATCTAGCAGCTAGATATCTAGCCCATAGGACTAAGCCTAAGGGTTCTTCTGTTAATTGCCGATCTCCAGAGCGAGATAGAGTTTTGGGGGATGGGGTTCTTCTGTTAACCAGTGATTGAGAGATGGCGGCAAGAGCAATCGTGAGAAAGATTATTGGAAATCCTCAAGCATTTTCGGTGAATGGTGTTTTGCGGTCCCCTGGAATAGACAGAAGTACTGCGACACCTTCCTCTGGAATAGTTAGAACAACAACAAAGGATAGAGGATACGTTGAGTTGTGGAATAACAAGCTTCAAGTGGAGCAGCAGAGACTCCAACCTCGCTTTGCATCCTCTGGAGGAGATGTTGAGTTGCGGAATAACAAGCTGCATGTGCTCCGACCACAAGAGACAAAGGGATTGACGAGTTCACTATTATCTGTCCAGCACCACCATGGGTCAGGAGGAGGAGGAGAAGGAATTCTGAAATTCACAACTTCTTCACGTCAATCTTCACCTAAAAGAGAGTTGATTAGTGTTCGGAGATTAGGATTACAGCGTCCTGGTCCCTTTGATTTACCAAGACAAGTAGTGGAGGGCGTTGTATGTATTACCACCAAGGATGCATTTCTCTTGTACAATCCTACAACTGGTGTCACATCACCTTGGATTGAAACTACAATTGCTCGTGAAGAAAAAAACTAAGCGCAAACTTGTGTCCATGGCTCTAGGATTTGATCCACGAAGCCGGAAACATAAAGTCATATGCATATCAAGTTATGCGACTGCTCAGAATCTACTGGAGCAGATGCTCCGGTTGTGGAGGTCTTGAATGTCCGGGATCGTACATGGACTTCTGGTGAACACAAATGGAGAAAATTGAAGGATTTAACCACGAGGTTTACCTTTCCTGATGATGGTCCTGTCTATTTGGATGGTAAGATACACTGGCAGTGCTATACTAAATTTCATTATGTACTCGAGTTTGATGTTAAAAGGGAAACCTTCGTTTGCACTCCATTTCCCAAACCTCTGGGTGAAGAGTTGAGGGATTCTTCTCCACAAATTCGGTCGATGCTGAAGCTTATGGTAGTCGATGGGAAACTAGCTATTTTAAAGAGTACATTGGGACAGAAAACTTCTACATTATATGTATTATATGTTAAAGGTGGCAAAATTGGATGGCAGGAGATTGAATGGACGGAAGAGAAGGTATTGACACCTTACAGCTATGCATGTCAAAATTCTTCTAATGAAGCTCTTACACTGAATTGCATCGTGCAACAAAGATATTCAAGGACAAGCTTGCCAACAGAATAATGATTGTAGTGAAAAGACTTGAAGGGGTTGAACAGGGGGAGAGAGTTTAGAATGGAGGTTGCAATTATAAATAGCACACACCATTTAAATTTGGTGAGGCTAAAAGGGATAACCTACCTGCAAGAGGAGTGTCGAGACTGCATTTAGATTAGAATTTGCTAATTCTAATTACTGTTTATATGTTTAAATTATCTTCCCTTTAGCTGCCCCAGTGGTTCTCAGATACTTAAGGAAGCAAAAAAAAATTTAATCAGCTGAATCAATGCAAAAAATTTGAGTTTACTTTCTTGTAATAGTAAGTCCACATGTGCGATGCATTGTTGAATTGGATTCTTTTAACAACACCAAATTTGATAATAATGGAAAAAACAAATCTTAAAATAAAAATTTAATATCCTTGTTTGTACTCATTACGTAGATAATTTAAAGAGCTTTCCAAATATATTAATTTTGCAAAAATCCGATGTATATTTTTAAAAATATCTAAGTTTAAATTTTTTTGATTTATTTTTAAAACAATGGCATTCCCGTAAATATACAAATATTAACTAAAAGATTAGTTAATTGTCATGTGAAAAGGCTTCACCAAACAATTACCTCTTTTCTTTATCTTAGTATTATTTTTTTTTAGCTAAGTCATAATATTAAAGCCAAAAACAGTAATTACAAATAATTACCAGGGGACCCTAGGATCCCAGACCCTTTAGAGAGCTAAAGGGCATACAAAACCTCTAAAAATCTAAGGAATAGAAATGGGCAAACAGGGCCTTACATGAAAACGTAAAAACCTATAACACTCGTTAAACTTCAATCATTAATATCACACGAACCCCAAGCACCCTACCGAATACTCATGTCCTTAGTAATCATCACTCTAGCAACATAACTTCATTTAAAATTGCGTTTATGCGATTGAAAAGGTCCACGCACTTTACTACTCCTCGATGTATTACCATTAACTGATGCAAAGAGCTAACTTCATATTTATAAAAATCAAGACTCTCTGAGCTTCTTCCTCCGCAACTTCATATTTATAAAATTCAAGACTCTCTGAGCTTCTTCCTCCGCAATAGGGTCAAACCCTTTATCTTTGTTAGGGAGTTTAGTATAAACCCTGGATTATAAGGTACAATCGCCGATCGATTAATATCGCATCCATCCCTTCATTATAACTGCTTCAACTTGTTCCACATCCTCATTTGCCACCTTCTCCGCTAATTCATCAATAAGATTATTTGTCACAAAGATCTATAATTTCTTGAGCGAACTTTGACATAATATTTCCTCTTCCGAGAGATTCTCTTTAGATTTATTCGCACGTTTTCCACGTCTTTTATTGTTACTAGGAACAACCCCTGCCTAATTTCAAGAATTAGTGGGATCATCAACTACTATTATCGAAGTTCTAGTAGTAGGGGCGATGATCGAAGTAATCGCTTCATACAATAGTTTCAGGTATGGTGTCATTCACAACAACTCCATCACCCAAGAACCTGAGGGATCATTCTTGATTGTCGACTACACATATCAACTTCAGGAGTTATAGGTTTATCCCCTACATCTTTAGATGACTCATCATAAACATTTTCCACTTCTTCACCCTCACCTTCTTGGTTGTCTCCCATCACATCATATGCCTCAGTTCCGTCCATATTTTTAAGAACATCAAACTTCCCAGTGTTTACGTTACCCGAATTTTCAGCACCGTTGTCATTGAATTTAGTTTTTGTACCCTTAGCTAATTCGAATACATTTGTCTTCTCATTTAACGATTTATTATTGTTGTTGACTTCTTCAGTTGTTGGGGGAACAAAGTCTCTGTTCCTGTTACCTCTTCTACGATCTCGAAAATTATTATCTGCTACATTACCTGACTTAGTAGCAACAATTTTTTCAACCACATGCCGCGATTTAGCTTTACATTGATCAATAGAATGACCTAAAACCTTGCAGTGCTCGCAAAACCCAGGATGTTTTGGAATTTCCACCACCTGTGCATAACCCTCAGGATCCCAACTTGATTGAACGTAAACCGTTTTATCAATCGGTTTTAAAAAGTCGATCTCAACTAAAATTGATGCATAATAACCAAAAGTCTTTTTCAAAGTTAGTTCATCAACTTTGATAGGTTTACCAAGAGTTGCTGACATACCTAGCAGGATTTTTTCCGTCCAATATTCGTGCCTCAAGCCTGGATATTGAACCCAAACAAGTGTCGGCCCAAGCTTTTTGTTTTTCCGGATCAAAACCTACCGTCCATGGTTGAACTCGAACAACATGGATGATTGGAATTTGTTTTACAAATCGTCTCAATGATGTAAGGACCGTCTTCTAGAACTTTGTTTGCATGTTCGAAGCTTGCAAACGCATTGTAAAGAAACCCTTGGGTAAAGGGATAAATCACACGCCATGAATTTGCCATTGTGATAAAGGTTTTGTGTTGCGATCTCGAACTTCATGTCAATTTTCTTGGTGTCAATACGACCAATCAAATCGTGCTTCATGTCTTCCATAGCTTCATGTTCTAACTCTCGGGCGTAGATAATTCCTTTGCCTTTTCCCGGCGATAAGAGCAGGCTTTAAAGTGTTGAGATCAACTGTGGTTGGTTCTCTACTGTATAATATTTCCCGTGATTGCATCACGATATCTAGAGATTCTAGGAGATGACATTGATCTCCCATTGTAATAAAACTCGAACGGATCCAAAACTCGCGCGTAAGAAAAACAAAAATCGACTTAACCCTAATTTTCACCACCGGAGAGAAAACCGGAGCAAAAACTGGTACACACCTAAAAAAAATATGTGTTTTGTAAATAGCTAGACAAGAATTAGTAGGAAGATGATGGTGAAGTCGATGAATTGGATTTTTTACTTGTTTTATTTTATCTCGTCCAATATTTTAGTATT
>JAJJWW010010214.1:0-50590 GCA_023531295.1 Papaver armeniacum | reverse complement strand
ACATCACCTACTTGGATGATAACGAGAGTTCCTTTTTGTTGTTCTGATAAAATATGAGATGGAGCGAGAGAGTTACACGCATCTCACTATTCGTTATGCTCTGGCGTCTCCACGTATTACTCTAGTAGACAAACACAATTCAGTTGATGTGCTGGCCCCGACTCTCTATTTGTGGCATACTGAGCAACATTGGTTATTTCCGCCGCAAATGACATCTTAGTGACCAATTAGCTATATATCCTTCGGATGATCGGATTTTCTTGTACTTTCTACAAAAGCACTAAAAGAGTGTTATTAGCCAACATATCGAGTCCTAGCTAATATAAATATGGGTATAAAATGTAGCACTTACGTGCTTATCAACACCCCCACACTTATATTTTGCTAGTCCTCGAGCAAAACAGAAAATATATCCGCTCTACAGCTAGAAAAATATCCTCTAAACAGCTGGATATGAAGAGATGTCTGCTAAACAGCGAGATGAATCCACCAAACAGTAGATATAGATGTCTGCTAAACAGCGAGACGGATCCGCTAAACAGTAAGATCGAGAGATGTCTGCTAAACAGCTAGACAGAAAGACCCGCTAAACAGCTGATCATCATTTTATTTTAATTGTAGACCCGCTAAACAGCTGGTCATAAAATTAAAATGTGAAAAAGAATGGAAAAGACCCGCTAAACAGCTGGTCATAGAAAATACTCTAAAAATAATAAATTAAAATATTTTTTTTTTCAAGTATCCTAACGAAAGTGCCACTCCCCCACACTTAAACATTACATTGTCCTCAATGTAACTCAATGTAATTGAGTCATCCAACGTAGAAATTAAGGTGGAAAATCCTAAAATAAAATATGCAAAAATTAAACAAATAAAAATAAAAGATAGAGTGAAGGGAACAAATCTGATGGGTTGACTCCCATGAAGCGAAAGGTATTTGTCTCCCTTTTTACCAGTAGCACGTTCTCAAACGAGGTGAGGTTAATACCCGAAAGTTAGCTGCCAATCATATATATATATATAGTCTGAAAAGTTGGGGATCAACCCAACTAATCCGGTCAGCTGAAAATATGCACCTGCAAACACTATAACCATCCAAAGATATATGTGAATCCATTCCTCGTACAAAACATATCATAGTAGTCAATCCATGCATTGTCGGGATGTGTAAATCATTCACACAAAGAGGTATAAATTGTTCAATAGCTTCTTGTTGAGGTGCACGCCCTAAATCAGGCTCTAAATCAGCAGAAATAACTTCCACGGCTGAGATTGGTTCAAATTCAGCAAAATAGGGCACATGAATTAGCTCAAATTTACTCGTTGAACAACGACTCAATAGAGCAATAATATCATGACTAATAAACCCATTTTCATCCACAACAGTTTCATTATTATTATCATCAAGATGAAAACAATCAGACCCTAATAGGTTAGACAATGGTTTATGGGTCAAAGTCGGAGCTTTCTCGACCGATGGAACTAGTCGAGAATCGGGTAGAACTAGAGGTTCTAATTTGGGCTTCCATTTATTAGTGTCTAGTAGTGGTGTGGATTCTAATAAGGCATTGACTTCACAAATAACACTATCATCATCAAAATCATACCCAAAGTGAGCTAAGCAAACCTCTAATGGATCTTCCGAGTGGCTCTTGCAAAAGCCTTGCGAGTGCATACTTTCTTTTTGGCCACAACACTTCAGGCTAAGGTACTTAAAAAAAAATCAAATAAAATGCGTAAAAAGAACCAAAAGAAAGTTAAAAGAAAAACAAAATAAAATTATGTACAAATAGATATCAATCATAGAGTATTTTGCAACCACTCCCTGTCAGCGACGCCAAAAACTTGGTAGGCTTGAAAACCTACAATAAAAATATACTGCAAGTGCACATCGTCTAACTAGTAGACAATGGCAAGTACATGTCGTTCCCACGAGGAGTGTGAAATACTCTACCAACTAATACCAATAATCACTAATCAAAAATATAATATTTTTTAGAGTTTTAGGAATTCGGACAAAATGAAATAATAAATAATCGCAACAAAATAGGCAACGGGTTATTAGGGTTTTCGATTTCCACCAATTCAATCATATAAAACTCTACTAATCTCTATTTATTACTCAAGATAAATTTTGAAATCAATCTCATGTCTCGGAAGATGAAATGTTAAATTCTAAAATATTGTTTCTCCGCTGTAACTTCCTTCGCTTCGTATGTAGCGATCCTAAAGCATTACCTATCTATCCTTGCATACCACGTCTAGGGATTTAACCAAAGCACGAAATATCAATTCAAAAGCATAAATAATCAAGAAAATCACATGAACGATAAAACACCAAGCTATATGAAGAGAAATCACTAATCAATGAATCATTATTAGAAATATCATCCTAGAGTCTATATAAATAAATTGGTTTCAATCTAAACCCTAACAAACGATTTAGAAAACCATGGAGAAAAATAAAATCAATCTGCAAACCCTTGTTTTCTCCTCTTCACGGCTGTGTAGCTGCCTCCAGCTTCCTCCTCCTCCCTGTTCTTCTCTGCCCTTTCTTTATAGATGATGCGAGGTATAAAAAAAAATGATAGCGAACAAATCTGCCAAGGCCCAGTCCAACACCGGCTTCAGCCCACGTCCAAATTCTTTCATCCCTGACCATCCAGGACACCTTGCTTCACCGGAAATAGCAGCTTAGTCCCAACTCACCTCGATCAACAGCATAGTACGCTAACTTGTTGACTGCCAAACAAAAACCCACAAATCTGCTCGATGTTGCCGTGATATTGCTCAATGACCTGCTCGAGAATAACTCACAGTGAAACCACCACTTCGTTAAGATCACCACCTAGATTTGATGATGTTGCATTCTTTCATTCGAGTGCCTGGCAGTTCAAGTACAAACCAGCCACAACCATTTACTCCATCGACAGCTCCCTTCCATGCACTCAACCGCGAAATCTCAACTGCAGTCCTATACTCCTGTTGTCTCAGTTCGATTCCATCTCCAGCACCTATCGAACCCAAACATATCCATATGGTTCATCTCATTCCGTGCCAAGCTAACTAACATCGCCTAACCCTCGACAAACAACAGACGAGTTTCTCCAATCAACCCCGCATCCTTACTTCCAAGATCGAGATAGATAATCCAACTTCCATTCTTCTTCTCGATCTCAGCAACTCATATAAATCACCACTGCTTATTTCCCTGGCCATCTTACCAAGACTGCGAAGCTAAACCAATTCCCGTACACAGCAAGAACCCCAATTCATATTATAGCTCCATATCTCATTGCTCTTGACCATTCAACAGACGCACCTCAATCTCTTCTTCTCAATGTTCAGTTCGTAGACAAACCTCCCGTTGACTGTTATCACCAGTTGATACGAAGCATTTTCCGACCATCTGAGCTTCTTATACAGCCACAACCACAACACCTTCCTCCAGTCTCCACCAACTGCAGTCACCCATTTATTCTGATGCCTTGAAAAACCTTCAATCGGCATCACCAGTCCAAATATTTCAGCTGAAGGTCGATAAACCCCGACGGCAAACACTCATCTATCGACTGCACTTCAGGCCAAGAGACCCAAATCAATTTTTGTTGTTGCTGTCAACGTGCCAATAACTGCTTCTTTCAATCACGAAATGCGCCTGTAGTAGATGGGTTTCTTGTTCTTCTCTTCATCGACGCCACAATAAGCTGCTCCGTTTGATCAAGACCAATCTTTAAGAACTGACTTTGCCGGTGATGCCATATGCTTCTTCAATCTCAACAATTCTCTTGTGATTACGCCACCATTTCGACCAATTCCATCACTATCACGTCTTCTCAGAAACTTCTTTAATTCTCTGTGAATCTCATCCTTATTTCTAGATCTTCAAATCTCCCTATTCTTCTCATAACAACATCACCTACTTGGATGATAACGAGAGTTCCTTTTTATTGTTCTGATAAAAGATGAAATGGAGCGAGAGAATTACACGCATCTCACTATTCTTTATGCTCTGGCGTCTCCACGTCTTACTCTAGTATACAAACACAATTCAGTTGATGTGCTGGCCCCGACTCTCTATTTGTGGCATACTGAGCATCATTGGTTATTTCCGCCGCAAATGACATCTTAGTGCCCAATTAGCTATATATCTTTCAGATGATCGGATTTTCTTGTACTTTCTACAAAAGCACTAAAATAGTGTTATTAGCCAACATATCGAATCCTAGCTAATATAAATATGGGTATAAAATGTAGCACTTACGTGCTTATCACTTATGTAACTACACAAGACATAATCGAAGCAAAAACGGTTTGATTCACTCGAATCGGTTCATGAACTTTATAGCCACGGTTTGCACAAGCATTCCTTAGTTTATATAAACATTAGTTCAAGAACAACCGGTTTTAGATATAACCTACTCAAGTTCGTAGACTGGGTTCGCGGACTTAAGCTCATGGAAGGAGTACACAAACTCCAGCAGAAATTCTCGGGTCGAGAACTTTCGCCAGTTCGCGGACTTGGCTTGCGCCACTTCCATTTCTCTTGTCAACAAAGTTCAAAAACTTTGGTTCAAGGAATAAGGACTTATACATATATGTGTTTCCACAACAATGCGCCATATACGTTTTAGTCGATGAAGTTCCACTGGTTCCTCGAGTAGTCTTTCGTCTTGTATGATGATTGCCATGGAGTTCTTGAGCTCAACTACACTTTCTATCCTAGTCCGATACCTTTAGCTACATAGGCTAGAAATCAAGACTTATAGTTTTGATCACTAACATTGACAAACATGCTTGAAATAGCAACGCATGCGAGTTCGACCGAGCAATGCTATAACAATCTCCCCCTTTGTCAATTTTAGTGGAAAAACTATTAATACATATGGAATACAAAAAATAAATAAATTAACTTTTTTAGCTCCTATTCCACATGTCTAATCTTCAACATTACTCGAAATCTTCGTCACTTCCAAGTACTCCAATGATCCCAAAGGTTGTAAGTTTAGCATCATCGTTGTTGAAAATCCGTATCTATAACAATAAGAAAACAAGAGTTCTCAATCATTGTTATACAGTTTCATAGTATCATTACACAGCGTCAAAGTTCAATTGTATCACAACTTCAACAACAATACTATGGTGATATGTATCACTCCCCCTTAGTCAATACTCCATCTCACATGGAAACCACTCCCCCTTACATAATGATCTGAAAGCCATATGTATTTGTAGTGTGAACTACATATTAATTCTCTTCCTTTTTGTCAATAAAATTGGCAAAGGTACAAGAACGGGATCCTAATGAAATTTCCGAAAGAGACATTTCATGACCAAAATAAAGAAACACACATCATCTTATTTAGATGCAATCATAAAGCCGAAGCTAAATGCATTCATCAAGGAGTTTAAAGATATAAGATAACCCCTATAATATTCCACAGCCGCACTCCCCACAAAGATATGGCAATTAAGCGCAAGTTCAAAAAGAACTCTCCCCCATAATATGTCATTCCCGAAAGAACAACAAGAGCGACATTAATTTCGAAAGAAAAGAAGGATTTCTTTGGACATAACAAATCACATACAAGTATGAATTTGAATCCAAAATACTCAATTAAATTAACCACAAGAGAACCCATGATTAATTTAATCGAAATACACAACCAAACTAATCACAAAAAGTAATCAATTTAATTGGCCATACTCACATAAGAGAATCTATGGAGCAATGGCTAAGTTAATCATGAAAATAATCAACCCAATCAAAAAGCGCTCAAACATAAGAAAACTTATGGAGTCATAACTAAATAACCAAACAAGATGATTAATTTAGTCCAATATGCTCGACATAAAGTACCTTATGGAACAACAACAAAGCTAACCATGAAAATAATAAACTTTGATTGTTTTAGTGCTCAACATAAGACACATTACGGAGCCTCACAGTAATACACAAAAAAATATGGATCAGGGAAGATCAATTACTGCGGAATACACAAGGATTCATTCTATTTTCCATCACAATTTGCACCATGACATACAATAGACATAATCCTTGTAAACAAAATATTTTAACCTACCTTCCATCAATAATTGACAATATAAGCTTAACTTTTGTATTTGTCAAAAGTCCATTCATTCCTTTATCAATATAAGAATATCGACTTACGAAAGACTTTACTTTTGACAAGATATAGGACAATCATAGTTCACAGACGCAAACACACATATCCCATAAACAATTGCAATATATAAAACCATACAAATTAATACTGCAAAAATCATCTTCCAAACAAGTTTAGGGATTTAAACCAATAAATCTAAAAACATGAAGATGAAAACGTTGGACATAGGTATGTGTAATCACAATAATGGCTATTCCAAACTCTAGTTATTCTTCTAACAAAAACAGAAAAATAGAAGATTTACTAGATGGTATAAGAAAATCAGAGTTCGTTGAGAACCTCATATCTTTCAATGAATCCATCAAAGAAGGTGTCACTGATTTCCTTTATCCTCTTGACCGTAGAAACACCATGTTCGTGAGTTAGAACACTAACTTTACGATCAACAACCCGAGCAAGCTGTCTAGTCTTGACACAGTCCATGATGAGCTTCTTTTGATTCCATATCAGAAGATTCTGATTAGCAAGGATTCTGGCCTGACCATGCAAGAGTTGGTTTAACTGCAGCTGAAGATTTGCAAACTCGACCTTTGAATCATTCTGAAAACGAATTAAATCCTTGACGGAATCATTAATCCAGGAGTTGTGATCCTTTCTTTCAAGCATCTTCTTTAGAACAAGCTCTTGCAATGACTCACGTTCTTGAGCGTCTTCCTCCATATCAAGATGCACAATATCTTGAGACTTTGCAGGATTCTCCATATAATTATTATTAGGGATGGAAAAACACAATATAGATAATATATATATATGTGTATGTAAACAGGAGATATGAACTCTTGTTTATGGAAACCCTAAGAATTCTCAATAGGAGGACGCGAACGTTATGGACCGCCAACACACAAACTTAAACATAAAAATATAAAACATACTTGAGTAATTCTCAATTATTGTCCTTGCACCTCTCAAGTTAGGAACAAGGAAAAGACTACCTGGAATCAGGCGGTAGAGTGAGAAACAATCCCACTATGATGATTGAGAAGGGAGTTGTACATCTCATCTGACTGCTTTAACTTTGTGCGTTTTGCCTTTCTTTGTTTGACACCTATTCCAGAAAGAAAAGGCACATCATGTTTGATATATACGTCGGAAGGTTTTCTATGAGGACTAAATCCAGGACCTCTTGCAACAAGTTCAAGAGGATTAGGATAGAAGGGAATCCATTTTCTAGACTTAGATTTACCAGTAACAACCTTATAAACAAAGGGAACGTTTTTATCAGCAACGCTGGAAAGCCTTTGAGCCCTGTGATGATTTCTAGAAAAGAGATCATTTTTATAAGGTTTCTGGTTTTCTGTGGGTATGTGATCACTGCAGTAGTCGACGGGCTATTTATTCCATTGACAGTGAAAAGAAGCAAATTATGAAGTTTAGAAATCTGTTTCCTTCTGGCAAAACAATGGATAACATAATGATTCTTTTTCCCACGGAATGTACAAGTTCGTGGAGGAGAAGCAATAATTGGCACTGTTTTAACTTCATAGCCATATGAGAAGATTGTAAGTTATGTAAACTTTTCTTGACACAATCTTCTTCTGGAGAGCATCTCGTCATGTACTGTGATTCGTGAGAATTACTTTGTACAGAGGAGTTTCTCCTTAAGACAGAGTTTTCCTTTTCCAATGATCTACATTGTTCATGGGCTATACTCAAAGATGCTTGTAGTTTTTCTTTCTCAACACGAAGTTTGTTAAAATTTGATGAATGCGTCTCGATCAGCTGTTTCTCTCTAATTGAGTCTTCCTTAACAATATCTTCAAGAACACTAATCTTTTCACGCTGTTGAGTAGTTTCTTGGAGAAGTTTTTCAATATTCTTAGAGAAAGACTCAATGATGCTGTAGAGTTCATTTTCTTGATCAAGAGACTTTTTCAAATTCATCAATCAGCTGATCATGATCCTGGAAATCAATAATCTCAGCAGAGTTTTTTGCAATTCTGGTGAGCTCCATTTCAGCTTTTTCCATCGTTCCCTATGTCTCATCGGAAAGAGATATGTTGCCACAAGGTGAAACAATCTTCTTACCTCGGGATTTAGAAGAATCAGCTAAGGAGTAATCCTTTGAGGTATTCCCAAGACATTTTACATAGTTAAAAGCTGTTGAAGACATCTTGGTATGCGTAGAAGAGATATTGTCCTTGAAGACATCTTGGTATGCATAGAAGAGATATTGTCCTCGATACCAATTGAAAAGCGGGTCTAACACAAACAACAACTTGTAAGGTCTTAAACGTGTTTGCTTGCTCTGATACCAATTGAAAAAGTGGGGGTCTAACAACCACACCCAACAATTCGATTAGCAATCTGTATGGACAAAGTCCAATATACTTTCTAGAGAATCAACTAGACAGTCAGACTCAATCTAGATTGAACACACACTGTATTAATCCGCTACAGACTCTAGCCTACTCCAAATTAACTTCGGTCTGGACTATAGTTGAACCCCAATCAATCTCACACTGATCCAAGGTACAATTATGCTCCTACGCCTCTGATCCCAGCAGGATGCTACGTACTTGATTCCCTTAGCCGATCTCACCCACAACTAAGAGTTGCTACGACCCAAAGTCGAAGACTTTAATAAACAAATCTGTATCACACAGAAAAGTCTACAGAATAGATAAATCTGTCTCCACGAATAAACCTATGAGTTTTGTTCCGTCTTTTGATAAATCAAGGTGAACAAGAACCGATCAATAACCCGGACTTATATTCCCGAAGAACAACCTAGTATTATTGATCACCTCAAAATAATCTTAATCGACGCAGCGAAAAAAGATATTGCGGAATCACAAATGATGAGACGAAGTGTTTGTGATTTCTTTTCTATCTTTCCTATCGGAGATATAAATCTCAAGCCAATTATTTCAATTGTACTCGTAAGATAGAAACTACAAGATCAGATCACACAACTACAAGAAAAGTAGTATCGGTTTGGCTTCACAATCCCAATGAAGTCCTTAAGTCGTTAACCTGGTTTTAAAAGAAGAAACCAAAGGTTAAAGGAGAATCGACTCTAGCTTAGCAAACTAGTATCACACGTAAGGTGATGTGATTTTGAAAATTGTAGTAAAGTGGTAAGAAAGATGTCGTTCCTCTCAGACTTGTGAAGGAAATTTTTAGATTTAAATTCAAAACTAAACTAGAAAACTCACTAAAAATTATAACAAACTCAGACAAAGATGTTCTCAATATTAAAAGACACTGAGGCTAAGATTCCACTATTTTCCAAGTTCAAAGTGATTTAATCCCAATATTTATATTCATGCAATTTTCTCATTCAATTTGATTCTAACTATTGCAACAAGTAGATTCTCAAAATAACAAGTGTAAATCCGAAGCATAGAACATCAAAAACCTAGGTCCAAGCATGCTCTATCAAAAGAAATCACAATTGCTTAATAAAAATCATTCAAACAATTTTCAATCAAGACAAATAATCATAAAATAATTGCAATAAATAGATAAATAAATATATACCACTTCTTGTTGGAAAAATAGCTTACTCTATCGCCTCAGCAATGGAGTTTAGCTCCTCATATTAATCATGGTCTCAAAATATGTGTTTATGGCTCAAAAGATGATTAAAAGGATGAAAAGTGATAAAACAACCAATTCGCAACAGTGTATATGTGTTACGAAGAAGCTGTTACAATGGAACTGTTACAGAAACTGTTATAAACACTGTTGTTTTGTCGCTGATTTTAAGACCCCAAAAACGACTGTCCTGAATGGCCTTTGTTCTTCGTGTTCTTCCTTGTGCACCAGCGAAACAATTTCTGCAACTCTTGATTTCGTTCTCTGGGTGTTCTAAGTTATCTGAAACTGCTCCAATCACTTCGTAACCCTACCTTGACCTCCCAGAAACTTATATATAGCCAACAGTCCCTTAAAACTCGAGTTAAATCTTCCAAACCTAAATATTTTTCTTCGGCCAAAAGTCACGAGAATAACTCTCTGCAGCTTCTTTACGCGTCTTCCAAACCAAATCCAACATCCCAAACTCTCTCAAAGATAATCTTAACTTCAACAGAAAATCCTATTTCCTTATCTACCTGTATCTTTCCCAAAATCCAAATAACAAACCCGAGTATCTCTCCATGACTCTGTTTTCATATTCCGGCTTATCCAGCCCAACTGGTTGGCTCCAATCAATCGTACCAACCCTGTTATGATCAAGGAAGTCCGGCCCAACTGAAGTATGCAATTGAATCTCACTAAATCCGCCGAAAAATCCAACTCCAAATCTGATTGTACGCTGTTTTGATTTCCCGCCAAAAAGTACTTCAAACGGAGAAGAAAATGAGACGCCCCCTAACCAGAGTAGGGGTGCCGATAGCAGCTGACTTGGGGTGTCCTGAGGGTGCCCCTTAGTAATTTGGGTACCCCTTATCCGTAGTGAGGGTCCGAATAGTAGGTGTCCTCCGGGTGCAACTTTTCGAGCCGATTTTTCCAAAAATATTTATTAGCCAAAAATACCTACACACATAAAACACCATAATAAGTACAAAAATGAGAACTATCAATATATAGAATCGAGACAATTTAGACACAAAAATGTGTCTATCAAATACCCCCAAACCTATTATTTGCTAGTCCTCGAGCAAAAACAAAATCCTAACTCACTGTCGCAGGCATCGTCGATTGCATTTAGCGTATGCTATAAGCCTTAACCCCTAGGTGGCCCTAGTGGCCGAGTTATAGTCTCGGGAGGGTTTACCAGAGGTGTACCCACAAAACCTTTACTCCAGACCCTAACTATCTACGCAGAACTTTGGAAGGCACTAAAGAATCTCCTTGGTTGGCATACTTATTGATTACAGGAGGAAGTACCCTGATGCGAAATTCCAATTGTTATACACGAGTTTGCACCCAAGCATACTAAAATTCATATATAAGTGACAGAGCTCTACTCAGATAGTTTCTGGACATCATAACCGGAGTCAACCAATCACATGGATAGATTAAGAGATGGATATAGAAAAACATAGATGGTTTTGATGTTGACTAAGGTGAACAATGTTTCTCATATCTGTCTGAAGGCCACTGCCAAAACGAACCTATCCTAATGGACTGAGATACTAGTCTGACTAATATCAACACACTGGCATATACAAGGGAACCAGTGGTCGATAATCCTAACTCTAGGTCAACACAACTGGCATATACAAGGGTTCCAAAGGGTCGACTTTATTGAATTTATTCCTGGTTGGTCTCGATGGTCTGGTCTCAATTTCCTTTTTTTTTTTTTTTTTTTTTTTTCTACTTTTTTTTTTTTTTTTTTTGGAATCTCAATCACTCTATTTCACCCTAGCAGTGGTAACAACTTTAATCGTGAGCCCCACCTAATCACTTAGACAAACATAATTTAAAGAAAACAAAATAAAAATAGAAGTGAAAAGGATTCAACGAGATATGGCGAAACTACCATGTTTTTTCTTTAATTCTAACACCCGAGCTCGTGCTTTTATGAATAGACTCTTTAGATGTTTCCATCTAATCAGATTGGTTCCTCAACTCCTACAACCAAAATGCTTCCATCCACTTAGATTGGTTAGTGACATCCTTAATAAGGATAAATTTCTAGGCTCCGGAGTTTATTTATTGTAACAAAAAGGTAACAAAAGTTTCTACCCCACCCCGAAACTTAAATCTAACATTGTCCTCAATGTTTCTAATTAAAGAACAGTACCAAAAATATAAGTAACATGAGGAAATAGTAAAGAGAGAAGTCGGAAAGATAGTACCTGGGTGAAGTGTAACCAAAAACCTACAAAAATAATATACAACATACAAACCGCCTCGATGGTCAATCAAGGTAGACATGGTCCTCCAAAGGGACCTCCTCAACATCACATGTAGGAAAAGGCTCTAAAAAGGGCTTCAATCACTGACCGTTAACCTTTGAAGAACTACTACCATCTGGTGTCTCAATCTCAATAGCGCCATGAGGAAAAACAGTACGGACCACAAAAGGACCGTCCACCGAGAGCGCAACTTCCCAGGGAATAGATGCAAACGAGTGTCATACAGAAGAACTTTTTGACCTGGAGAAAATGACTTTCGTAAAATATTCTTATCATGCACAAGTTTCATTTTATTCTTATACTCCTTAGCACTATCGTATGCATCTCTACGAATCTCGTCCAACTCATTGAGCCGGAGCTTTCGTGAGCTCCTACCTTGTCAAGTGAAAAGTTTAAGTTCTTAATAGCCCAATAGGCTCTATGCTCTAACTCGACAGAAGGTGACATGCCTTGCCAAACACTAAACGATAAGGTGACATTCCAATGGGTGTCTTAAACGCAGTACGGTAAGCCCATAAGGCATCAGTAAGCCTCGACGACCAGTCTTTCCTATTAGGATTAACTGTTTTCTCTAGAATACACTTAATTTCCATGTTGGAGACCTCTACCTGACCACTAGTCTGTGGGTGATATGGGTTAGCTACTTTGTGGGTAATACCATATTGTTTCATTAAAAGTGCAAACGGTCTATTACAAAAGTGTGAACCTCCATCACTAATTATAGCTCGCGGTGTACCAAAATGTGTAAGTATGTTCTCTTTCAAAAACTGGACTACGACCCTGTGGTCATTTGTTTTACACGGAACCGCCTCAACCCATTTAGACACATAGTCTACAACGACAAGTATGTAAAGATAACCAAAAGAATTAGGAAATGGACCCATAAAATCAATGCCCCACACATCAAAGACCTCAATCACTAAAATAGGATTCAAAGGCATCATATTTCTACGGGAAATGGTTCCTAACCTCCGGAAATGCTCACAAGAAACACAATGACTATGGGAGTCTTTAAACAACGAAGGCCAGTAAAAACCACACTGCAAAATCTTAGCAGCAGTTTTCTTAGCACTAAAATGACCCCCACATGCATGTTCATGACAAAAGGAGATAATACTAGACTGGTCACTCTCAGGTATACATCTCTTAATAATCTGGTCTGGACAATACTTAAACAGATAAGGATTGTCCCAAAAGAAATGCTTAACAAAAACCTAGAACGATCTTGCTTACCCCAATGTTGAGGCATTCGACCGAGAACAAGATAATTCACTATATTCGCATACCAAGGTGATTGGGAAACAGAGAACAATTGTTCATCAGGAAAGCTATCCCTTATAGGAAGGGAATCATTAGGGGAACTAACAACTAGCCTAGACAAGTGGTCTGCTACTACATTTTCGGCACCCTTTTTGTCTCTAATGTCTGGACAGAATTCTTGTAACAAAAGGATCCACCTAATCAATCTAGGTTTGGTATCCTTCTTAGACAAAAGGTATTTCAAAGCGGATGATCGGTATAGATTACGATCTTAGAACCTAATAGGTAGGATCTAAACTTATCCAAGGCAAACACGATGGCTAACAGTTCCTTCTCGGTAGTTGTATAGTTCATTTGGGCATCATTCAGAGTTTTGTTAGCATAGTAAATCACATGAAGTAATTTGTTTTCTCGTTGCCCTAGCACAACACCTATAGCATAATCTGAAGCATCACACATAATTTCAAAGGGTAAGTTCCAATTAGGTGCCCGGACTATCGGGGCAGTAGTGAGTAAATTCTTAAGCTTCTCAAAAGCCTCTAAACAAGCATCATCAAAGACAAACTTAACATCTTTTGCAAGCAAATTGCAAAGAGGTCTAGAAATCAAGCTAAAATCCTTAATGAATCGACGGTAAAAACCTGCATGCCCTAGGAATGACCTAATATCTTTTACGGTTTTTGGGACCTGTAAAGTTTTAATAAGGTCAACTTTTGCTTTATCAACCTCTATACCCTTAGAAGAAATGATGTGCCCTAACACAATTCCTGATTTAACCATAAAATGGCATTTTTCCCAATTAAGCACTAAATTCTTTTCCTTACACCTAGTCAACACTAATGTCAAATGATGCAAGCACTCATCAAAAGATGAACCAAACACTGAAAAATTATCCATAAAGACCTCTAGAAACCGTTCTACCATATCGGAAAATATGCTCATCATACAACGCTGAAAAGTCGCAGGGGCATTACATAGCCCGAAGGGCATGCGTCTATACGCAAAGGTACCAAAGGGACAGGTAAAAGTGGTTTTCTCTTGGTCTTACTCAAGTATAACGATCTGATTATAACCGGAGTAGCCATCTAAGAAGCAATAATGACTATGTCCAGCTAATCTCTCTAGCATTTGGTCGATAAAAGGAAGGGGAAAGTGATCCTTCCTTGTGACCTTGTTCAATTTCCTATAGTCGATACAGACACGCCATCCCGTGGTTACTCGGGTTGGGATTAACTCATTATTATCATTCGGACTACGGTGATACCCGATTTCTTGGGGACAACTTTGAACGGGGCTGACCCACTTATCGTCCGAAATTGGGTAGATAATACCCGCATCTAACAACTTAAGCACCTCTTTTCGAACTACCTCTTTCATGTTAGGGTTCGATCGACGTTGCATCTCCCTAGAAGGTTTGGAGTCTTCTTCTAAATGAATCTGATGCATACACACAGTAGGACTTATACCCTTAATGTCTACTATAGTCCACCCTAAAGCTTCCTTATTGTCTTGAAGTACTTTAACTAGCCTACTTTCCTGATCACTATCCAAATCGGAAGTTACAATCACAGGTAAAGTCTTAGATGGGCCTAAAAACACATACTTTAGAGTGTCGGGTAGTTGTTTTAGGTCCAACTTAGGAGGCTCTTCTAAAGAAGGAATTAAGGTAGTTTCAGAAACTGGTAATGGTTCGAACCTAGCTTTCCATCTATCAGTGTCTAACACAGGGGTAGAATCTAATAGAGCATTCACTTGTGCAATAGTGCTATCGTCATCAAAATCTAAACCAAAATGGGATAGACAACTTTCTAATGGGTCTTCAGACAAAATGTTTGGTAACGACTCCTGAACTAAGGCTTCTATCATGTTCACCTCTTCAACACATGTGTCATCTAGCTCATAAGGTAGCTTACTGACATTAAAAATGTTCATCTCCATAGTCATATTACCAAAAGATAAATTCATCACACCATTTCGACAGTTAATGATCGCATTAGACGTAGCTAAAAATGGGCGACCTAATATCATAGGTATCTGGTTCTCTGGGTCGGGGACAGGTTGGGTATCTAGCACAACAAAATCAACAGGATAAATAAACTTGTCGACCTCAATGAGAACATCCTCGATAACACCTCGAGGAATTTTAACAGACCTATCAGCTAACTGTAATGTCATCTGAGTAGGTTTCATTTCACCAAGTCTTAGCTGTAAGTACACATGGTACGGCAGTAAGTTCACACTGCCTCCTAAGTCAAGTAAAGCTTTTTCTACCCGGTGTTTACCTATTGTACAACCAATGGTAGGGGAACCTGGGTCTTTGTACTTTGGAGTTGTGGTGTTCTGAATGATGGAACTTATGTGACTAGCTAAAAAGGCTTTCTTATGGACGCTAAGTTTTCGCTTTCGCGTACACATATCCTTAAGGAACTTGGCATAAGCAGGAATTTGCCTAATTGCATCTAATAAAGGAAGGTTTATGGTAACTTGCTTAAAAACCTCAAATATGTCATTAAAGTTCGATTCCTTCTTTGTTGGTACCAATAGTTGGGGAAACGGGGATCTAGGAACAGAATCAGACCTCTCAGGAACCGAATTGGCATCATCAGAAATTTTATCAGTCTTCTCAGCTAGTGGTGGTCCTGAGGGGTGAACTACAGTATGTTCACTATCGGGCATGGTTACCTGATTGTCTACTACTCTACCACTCCTAAGGGTTCTAATAGCATTCAACTGATTCGATGTTTTTGCACATACTTCCTGAACTCCTCTAGGATTGGGATTAGTCTGACTAGGGAACCTTCCGTTATCTCTTTCACTTAAGGTCTTAGCTATTTGGCCCACTTGAAGTTCTAACTTAGCAAGGCTTTGAGCATTAGTTTGAAAGTTCTGCTTGGTTTCCTGTTGAAAACTAACATGGCTCTGTGCTAAAATTTCCTGAGTTTTTGCTAACATCTTAATAGATTCCTCTAAGCTAGTCGTTTTATTTTCTGGGCCTGAAGAATTCTTAGTGTAACCAAAACCTGGGGGAGCATTAGAATTACTAAACTGACCTTGACTTTGGCCCTTAGACCACGAAAAGTTCGGATGGTTTCTCCAACCAGGATTATAGGTTTCTGAATATGGGTCAAAGTTTTGACGGTTATCAAATCTAGTGCTATTATAGAGAGCATTGGCTTGCTCTTCATTATTCTGGCCTTCCCAAAAAGGCTCCAATCTACCACTAGTGTGTCCCACTTCTAAAGCTTCTAACCTTTTCGCTATTGCAGCAATTTTGACATCTGATTCAAAGCCTCCTTCTACCCTATTAACGTTTCCTCTTCCTACAAGAATTATTTTCTGGGGTTCCCTATTACTTTCCCATTGTTGGGTCTTTTCGGCGATTTCATGCAAATATGTCATTGCCTCATCAACTGTTTGGTTTTCAAACCCACCTGTACACATAGATTCTACTAAGGTTGTAGTAGAATAATCTAAACCCTCATAAAGGATATGAACTAACCTAACCTTTTCGAGACCATGATGAGGACATTGGGCTAATAGATCATTGAACCTTTCCAAATACCTATACAAGGATTCTCCCTCCTGTTGAGAAAATGTGCAGATTTGCGTCCTAATAGACGATGTTTTGTGCCTAGGGAAAAAATTGTTCAAAAACGCAGATGTAAGTTGTTCATATGTTTCAATTGAACCGGAAGCCAAACTATATAACCGCGATTTGGCTTTATCTTTTAAGGAAAAAAGGGAATAACCTGAGTTTCAAAGCATCATCATCAAGGTTTCTAATCTTTAGGGTACTACAAATTTCCTCAAAGTCCCTAACATGGAAATAGGGGTTTTCATTTTCTTTCCCTAAGAAGATTGGGAGCAGCTGTAAGGTCCCGTGTTTAAGTTCATAATTTGCTTCGTTTCACTAACTTTGATACACGAGGGACGAGTAGCCCTAGTCGGGTTCAACAAGGCTTTCAAAGTTGCCATTTCTGGCACTATCGGAATATTAGGGATTGTCTCCCCAAACGGACTCTTCAAAAATCGGACTTTCTAAATTGAGGTAATCGAGACGCTTAGAACTACTAGGTTTCTCTTTAACAAATCTACCTAGGGCGTCTCTTTTACGTTCCTAAGCATGCAAACGAATAAGGAAGGGGATTCTATGCAATCACAAAACAAGGCTGACTCAACCAAATCAAACCTATTGATTTCTAGCAAACAAAAAGCATGATGGCTCCACTTAGATTGTTTCTAGACCAGCTTCTAATCCTTCGAAAGGGAATTCGTTACAATTTAAGCAAACCCCTCTGGAATCAATCCGAGTCAAAGTAAGTTGAATAGAGGTGAGGGAAGCTCGGTGGAGCTTTGATACCCAAGGCCTCACCGGAATTACAATGCGGAGCAGTCACGCATTCAACTCACAAAAACCTTCATGAACTTCAAAGTGTGCTTATAAGAGTAACCAATATTTTTCGAATGACTTTCCTATTAAGCTCGTTACCCTATCGGTCTTGTTCTAGTCAAAATTTGAAGGCTTAGGTTCGCGTAGGTTACGTGTTCCTAAGGCGGGCAAGAAGAGAACGGTGATGAAATCCGAACCCTTATCTTGTATGGCCAGGCCTTGCCCTTTACTAGAAAATTAAAGCAGCCGTATTCAAGTCCTCAGCATATATGCAAACGAAGGAATCCAATAACTCGCCGACGGGGGATTCGCGAGTGTTCGAGAATCTTACCTCCGTTCCAGGGACGGGGCTGAATCGGTTGTAGTCGACTCGGGCCACTGACTCCTATGTCAGTGTAGAACCCAAGGTGCAGAGACAATATCGTAATTGTCCTCCTTCTCTGCAAACAGTTTATATTTAAAGTACCCTTCCGTAGGGTAAAAATAAAAATAATTGTCCAAAGTCCAAAAGTCCAAAAGTCCAAAAGTCCAAAGTCCAAAAAGAAAAGAAAAAATTACAAAAATAATAAACCCGAATACAATTTTTTTTTTTTTAAATAAACAAACCCTAAAAACAAAATAACTAAAATAAAATCGTCTTCTTTCCCGTTCTTTCTGCTTTAATCTTTCGCTCCAAGTTTTTACGAAATCACCAAACTCCTTGGCTCAATTTTTTTTATGATCCAGAACCTGTAGACAAAAGATAAATACCTAAAAACGTAAAAAAGAACAAAAATAATAAAAAACTAAAAATTAAAAAGAAAAACAAAACTAAAACCCTAAAAACAAGTCCGCGTCGGCGACGCCAAAAATTGATGTGATTTTGAAAATTGTAGTAAAGTGGTAAGAAAGATGTCGTTCCTCTCAGACTTGTGAAGGATTTTTTTAGATTTAAATTCAAAACTAAACTAGAAAACTCACTAAAAATTATAACAAACTCAGACAAAGATGTTCTCAATATTAAAAGACACTGAGGCTAAGATTCCACTATTTTCCAAGTTCAAAGTGATTTAATCCCAATATTTATATTCATGCAATTTTCTCATTCAATTTGATTCTAACTATTGCACAAGTAGATTCTCAAAATAACAAGTGTAAATCCGAAGCATGGAACATCAAAAACCTAGGTCCAAGCATGCTATATCAAAAGAAATCACAATTGCTTAATAAAAATCATTCAAACAATTTTCAATCAAGGCAAATAATCATAAAATAATTGCAATAAATAAATAAATAAATATATACCACTTCTTGTTGGAAAAATAGCTTCCTCTATCGCCTCAGCAATGGACTTTAGCTCCTCATATTAATCATGGTCTCAAAATATTTGTTTATGGCTCAAAAGATGATTAAAAGGATGAAAAGTGATAAAACAACCAATTCGCAACAGTGTATATGTGTTACGAAGAAGCTGTTACAATGGAACTGTTACAGAAACTGTTGTAAACACTGTTGTTTTGTCGCTGATTTTAAGACCCCAAAAATGACTGTCCTTAATGGCCTTTGTTCTTCGTGTTCTTCCTTGTGCACCAGCAGAAACAATTTCCTGCAACTCTTGTTTTCGTTCTCTGTGGTGTTCTAAGTTATCTGAAACTGCTCCAATCACTTCGTAACCCTACCTTGACCTCCCAGAAACTTATATATAGCCAACAGTCCCTTAAAACTCGAGTTAAATCTTCCAAACCTAAATATTTTTCTTCGGCCAAAAGTCACGAGAATAACTCTCTGCAGCTTCTTTACGCGTCTTCCAAACCAAATCCAACGTCCCAAACTCTCTCAAAGATAATCTTAACTTCAACAGAAAGTCCTATTTCCTTATCTACCTGTATCTTTCCCAAAATCCAAATAACAAACCCGAGTATCTCTCCATGACTCTGTTTTCATATTCCGGCTTATCCAGCCCAACTGGTTGGCTCCAATCAATCGTACCAACCCTGTTATGATCAAGGAAGTCCAGCCCAACGTAAGTATGCAATTGAATCTCACTAAATCCGCCGAAAAATCCAACTCCAAATCTGCTTGTACGCTGTTTTGATTTCCCGCCAAAAAGTACTTCAAACGGAGAAGAAAATGAGACGCCCCCTAACCAGAGTAGGGGTGCCGATAGCAGCTGACTTGGGGTGTCCTGAGGGTGCCCCTTAGTAATTTGGGTACCCCTTATCCGTAGCGAGGGTCCGAATAGTAGGTTTCTTCCGGGTGCAACTTTTCGAACCGATTTTTCCAAAAATGTTTATTGGCCAAAAATACCTACACACACATAAAACACCATAATAAGTACAAAAATGAGAACTATCAATATATAGAATCGAGACAATTTAGACACAAAAAAGTGTCTATCAAATACCCCCAAACCTATTATTTGCTAGTCCTCGAGCAAAAACAAAATCCTAACTCACTGTCGCAGGCATCGTCGATTGCATTTAGCGTATGATATAAGCCTTTAAACCCTTAGGTGGCCCTAGTGGCCGAGTTATAGTCTCGGGAGGGTTTACCAGAGGTGTACCCACAAAACCTTTACTCCAGACCCTAACTATCTACGCAGAACTTTGGAAGGCACTAAAGAATCTCCTTGGTTGGCATACTTATTGATTACAGGAGGAAGTACCCTGATGCGAAATTCCAATTGATGTACACGAGTTTGCACTCAAGCATACTAAAATTCATATATAAGTGACAGAGCTCTACTCAGATAGTCTCTGGACATCATAACCGGAGTCAACCAATCACATGGATAGATTAAGAGATGGATATAGAAAAACATATATGGTTTTGATGTTGACTAAGGTGAACAATGTTTCTCATATCTGTATGAAGGCCACTGCTAAAACGAACCTATCCTAATGGACTGAGATACTAGTCTGACTAATATCAACACACTGGCATATACAAGGGAACCAGTGGTCGATAATCCTAACTCTAGGTCAACACAACTGGCATATACAAGGGTTCCAGTGGTCGACTTTATTGAATTTATTCTGGTTGGTCTGATGGTCTAGTCTCAATTTCCTTTTCTTTCTTTTTTTTCAACTTTTTTTTTTTTTTTTTGGAATCTCAATCACTCTATTTCACCCTAGCAGTGGTAACAACTTTAATAGTGAGCCCCACCTAATCACTTAGACAAACATAATTTAAAGAAAACAAAATAAAAATAGAAGTGAAAAGGATTCAACGAGATATGGCGAAACTACCATGTTTTTTCTTTAATTCTAACACCTGAGCTCTGTGCTTTTATGAATAGACTCTTTAGATGTTTCCATCTAATCAGATTGGTTCCTCAACTCCTACAACCAAAATGCTTCCATCCACTTAGATTGGTTAGTGACATCCTTAATAAGGATAAATTTCTAGGCTCCGGAGTTTATTTATTGTAACAAAAAGGTAACAAAAGTTTCTACCCCACCCCCAAACTTAAATCTAACATTGTCCTCAATGTTTCTAATTAAAGAACAATACCAAAAATATAAGTAACATGAGGAAATAGTAAAGAGAGAAGTCGGAAAGATAGTATGGATCATCCCATATGTATTGGTTTCCTAACTTCTTAAGTTTGTCCCTCTCAGCACGAGACAAGTTCTTTGGGATTTGTTTAGACACTAAGTAATTAACAATATCAGCGTACCATGGTTCTCCAAAGGCAATTGAGAATAGTTGCTCATCCGGAAACTTTCACGCAACGGGATAGTCTCCTTGTCCAAAGCAAGTCGGCTCAAGTGATCCGCAACGGTGTTCTCAATTCCTTTCTTGTCTTTGATTTCAATATCAAACTCTTGCAAGAGTAATATCCATCGTATGAGCCTCGGTTTCGCCTCTTTCTTTGTAAGCAAGTATCTAAGTGCTTGCATGATCGAAAAGACAACAACTTTTGTACCAATTAGATAAGAGCGAAACTTTTCTAAAGGAAAAACAATGGCTAATAACTCATTTTCAGTGGTTGTGTAGTTTTGTTGGGCCTCATTTAACGTTCTAGAAGCATAATAAATGGCATGAGGTATCTTCCCCACACGCTGCCCAAGCACCGCACCAACCGCATAGTCACTTGCATCACACATGAGTTCAAACGGCTTACTCCAATCCGGTGGTTTAATGATAGGGGCTGAAATCAAAAGTTCCTTCAAACGATTGAATGCCGCCACACACTTCTCATCAAAGTTAAAAACCACATCTTTTTGCAATAGGGTACAAAGTGGTGATGCTATCTTGGAAAAGTCCTTGATGAACCTACGATAGAAACCTGCATGACCAAGAAAAGAACGTATCTCCCTCACCGTAGTGGGAGGGGTTAGAGCACGAATAAGGTCTATCTTAGATTTATCGACTTCCAAGCCTTTAGAAGATATTATATGGCCTAAAACTATGCCATGAGTTACCATGAAATGGCACTTCTCCCAATTTAGCACAAGATTTGTTTCAACACATCGTTCAAGGATTAGAGACAAATTATTCAAGCAAAGGTCAAAAGAATCACCAAAGACACTAAAGTCATCCATGAACACTTCGATTATATTTTCAACATATTCCGAAAAGATACTTACCATACACCTTTGAAAGGTAGCTGGAGCATTGCATAAGCCAAAAGGCATCCTTCTATAAGCAAAAGTACCGAAAGGACAAGTGAAAGTGGTTTTCTCTTGGTCCTCCTAAGCTATCACAATCTGATTATAACCTGAATAGCCATCAAGAAAGCAATAGTAAGAGTGTCCAGCTAAACGTTCAAGCATCTGATCAATAAAAGGCAAAGGAAAGTGATCTTTTCTAGTGGTGGCATTCAATTTTCTATAATCAATACAAAACCTCCAACCGGTTTGCACACGAGTTGGGACAAGTTCATTCTTATCATTCTCCACCACCGTCACACCTGATTTCTTTGGTTCCACTTGTACCGGGCTTACCCACTTGCTATCGGATATGGGGTAGATAACACCCACGTCCAAAAGCTTGAGTATCTCCTTTTTCACAACTTCCATCATGGGAGGATTCAAACGTCGTTGCGCTTCCCTTGTAGGCTTTGAATCATCCTCCACACGGATCTTATGCATACAAACGGCAGGGCTTATACCCTTGATGTCGGCAATTGTCCATCCTATGGCCGTCTTGTACGTCCTTAGCACCCTTAGAAGTCTTTGCTCCTGTAATTCATTAAGCTCGTTAGAAACAATCACGGGTAAATCTTCATTGTCACCCAAGTACAAGTACTTTAAGTGACTTGGAAGAGGTTTCAATTCTAAACTTGGAGGTTTAACAATAGATGACACAAGTTTTTCATTATTGCAAGGTAAAGATGCATATGAAACATTCTTAGTTGCTGATTTTTCCGGTAATGAGTCAAGAGAACCAATGGTTTCTTTCATCTCATCACTATATGCATAACCGTTGTCAATAGGTGTAGTGAGCATGGTTTCCAAAGTATCAACACCATTCAACTCAAACATTTGTTGCGCCAATGTGTCCATCATATCAATGGAGAAACAAGAGTGGACATCACTAGGATATCTCATCGTCTCGAAAATGTTGAAACGTATTATTTCTCCATCAAACTCCATAGTTAGCGTTCCCTTGTCAACATCAATAATGGTTTTCGCCGTTTTCATGAAGGGACGCCCAAGAAGCAATGGAAGAGACGAGTCCGGTGAACCTTCATCCATCTCTAACACGCAAAAGTCCGCTGGAAATACTAGTTGATTAACCTGCACAAGAACATCCTCAACAATACCCATTGGGTAGACATTAGAACGATCGGCTAATTGCAACACAATTCCAGCCTTTTTTAAGAGGACCAAGATCAAGTGAATTATACATAGACGCGGGCATGACATTAACTAAGCACCTAAGTCCAACATAGCTTTATTAAATGTGGTGTTACCAATTGTGACGGGAATGTCAAAGCTACCGGGATCCTTGCACTTAAGTGGGAGTTTATGTTGTAAGATTGCCGAAGCATTCTCCCCCACACTAAGCACTTCGTTACCTTTGAGCCTTTGCTTATTGGTACACAAGTCCTTCAACACCTTTGCATACTTTGGAACTTGCTTGATTGCATCTATGAGTGGTATGTTCACATGGATCTTCTTTAGAACGTCTAAAATCTCCTTTTCTAGTTCCGCCTTCTTAGAGCTTGCAAATCTGCGAGGGAAAGGTAGAGGAGGAACATAAGTAGAAACCGGAGTTTTAGAGTTAGAAATAGGTACCTCAGAAGTTTGGGGAGAATCCTCGGTTTTCTCCTCCAAAACAGGTTCCTTTTGTGTTTCCACCGTGCCCGAATCAGCAACTTCGGGTTGCACAAGTTGTGTACCACTTCTCAATGTAATTGCATTAACACCCTCTTTTGGGTTGATAGGTTGAGAAGGGAATTTCCCACCATTTTGCGCCTTCAATTGATTCAACTACATAGCCATAGAACCAACTTGAGTTTGCAACTCCTTAACCGAACTCTCCGTTCTTTGCATAAAAGATTTCAGCAACTCTTCCATATTGGACCCCATAGTTTGAGGTTGTTGTTGTTGTTGAAATTGTTGTCTCGGTTGGAATTGTTGTTGTTGAGGTTGAAATCCACTTGGGTTGTTGAAACTAGATTGTTGAGTCGCTCCTTGCTTATTGGCATAGCTAAAGTTGGGGTGATCTCTCCATCCCGGATTGTAAGTGTTGGAGTAAGGATCATACCGTCTTTGTTGATTCGGAAAGATAGCATTAGCTTGCTCGTCTTCATAAGATTGAGAGGAACTTGGTATAACCGCGGCTGCAACTTGTTGAAGCATTGCGTTCATGTTACCCATTTGTTGACGAAGCACTTCAACCTCGCTCACCTCACTCACCCTTCTTAGAATCACATCCGAACCACGGCTCAAGAATTTTTGTGAGTTCGCTGCCATGTTTTCAATCAACTCTCTAGCTTGTGCCACCGTCTTATTAACTAGTGCACCACCACCCGCAGCGTCGAGAAGATTCCTATCACTTGATTGGAGTCCTTCGTAGAAGTATTGGATGATCATAGCGTCACTGAATTGGTGGTGAGGACAGCTTCCAACCAATCTCTTGTATCGTTCCCAACATTCATATAAGGATTCTCCCACATTTTGCTTCATCCCACAAATCTCCTTGCGAATTTGAGTAGCCTTTGATGCAGGAAAATACCTCTCCAAAAAGAGTTTCTTCAGCCCATTCCATGTTGTGACACTTCCGGCGGGTAAATAGTACAACCAATCCTTAGCACTGTCCATTAAAGAGAAACGGAACACTTTCAACATTGCACCATCCGCCTCAACCTCCGCTGGAAGCATAGCCGTGACAATGGTGTGGAAGTCCATAAGATGTTTGTTTGGATCTTCATTCACCATGCCATGGAACTTTGGTAATTCTCTAAGCAACCCCGGCTTGATCTCAAAAGTAGAGTTTGTTTGAATACAACCCTGTTGTGTATCAAGCTTGTGAGAAGCCAAGTCCTTGAGTGTACGATTTGCATCACCCATTGTTAATTCAACTTGTGGTACGTCTACGATTGGAACCTCTTGTTCTCCTTCTAAGTGTAGCTCTTCGTCCACTTCTAACTCGTGCTCGTCCGTTGCGCCTTGACTTGGTTGGAGTATTGTGCCTCTTCGAGTAGCTATCCCGCACCTTGGATAATTCCAATCTTTAGTAGCCAGGGATTGATACCTTGAAACAATTCTAGCAACCAAGTGAGAAACAAGACGACAAACAAAAAGCAAAGATAAAAGCAGAAATTGTAAAAAGAAACTAAAAACTTAATAACTAGCCGTGTGCCTCCCCGGCAACGGCGCCAAAATTTGATCGCTGTCGTATGCGTCAAAAATAATTTCACTTTCCTAAAGTATATGATAAGAAAGAGTTCGTATCCACAGGGAGGCGATTGTAGTTATTTCGTAATCAATTTCTTAAAGTAACCAATTGGGGGAATTTCTGAATTTTATGTAAGCAATAAAAGTAAATTAAAAGCAAAGTAGATTGTAGAAAGTAATCAATGGAGAGAGATATTGGTCAAGGAATTCATCTTCAATCTTAGACATGTGCTTGCATATATGAATAGAATTACGATTTAATCTCTTGTGTTATCAAAAGCCTAGAGAATCAAGAAAGCAAGATAATCTATTAATTTCTCAAGTTCATCAACACACACATTAGGGCTGCGTATGTGAATTCTACCTAAAGAATAACCTAACACCTTGCGCTAATCAAGTTCAATTCCTAGGAGCATTAAGTTTCAGAAATAGGCTAATCAATGCAATTGTCATGCGTTGCGCAAAACAATTCGGACAATGGTCAAACTCTACATATGATTACGAGAGTGTATCACTACAAACCGTAAACATATCATGCTACTTGTATTCAAGGTTATCGCTTGATGAAAAACCCTAAAATAGCTATGGACTAAGATGCAAGTTCAATTAATTGGCCACTTAACTAATCAAACACCATAATCCTATCACAATACTTCAATCATGTGATCATAAAAACAATAGAGAATTGAACGATAATCAAGAGAGAAAACTAATACATAAAGCAAACACAAGTTTTAGAAATCGAACTACATCCTTAACCAATAATAGAGAATTTAGCTACTCATAGCTATGGAGTTCATCACAAAATATCAATGGAATAAAGAAGAAGAAGAACAAAAGCAAACCCTAGTTGTGCAACCAAAAACGGCTCTCCAAAGTTCCAAGAATAAAATATGAGATATATGTTGTAGAAGACCTTCCCTTTTATAGCTTTTCTCCAACTTCTAAAATTAGGTCTAGTCTTCAAAGTCCATTAGATGAGAATCCACCAAGCCCATAAGAGTGAGAAACCCGTGTAGAAAATATGACCCAAAAACGGTCGCCGGAAATCTGGTATTGTGGCCGGAAATCGGCCGGAAACGTCGCCGGAAGTCGGTTCAGGTGACCGGCAAAGTCCGCCCGGTCACCGGTTCAGTGAGTCAACTCGGTCAACTCGGCGGGTCAACTCGGTCAGGCCGAGTCAAACCAGATTCAGCTAGATTCAGCCGGATCAGACGAGTCATGTCTGAGTTAAAATGAAGTCAGATTCAGCTGACTCAGTTCTTGTCCAGGCCAGGCCATTGCACAAGCTGAACTCTGATGCACAATCCTTGTGCTGTACCAATGCTCTTCCAGCCATGATGGCCTGCAACTCATTAACACCTGCTTTCCCACCATTTCCTGCAATCCCTGGCAAATAGCATCACTCCCTTGTCAGCTCAAGGTTAACACAGCCAACACCAGCTCCATTGCCTGTATTCTCATGCCACAGTTTCAGCTGCACTACCAGTGCCTTCAATTCCCATTTTCATCATCTCTGCCTTGTAAGCCATTCACAGCAGCAGATCGGCCACGATCTATTTGACAAAGACTGGATCCAAAACTCCATGTTTGTAGCAGCTTCTTAATCTCAACTGCAATTCCTTTTTCCATCTGCAATCACCTTGAGCTTCACATTACTTGCTCCATTTCATGACTTCAACCTGTCAATTCCGTTCACAGAACCATCAAGCAACAGCAACAGCTTTCGCAACCTCAGTTCCCAGAAATCACCTCTCTCAGCTGCAACCATTCCTTGTATGTGTTCAAATGCACACTATGGACATCCATTCTGCATCACTACCAACTCCAGTTCAATGGCGACACCAGGACCATGGCTAAGTCCTGGCAAAGATGCCACAGACCAGCCTATCTTTCCACAGCTCCACAACATTCACTTGCAACCACCTCAAGCCTAAGACTCATCTCCTGCAGTTTACAAAGACCACAATTTACAGACCACCTGCAGTTTCAACTCCATCTCCCCCATTGCCTCAATTATTATACAGCTCTGCAACATAACCAGAGCCATTGCCACATTACCATCCAACACCTGCATATTCCAACACATTCACCAACTCCATTAAGACAACAGCCACAAGCAAAACCTCCCTGAACTGCACCTGATCCTAAGTGTAACCTGCATGTGCTCAGGCCATAAATTCTCATTCAACACAAAATTCCAATTCTGCCATTGCAGCTCTAGCAATCCAACACCAGCTCCACCTGCAACATCTCAAGACCAACAACACATACTGCTATTACCTGACTCAACCTGCACTTTATGTTCATTGTCTACTCTGTCAATTCTTCACAACCCCAAAGCTCTATTTGCATCATTCATTCTACAGCAGCATCACATCTCCCATTTTCAATTGCAACTCCACAGAATCAGCAGTTCCATCTGCAACAGCACCCTGGCACCTTTTCAATCACCATCTTGCACTTGCAAGCACTACTGCTCCAATCAGAGCCAATAATTCAACCCCATAGCAGCAGCCTCATGGCTATTTTGTAACTGATACTTCCATTCTTTTTGCTTGCTCAGCTTCAATCACATCTCAGATTAGAGCCGAGATTGAAAGAACACTATAACTGAATCTAGTGCAAACTCCATTCAACTCGTTGCAACACCAGCAGACCATTCTTCGTACTCTCTCTTCACAGCCATAAAACCACCAGCTCAAGCTCAGACTATCATCTGGAATCAACTCCAATCCACCAATGTTTTCAATTTCGCCTGAACTGCACATTACAGCTCCAATACCTCCACTGTTACATACAACCGGCACCATCCTAGCAACACCACTCTACCCTTCACTTCCAGCAACCCTAATTTCTCACTAATCCTCAAATACCCTCATCTGGATTCGACCTAAGCACTCCACAAATCAAAAACCCATCTGCTCAATCGACAACACAGAGACAACCCCGTTTCAATCTCCATCGATTCTTCATTCATCTTCAGATTCACGAACCCTAGCTTCAATTTCATTGATCTCTTCTCTCAACCGATTCCCACTCAACCTAGATGAAGTCTAAAACATAGAAACACAATTTCTTCTTCTCAGTTCATCTCAGTTTTGAATTGAATCCACTTCCTTCTTAATTTCTTCACCAGGAGCTCGTCAACATCTCGATCTGATCCCTCAATACCAACAGCAGCAGTGGCTGCTTCCTCTCTTTCTCAAATTCAGGGAAGTGTAAAATGAATGATTGAGAGAAAAATCTCTCGATTTAGAATTGGATAATTTGGGTGGATGTTACACCCCAGGGATAAGGACCACCCCAGTCATTAGATAAGGGCCATCCTAACTGGTCACCCCTTAACCGCAGCTGGTCTGTGTTTAGTACTTTTCCAACAGAGTTTCCCCTTAACTTTGACTGGGCTCCGGATAGTACGTGCCTGTGAAATGACACTCTTGCCCTTCTTGCTCAATTCGGTTGATTTCCGCTTCTTTTCCTCCGTGCGACTCCAGAGTACCTAATAACTCAAAAACACGCGTAAAGTACATAATTCGCACGAAAAATAGCAAAGAAAGCATAAACTCTAGATAGTAAATACGGTGTATTCTACACCTATCAGTCGCTTTGGCTGGCTAGAGCATGATCGATAACGCTGCTAGTTAGGGCGTTGACTGTTGGCACTGGGAGTGGCCTATTGGCGCTGGCTTAGTGATAGGTGTCTAAAACACCTAATTTATTATCTAGTAGTTACGCTTTCTTTGCTATTTTTCGTGTGAATTATGTATCTTATGTTTACTTTTGAGTACTTAGGTACTTTGGAGTCATGTGGAGCAAAAAGAAGAGAAATCATTCATTTGGAGTGTAAAAGGCAAAAACATCAATTCCTAGGCGAGCGATCCTTGAAGCCAACGAAAGTTATGCGCAAGGAGGAGGTGAAGAATGAACTGTTAGTTATCCATAACTGACAGTTGAGTTGAACAGAGAGTTAGGCTGTCGATTACTCGGAACCGACAAGCCAAATTTGAAGTAGGCAGCCCTCTATCCAATATATGGGTGCTTTAAGTTATCCTGGGGTTTCCCAAGAGCTGGGGCGTTTTAATCCCAGGTCATTCCTACACTAGCCCTAGATTTCAGAGGAAACTATTTCTTCATCATTTCTCATCTGAAATCAGAGAAACATTGATGGCTGCTTTCGACTGTGGTTCCGAGAGTTTGATAACAGAAGTAGCAGATGAAAGAAAGGAGTGTGGTGATACAGTGAGGATTCTGATGTTGCTGCATACAGGGAAGAACTCATATTCTACTCTGATGGTTGATTTGAATGGAGAAACACAGAGTTAGGGTTTGATGTGGGTATTGAGATTAAAAGCAGGAGATGAAATTGATTCATGGGTTTTGCTGATCGACTGAAGTTATTGTAGTCGACGCAACTGATTTTTGGTGATTCAAAGAACTGATGGTTGCAGGAATGACATTGAGTAGATGAGCAGTTTTGCAGCTACAGCTAATGGGGAATAAATCAGTTGAAGGAGATGATCTTATCGAAGGCAGAGTCTGATACTATGGGAGACTGTGAATTAGAGGCTGTGAGGAACAATGGGTATCTGTAGAAGTCGGTGATTCAGGTGGCTTTGTTGGGGATTCTGTGAGAAGAAGAATGAATGGATTTGAGAGATTCTTGAAGGGTTTGATGGCTGTGATAATAAATGGGTTTTACTGTGGTTGCTGTGAAATGATGATTAGGTTATGATGGTAGCTGTTGTTGATTCAGGGATGAAGAAGCTGCTTTTTATGTGTTGGTGCTACTGGTGGAGTCGCGGCTGCATAGCGAGAATGGCACTCGGGTGATTGCAGAATCAAGTTGGCCTGAGTATACTGGTGGTGGTGCTGAGCAACAGATATGGCTGCCAATGAGACTACAGGTTAAGAACTGCAAAGGGAAATCAGTGAAGCTGTTATGCAATTGGTGTTGAATGAGCAGATGGGTTCTTGAGTTGGTAGGTGGTTTGCAGCGGAGTGATGCCATGGTGAGATGAATTAACAAAAGCTAAAGACAAGCTGTAATTGCAGTTCACTGAAGCTTAGTGAGAAACTGGTACAACTAAAGAGGTAAGATGCAAGTGCAGTAATAGTAGATATGAAGCTGTGTAGGGAATTGCAGGAATAGCAGGGTGGTTTTGCTGTTGTATGCAGCTGAAGAGAAGGATTAAGCAGGAGCTGGATGTGCTGTATCTTGGGGTGTAATGACTGCAAGGACTGGAGGATGGCTCAAGTGGTAATGTGCTGCTGTGGTCAACATGAAGAGAAGCTGGAATTCTTGGTTGTTGAGAATAGATTTGAGGGAAATGGCATTTGCAGGCGCAGTTCAAGGAGGTGCTGTTGAGCTGTGTTCGATTGAAGCAGTATGGTGGCTTGTGGTGGATCTGAAATGGAAGAACTTCTGCTGTTGTTAATTTGAAAAGGGCCTTGGTTCTGTGATTGAAGCTGATGTTAGACAAGATGAATGGTGCTACTGAGATTGCAGTTCAGGGAGATGAAGTGCAGCATGGTTTGTGGAGGTGCAACTCAGGTGGTACAAGAAAGAATAGAAGGTGCGATTGCTTGGACTTGTTGCAAGACAGCAAGGAGAGTTGGTTTGCTACTGGAGTTGGTGTTGAAGTATGTTTCAGGATGGAATATTTTCTGGTAGTGGCGATTTAAGCTGAGACTGCAGATGGATAATGGCCTATGATGGTTAATTGCAGTTAGCTGACTCTCTGGTGCTGCAATGGAGTCGACCTGGCGCTGTTGAGAAGAGTGCAGGCATGGAGCTGGGAATGGATGTAAATCTGTGTTGGTCCAGGCTTGTGCTGCTGTAACTGGGAGAGCAGATGTTGCAGGAGGTAATGATGGAGGTGTTATTGTATTGGCAAGTTGAAATTGAGCATGAAAGTGCAGTGTTGCAGTGAAATGAGTATGAGATGGAGTTGGTCTTGCAAGAGCTGCAGGAACTGAAGTTGGATGCTGGTGCAGTGCAGGGATGGACTCAAATTAGTGAGAAATGGCTGTTGTGCAGCTGCATGAAGCTGAGCACAATGATTGTGCACCACAATTTATGGCCTGTGCAAGATGGCCTAGGCCTATGCCAGTTAGACCCTGACTCACCTTAACTCGTTCTGACTCACCGATTCGCATTGACTCGGTTGACCTGACCGAGTCGACTCGTTTGACTGGTGACCGGTTTGACATTGCCGGTCACCTGAGATACTTTCCGGCGCCGGACTCCGGCCAATTTCCGGCCATAATCCCAGTTTTCCGGCGACGGTTTTTGGACATAATTTTACATGGGTTTTTCTCACACATGGGCTTGGTGGACCACTTGGAGATGGGTTTTGAGAAGACCTAATATTGGAAGGAGTATCCTTTATGGAAATTGAGAAACATATAAAAAGAGAAGACTTTTATTTTTTTATCATAGATCTTATACTATCTTTTTGCCTCTACTTTTGTTCTAGGGTTTAGAACCATGAAGTCTTTTCTCTTTCTTCTTGTTATGAACTCCATGAATATGAGCTAGAGTTTTCTTTTAGTTATGGATTAGTTGGATTTCCAAACATGAGTTTTTGTTCAATAAATTAGTTTTCTCTCATATTATCGTTTATGATTCACAATTAATATTGTTACATGAGTTGAATGCTATTTAGTCGAGTCGAGTCGCGAATCGATTGAGTTTGTTTTCATATCTCTTGCTAGATTAGGATTTATTATACGCAAAAGTGATAGATTCCTGATTACAAGTAGCATAATTGTGATTATTGCTTGTAGTGATACATCCTAGTAGTCACATGTGAACCATAACCTTTGTTAAATCGGATTAGTGCTTTTACACGTTCGATTGCTTTGATTGGTCTGATTTCATAGAACCTAATGCATCTAGGGAATTAAACTTGATTAGTGCTTTTACACGTTAGGTTGTTCCTTTAGATAGAATTCATATTCGCATCTTTTAATGTGTTTGTTGATGACAAGAGGAGATTAGCGGGATATTCTTGCGATCAAGGTATTCTAGGGCCTTTGATAAAAGTTGAGATTAAAATATCAATTCTAGTTATTGTGTTGAAAACATGTTTGTGATTGAAGACGAAATCCATGACCAATACTTTCTCATCCTTGATTTGCGTGTTTACTTTTTCGTTATTTGCTTTTATTTAGTTTATTATATAAAAATCACAAAACTACCGGTGTTATTTATAGGGAACCGAAACAATTTGACAACCTAGACCTCTCTGTGGGAACGATCCTTTCTTGCCCTTGCTTCATTATATATTTTGAGTAGTAAGAAAGTGTAATTTATATTTGTGTCGGCTGACGACCGGTCACTTAGGTGTGGCGCTGGATGGGATGCGGGCTGTTAGCGCTAGCTTGGCCGCGGCCTGTTGGCGCCATGGAGCTTTTCCAGCGTGGGTCCGGTTGCCTCTTTCTGTATAACCCAAAACAAGAAACCTTCCTCCATTCGAACTCCAAAAAGTGCAATGCCTATAAAAGGCGTCACCTATCCTCTTTACCTCGTATTGTTGGCTTTGTTTCCACATATTGGTGCTAGCGGAGGAGTGGTAGCAATAAAGCAGGCGAGCATATTCCGGGTATGTATTCCAACGTTTCTTCCTTTGTTTGCTCTTCCGTGTTGGTGTAAACCCTAGCCATAGGCATGATCTCCATGAACTTGTAAAAATTCTTCAATATGAATGATTCCTCTTTGCTAGTAGTATTGTAGTAGCGTTAGCAACAGCAACAAAACCAATTATTGTGTTAGGTAAGCATGTATGGGCGGACGACTTCGTTTGCTCTTTTCTCCATCAAAAACCTAGATGTAGGGTTTCTTTTTGTCCATGAGCACAATTCCCATGGCCAAGCATAATTTGGCTGAGGGTATGCTTCCCATGGCTTTACATGTTCCCCGCGGCATTGTCTAGTTTCGGCCAAGAGTGTATCCCCCGCGACATCACATGTATCCCGTTGAGTAGGCATCAATCCCCATTCCTTTTAGCCGTGAGTGCCATGGCATGTGGCCAAAGGAAAATTTTCCTGTAGAAAATTCGTTGTTGGTTCTTGATTATTGTACCCAGATTCTGACAAAATCTCCACGTATGGTTTTCTTCAAAGTAGTAACTTTTGTTTTGCTTTGTTGTAGTTACCTTAAAAGCATAAGGAATTTTGTTAAGATGTCACCTGAAAGCAGTTCTGCCGCCGCATCGAGAAGTGCTAACAACTCCAAGCCGAACACAGATGATGAATTCTTTACGAAGTCTGCTACGGTTACAAGGACCCATCCCAAATTCGTGGCAACTCTTCTGACTGATTTAGAGAATGATGGAGAAGTTCAATCAGTCAATCCAAGGCGTATAATGAGGTTTTGTCTTCATAAGAAAGAGTATCTAGCTTCTCCCATAGACTTCAAAATCTGTCATAGTCCATTGCGCTCTTATGACAAATGGATGAAGTTCATGATGAGCCGAGACCATGTAAGATCTAATCTGTCTGGGGTGCAAATCGTGAATACTGTCATGGCTTCTGCAACACTTCAAATCAGGAAAGACGCTGCAGGCTTGATTACTTTCATCTCCAGATGGTATCCAGAAACTCACACGGCTATATGTAAATGGGGTGAGATGACTATTTATTTGGAAAGCATAGCCGTTCTGTCGAGTCTTCCAATAATTGGGAAACTCGACGTTGTCTTGTCTTAGGAAGAAGAAGAAATACACGCCGCCTTGGTCACGAAAGTAACAGTATATGTTCGAAAGAATTATGAGGAAAGGTGCTTCTATAACCGGTGGGTGTCTGAGTGGTTCCATGATGAGCCGGAGTCGGATCAAGTGATGGATGATACACTCCATGTTGCTGCATTTTTAATTCTATGGCTATCCAGAGACGTTTTTGATGATGGCTCTGGCAAGAAGGAGATAAGGCATAATCTCATCAAATTTGCTATCAAATTAGCGAAAGGCGTTGCTCTTCCCATCGGCAGTTTATTTCTTGGATCTTTGTACACCCATCTGGATCACTTAGTAGCCGACATGTACGTCTCTAATGGGTATATGAAAATAGACTCGTATATCCATGTCGCCTTTCTCCAAGCATGGTTTTGGGTGCATTTCAAAAATTACGCTCCTAAACCGAAAACCTCATTTCCTGATATGTATGGCGGCTCCAGGATACTCTGTTGGTTGGATAGGCGTCCAAGGCCTAGCTCAAAGCTCATTGATTTTCTTGACAACGCGCATGCAGTTAAATTTCGTCCCTGGGCTCCGGTCCACACCTCCATAGTTCAACCAAACACTTTTGCTTCCGCACCAAACATGATATTGCATTCTGCTGACGAGAATATGAGCATTGGAGAAATTATGTTCTTGCGAAGCTGCATATCTAGGTATGTGCCATCTTTTTTCAGAGGATCTTGTGGAGTAGTAGTCTCTTACAACATTGACAGGGCTGCTCGACATATGGGCTTTGATCAGGGAGTCCCATTCCGTCGCCCGCTGACAACTCCATATGAATCGTTACCCGCTATTCTTGATTACAGCGTCTTTGCACCGTATAAAAGTCTTCCCTTCTTGCTCTCAGAATGGAAACCTGTGACGAATCCCAAATATAACATCTTCTGGCAAGATGAGTTCCTCGTCATTCATCAGTTCGTGTAGGATGTTGTGACAAAGCCACGTGGAAAACCTTCCTCTGCGGTTCTAGCAAAGCATAAATTGTTGAAACAAATTCCTTCGGGCAAGCGAAAATCCTCTAGCCCGGATGTAGACAGTCCCCAGAAAAAGGAGCAAAGGTCGAAAAATCGTGCATGTGGCTTTCAATCAGATTTGACGGCTCTTGTGACTTTCAGTTCTTTCAACACACAGGTGTGTATGGTTCCCTCACTGACTTGGCTGAATTACACGAATTTTCCATTTCGTATGTAGGATCAGAATATCGCAACACCAACACCTCTGCGAAATCCATAAATGTTACATAGCGAAGGCGTCGCAGACGAGTAAAATAAGTGACGCAATGGATGACGACATTCAGAACACGAGAAAGGTGTGAAGACCTAACGAGATCTAAGAGTGTCGCGAGATTATATATTTGTACACTTGCGACACTTCGCAAGTCATTCCCGAAGATAAAGGACAGCTTAGCTGTCATCCATTATGTAATACCCTATATAAAGAGCCGAACATGCCTATTGGAAGGGAGTTCTTTTTCGAGTGTGGAGCAAGTCATTAAGAGAGAGAAAGTTGATAGTGATTGTAATTTCTTTAGCTCTTTTCCATTTTATCTTGTAAACATTCAAGAAGTTAATCAATAAAAATTATAATTGTTCATCTTAAAATGGTTTGATTGTGTGGATTCTTGTGAGGGGTGTAGTGTAGGATTTCCTGCAACTACATATTGGCGCTAGAAACAAGGAGAGAGTAAAGATTGACATCGTGATTGGAAAGAATTTGGAGTAATAGGGAAGGAATTTCATATAATTTTCAACAATTTACTGAAATTGAAAAATGGCTAGAAGAAGACATGCATCAGAACAACCAACAACTGTTAGAAGGAGTAGGAGACTTGCTGGAGAAGGGAGAAATGAAATGGGGGAATCCTCAAGAATGAACACAAGAAATAATGAGGAAAACCAAATTCAATCACCAATTCAACCAATACCGAATAGAACGGTGGATTATGATAGAGTAAGCGTGCATACTTGGAGATCAAACTCTGTGGATGAAAGGGGAGAAGAACATCAATTGATAAACAATGGACAAGAGGAGAGAGATCGAGAAGTGATTGGAGAAATAATTCATGGAAATGAAGAGATCACAGCATTAGAGACATTGAGACAAACAATACATGAAGAAAGACGATTAGAAGCAGAGGAACGTGCAAATTTGACAAGGCAAAATCATGAGTTGAGGATGGAAAATATGAGATTACAAAACAGAAGATCGAGAAGCACTACAAGGTCAAGCTCAAGATCAGTTAGAGAGGAAAGAAGGAGAACTTTACCTATAGAAAATGCTAATGAAGAAAATCGAGAGGAAGTGAAAAATCCAGGCGAAGAACGTTGCGAAAGAAGAGAAATAATAGAAGATCATTATATCCCACATCCCGAGACTCTTCAAAATGGGAGAAATGATGGAAATCAAGGAAATAGGCAGCGTCAGGGGCGGAATAATCCATGTGATGAAGAAAATTAGGAAGAAGGAAGAAGAATATTGCATGGGAGAGAAACGCAGAGGAAGCAAAAAGAAATTGAAGATGAAATTGAAAGACACTATGCTGAGCAAGCACGTCTAGCTTGCGAAAGGGAAAGATTGTGAACAGAAATGGAAGAACAGGAGTTACAAGAGGCAATTCGCCAGAATAATCATGATAATAGAGAAAGAAGGAGAGAACAAAATCGCAACAATGGTAATATCAATGAGGAGTATGAAAGAGTACAGAGGAGAACCGAAAGGCAGCAAAGAAGAGAAAATGATAGATATAACGGTGTGCGAATTCATGAGAGGAATGAAAGAGAAGATCGCAGAGAAAGACGAGAAGAGAATGATGAACAAGAAATTCAAAACAGACATGAACGCAGAAGAAGAGAGGAGGAGTTAAAAAGACCAATGGAGCCAAACTCTGGTGTAAATGAACAAATTCTGAGAGAATTGGCGGAAATGAGAGGAATGTTAAATAATAAAAGGGGAGGAGGTAAGAGACAATTGGATGAAGCCATAGAAGAAGCTGCGAAGACTCCATTCACACAAGAAGTACAATTAGGAGAAATACCCCCAAAGTGCAATTTACCTACGTTAACCAAAGATTTTCGATGGAACAACTTGTGCGATACAACATATCAAAGCTTATGTGAGATGTATGTTACGGTGGGAGAACCATGATGCTATATTGTGCAAATATTTTGCATCAAGTTTGACAGGAGAAGCTTTGAAATGGTTTGAAGGATTACCGAGGAATACAATAACATCTTTCAATCATTTGCAGGCTATATTTTTAGGGGCATACATAAGTAATAACTCCTCGCGACCTGGTATTGAAGATGTATTTGGGTTAAAACAAAGGGTTGGTGAAAGTTTGAAGCATCTAACAGTGAGATGGAAGACAATGTGCAGTGATATGGCTGGTCGTGTGGATGACAGATATCTCATTCTATCATTCATTAACGCTATGTTCGCAACCAATCTGCTATATATTCAAATTTTTAGAATCAAGAATACAATCACAATGACTGAGTTGCGAGAACTTCAGGAGGAGTATATTGCTCTAGAGGAAAAGCAAAATGAGATGGAATCATACCCCGTTGCGAACACAAGTTCAAAAGCTGCAAATGCAAGCTTGTTACCTAAACTAATAAACACAGTGGCAAGCACCTCGCAGGGTCAACAAGAAATGATAACGGATGATGGTCAGCGAAAGTTAGTAGCCATGGGGAGTCGTGATCAGGAGGAATTTGAGAGAGAGAAACTTCTATAACCTTGGAGGAAATAACAAAATTCAAAGACTTGATCAGCCACAAGAAACTTATGGAAGTCGAGGCGAGTTATCATAGAGGACAACGAAGTCACGGGGTAGTCCGGGAAGAAATCAAGATGCCACCACCGAATGCTAGTGTGGAGAAAATATGGGAAGCTATAATCTTGATGGAAAATATACCCGCACCATGGAACATGGGAAATGAACCGCCTCTCAGTGACAGAAGTCACGAATTTTGTTCTTATCATCATTTCCATGGACACTCAACAAACGATTGCAGAAATATAAAAAGAATCATCCTCAGAATGATAGATCAAGGGAAACTAAATCAATTTCTAAAAATCAACCTTAGTCTCAACCATTACCACCACCACCAGAAATTCACAAAGCAAACGTAACAAAAGGAGGAGAAACATTTGTAATGGAAGTTGGAGCGAAAGCCAAGAATCTGTTGTGCAACTCTATTGTACATTCGTACAGAACCATTGGAGACTTTCATGATAGCGTTCTCAGTAGGGTTTTCGCAAGAGATGCTGATAATAGAGAAATAATGAACATCGCGAAGATATCGCCACTAAAGGAATGGCAAAAGCAGATTATTTCTTTTACCGCAGAAGAGGTACCCGAGGATGGCGAGATGCATGACAACCCATTAGTGGTAAAGTTGGAGATTAACCCAAGACCTAATGGTGATGAAGATGATGAGGCAAAAAATTCATGGGCAATCAATAGAATCTTTATCCATACTGGAAGCTCTGTAAATATCGTTTTTTACCATACTTACAAGATTATGGGAGGAAAAGACGAAGATCTAATACCTTCAACTTATAAGATCTATGGTTTTAACGGTACTACCAACAAGCCTAAAGGAGAAGCTCATATACGAATACCACTGAAAGGATTATCAACTGAAATTTTGTTTTGCATAGTCGATGTGGAATCTCCCTATAACGCATTGATTGGGCGACCTTGGTTACATGAGATTTTGGGTGTAGCATCGACTTATCACCAGTGCATCAAATTTCCTCATCCCAGTGGTGTCGGAGTCATAAAAGGAGATTGGGTTGAAGGACAGAAGTGCTATGAAGTTGATGTGGAATCTTGCGAGAAAAAAGCTGCTCAGAAGAAGAACTGGAAGCAAAACATCAAAGAAGAACAAAGAAGGGAAAGACTGATGGTGGACGCAGTAGAGGTGAGAGAAGAAAATACGTTGCGAAACCAAGGCCTGAAGAAAGTTGGAAATTGCGATGATTCCGCAAAAGGGAAGGCAGTATTAGGAAATTTGAATAATGAAGAAGCAGAGAGCAACATAAGTAAGAGGCGAAAGGAGTGAATGATTGATTCTAGACTTGCGAAGGTTGTAAAAAAAAAAAATCTAACTTTTGAGTGATAAAGACAGGCTGAAGATGCAAAGACTATGATAATCGAAAAAAGAATACGCGAAGCTTTTGCAGAGATTTGAGTGATAAAGACAGGCTGAAGATACAAAGACTATAATAATCGAAAAAAGAATACGCGAAATTCTCGCAGAAATGATGACAAGAAACAATCTAAAATCAATGACATATCAGAATGGGACGAACCTTTATGGCGTACACGTTCGCGAATAAAATTTCGCAAGAGGCAAATGTAAGACCTAAAGTGCGTCATATAAGGGGGTATATCTTTACATGGCTAAGGGAAAAGGTTACACCGCCCCTGGAACCTGAGTCATGGAGATTTGGGGTCGATAAAGCCCATCCAGGAGAGATACATTGGATTTCCAACTATATATATAAGGTTATACCCTGGTTGGACGACCGAGGGTCTCTTCTAAGGAGTCAGCGTATGATCAAGGCGCCGAGGTACACGGTTGAGCCAAGAGTGCCTTGGGCATTTGAAGTGTCTTGGCCATTCTTGGCAAGTCTTGGCATATGTTGCACTCGGCCCGAAGAAAACTCCACTTAGGGTGCAGTCTCGTAACCATAAGCCATATTGGTAAAAGGGATAAGAGGCTGCGAAAACAACTGGTTGTTGTTAAGACCGGATGGGAGGAGCTAGTCTTGTATGGCCGATGTACGCCTCCTTGAAGGGGCAACCAGGGAGATGATAAGGGCGGCACCCTCCATTAGGGAGCCGATAAGTGTCTTAAGACGCAAATGTCATGAGGCTTTATTTTCGCAAGAAAATTTAGGCTTGTCATATTTGTGCGATGATCCCAAGAGGCAATAATACAAAAGACAAATATAAGACGAGATCAATGGGTCAGTACATGAAAGTGTAAGGACGTCCTGCGATTTCGTCGCAAGACGACAATGTCATGGGGCTTTATTCTCGCAATAAAATCTAGGCATGTCATATTATCGCAATAAAATTATCCTGCAGAGGCAACAATACTAAGAAATGATAAGGCAAAATCAATGGGTCTTTACATGAAAGTGTAAAGACGTCCTGCGATTTTGTCGCAATGACAGGAGGTGGCGCAATAAGACCTTTAACTAGGAAGGCAAAATAAGACCACACAAAAGAAAAAGAAGAAATGAAATCTTGAAAAAAACCAAGAAACATTCTCTCGCGAGAGTTCAACAGCAACAGTTGCGAGACTAAGGCATGTTACCATCTAAAGGTTATTTGCTTAATCTTTCATTTGAAAATAAATAACAGAGGCAAGTTTGGGAATGAATAGATTGAGAATATGTTATTTAATTTCATATGATAGATTTACGCACTCACAATATTGATTAACTATATTGCAAAAAAAAATTGCTTTTTTAACATGTGCAGAAAGGGACAACAAAAGTAGAATTTGTATTTGGAGATCCGAGAAGCTTACAATAAGAGATTATAAAAATGGAGGATTAAAAGGATAAATGTACAGATGTTACAAAAAGAGAAAGAAGAAAATGGAGCTATTTCTTGTGTGATTCTTCTTCTTCATCAGATCCTTCTACTTCATTATCTTCATCAGATTCTTCTTCGCTAGCATCGCTATCAGAGATATCCAAAGAAGGCATGTTCTCAGGGATTTCGTCAAGAAGACAAGGGTATGAAGAATGAGGAATACTGTTGTCATCGTAAACTGTCTTAATAGTTTGATTGCGAAAGAGAACAACATCATTTTTGAAATTCGCCACAATAATTTGTAGTTGCTTCTTCAACTTGGAATACTTGTCATTGCGAAGAGAGAAGTCCTTTGCAAGTTGCTCTTTTTCGGATTCAAGTTCTTCAATTCTTTTCTGAAATCTCTTCTCAGCCTCTGCGAATATAGAACAATGAATCAGCAACTTAATGACAGCTTAATATATAATAAACAATTAAGTAAAGAAGAATGATCAACAACCTTCTCTATCAGAAATAATATCCCTAATCAAGGCTGTATGCTCAACTTGAATACTAACATTAACACCTAAATTATTTCTGGCGTCATCTAGAACTTTCGCAGCCCAAGCGAACTCATCGTCACTGTTTATGAGAAGAAGGGAACAAATTTGATTCTCTCTTTCGCTAAGAATAGTATTTTGGCGAATAGATTCATCCCGCTCAACTTGAACTTCAAGAAGAGTTTTTTGAAATTTTTCTAATGCTTGGGCACCTTGATTAGCAATGCGATCTTTGTCATCTATAAGATCACTAACCTTCTTCCTTAAAGTACTAATTTTCTCTTGGGAACTAAGGTGTAGGTGTTTAAGTTGGTTGGCTAAACTCAAACTAGATCTATGATCAGCTTCTAAGAGATGGAATTTGGATTGAAGTTCATTTAGAGAAAGATGTTTGATTCTGTCATTTGAAAAGCTATTTAAAGAATCATTGAGATGGGCAAGAAGAGCATCGTTATCCATAGGCTCAGGAAATGAGTGAAGAAGAATGGCTTCATCAGAAAGGTTATAAACGTCTGCGAAAATGATAAGTCAGATAAAGAAAAATAAATGACAGAGCAAAAGCAAGAAAAAGAGAAGAATCTTATACCATAAAGTTGTTGATTAGCATTTTGAAGGCTAGATATCTTATCCTTCTGAGAGGAGGATTCAACTTCCAGTTGTTAGGTCTTTTCGCGAAGAGTAGCAGTTTCATTTTCAAGTTCTTTATCTCTCTTGCGAAGAGCAACAGCTTCAGCTTCCAATTCTTCATTCTTCTTGTGAAGTTGAAGGTTTTTCTTTTCAAGAATGTTGCGCCTTTTCTCGAGATCTGAGGAAACAACAAAGGAAGCTCTCCCAGACTATAAAGGAAAATAAAGAAATCGTCAAGATGAGGTTTATAATTGAAACCATGCAGAAATAAGGAAATATAGACATACCAAGGCACTAAGTGCGTTTAGGAAACTGGGAGTCACTGCTCTGGAAACTCCACGAAAAGAATCATCATCCTCTAGTAAGGGGGCATCGCAGATATTTGCGAGAGCTTCACATGTGGCAGAAAAATGATCATCTCCCATTCCTTGCATAGAGTCAGAGAAGATACTAGATAGTTGCGACATAGAAGATTCAATTGGATGAGGACTGGAGCGAGAAGAAGAATGGATCTTCCATTTTTTAGAAGGTGGAGCAGCAGATTTCTTCTTGCGAAGAGGAATTTTACCCTTGCCTTTAGCTTTCGCAGCTTCAGAAATATCCTCTTCTTCAACAACTTCAACTCCAACCTTCGCACACGAATGAAGATAAGAAACAGAGGAAACAATATTGTTAAAAATAATGAAGAAAAGTATTTCTTAGTTCATCCGTGATCGACTAGAGAACTGCCAGAGTACTCGCCTTAGGATTTCTCTCGTAACTTTTTCTCAATTTAACAATCTGAAAATTTCGCAAGATTAGTAGATGTAAAAAGAAGTAATAATTACAAACTGAGAGAAATTCAGGAAGCAAACCTCTTTAGCTTTCTCGGGCCAATTAAATACCCAAGGTTGATAGTTGGCTAGATTCGCAGGGAGTACATTCAAACCTGAAATATAAGGTCCATTCAAAAATAGTGGAAGGACACACCATTTGTCGTCTTTGGAATGGCGAGGAACATTGTTCTTGCTGGAGTGCCATTTGATATCCTGCATAAGTACTTTGTCGCTGGGGATATTTTCTCTTCTTTTCAAACGTGCACCCCAGCGAGTTCTATCGTTCTTCATGTTTATTACTTCATAATTCTCAAAGAAACTCTCTACTGAATACTTCTCAGCGAATATCTCTAAATCTACAAATTTAGGATCTCTGACTGCATTAGAATAGAGAGACCCCTTACCAGCGCCACGGTTGGCGAACTCAAGCATTAAGCGGATACAATAAACAACTCGCGAGAATTTCTCATGAGCAAGAATTTCATAAAACAAAGGAAGTTCAGGGTTGTAGAGAGGAATGGGAAGGCCGGCGAGAATCTGACCTAGCGAAATTATGATCTTTTGTTTATCACAACAATGATCAGTAAATAATTTGGCGAAGAGAATAGATGAAGATTCTTGATGGGGAATAGTGGATAATGTGAAACCTTTCTCTTGTAAATCCTTTTGAGCCTCTACCAAGAGAACTTCATATCTACGACCAGGTGGAGCCATTTTCAGAGTATGGGAATGAATAAGGAATTGAAGATCAAAGGAAAAAAGAAAATTTACAATAGCAAAAGCGGAAGTTACGGAGGATAATTGAAGAAAAATTGCAGAGAGAAAGTAAAAAAGAAGAAGAGGAGGATGAGAAAACTATATATAGAGAAGAATTCTTGAGAAGATAAACGCATTTAATGCGAGAAGAGACGTGAATGGTTGAGAAGTAACGGTTGAAAGAGACGTGTCAAAAAATGGGTGGAAGAAGAGACACGTATTATAGATTTTGTGTAAAAGTATGAAGTCAAATCGCCAAACATATAAGGATGAACAGTTGCGGCAATTTGAAAATAATAATTCTCATGACATTCTCTCCTTCGCAGAGAAGACATGAGAAGAGGCAAGATGTAGGATCAGAATATCGCAACACCAACACCTCTGCGAAATCCATAAATGTTACATAGCGAAGGCGTCGCAGACGAGTAAAATAAGTGAAGCAATGGATGACGACAGTCAGAACACGAGAAAGGTGTGAAGACCTAACGAGATCTAAGAGTGTCGCGAGATTATACATTTGTACACTTGCGACACTTCGCAAGTCATTCCCGAAGATAAAGGACAGCTTAGCTGTCATCCATTATGTAATACCCTATATAAAGAGCCGAACAGGCCTATTGGAAGGGAGATCTTTTTCGAGTGTAGAGCAAGTCATTAACAGAGAGAAAGTTGATAGTGATTGTAATTTCTTTAGCTCTTTTCCATTTTATCTTGTAAACATTCAAGAAGTTAATCAATAAAAATTATAATTGTTCATCTTAAAATGGTTTGATTATTTGGATTCTTGTGAGGGGTGTAGTGTAGGATTTCCTGCAACTGCATCGTCACTGACTCCTCTTTTTTTTTTTTTTGGTCTCAGGGTCTTGAAAACTCGAATATTTTTGCCAGACTTGCCCACGGCCAAAAGACGGCGCCTCTTGAGAAAGGAGGCGACGAGACTGAATCTCTTGAAGAAGAATCCGAAGAGGAAGAAAGCTCAAGATCTGGTGACGAGAGGAGCACTTCTGAATATAACAACGAGTCTTCCTCCATTGGGCCCACAAATGAGTCGGTGAGTTTTCCACACTTTTCTCTTGGATTATTTATTTATACCGAATAAATGTTCAATTGGTGATATTTACAGGAAGAGACTGCTTCTGAAAATAACTCTGAGATGGAGATCCACGACAATAAAGGTGTAACAATGTCTCCAGTCATGGAAACCGTACCCGCTGGTGATATGGAGATGGGGGTTGATCATCATGAAGATGTTGTTGTATCTCCAATGGCGGAAAACGCTGTCGTGACGACGGGCGTGATTGCTCCCAAAGAGTCTTTGCTAGTCGCACATCCGGCCGCAGGTGTCATTTTTGAGCCTCCATTTGAGGCTCCTTTTGAAGTTCACGTGTTGATTGGACGATTCAGTGTGCCAGTGAAGTATGCGGAGCTATATACCAAGATATGGAAAAGGTATGGGCACATCGCCACGACCAGGAAGGTTGATAGTCGCTTTGCATTGGTTAAGCGCATGGAGAAAACCTTATCTTTAATCCATGACATGTGTGGCGTGACTGGACACACTGTTTCTGGAGATGTAGTCAAAAGCTGGGAATTCTATTGGGATATGTGTGTAAACTTTGAGTTTAACGCCTCCTGGTTCTGTGAGGGATTTTCCGAGATCCAAAGGCTGCAGGCTGAAGCGGTTGATAGCCCTTCCGCGGATTTGATTAATCAACAGGAGGCAGAAGTCGAGAAGTTGTCCCAGGAGTTGAAGCTGAAACAGGCGTCTCTTCAAAGCATGAAGGACATTTTCTCCAAGAAGAACAAGCCGTTGTTAGGCAATTTTCCTGGAATATTTTTATTTTCTCAACTTCCTTTTCTTAGGTTTTTCTTTTTTTTCGAAAGTCAAAAGAAACGCCTAGTTTATGTTTTGGTTTTCTGGTTTTTGGATTGATAGATGATTGTTTCTTATAAGAGTTTTTGGATTATTTTGGAATAATCGCCCTTTGATCAATCAATATGTCAAAATCTGAATTGTGAATGTAGGTAGCAAAGTCATTCGGGAAAATTGTGAAACCGTGAATGTTGCATGAGAAAAGGAAATATATGAAATCTTGGGAATATTAGGTTATCGGTTTCCATTGCAAATGTGAAAACCCAAACAATAGATCGTGTAAACATTGTCTGACAAAACTTACCTACTTTAGGGTCTTTCACCAAAACTGAATCTTCAGGGAGTAAATTCGAGTCTTTATGTAACACCCTCTTTGCCGCGAGAAGTCCCCAGTCATTCTCTATTGTCTGTGAAATATCTTTATGTCGATCCGCGGTAAGGCGTAGAATCTCTAGTTCCTAGAAGTAATTCTCCTGAATCCATCTTTTCTTGGAAGATGCGCTTCGAATCATTGCATTTACAGGTAGGATGATGGAATTGAGAATTGAATTTGCAACCGAGAGATTAATCTCCCACTGTGGTCTCCAATTGTTTATGGGTGAAAACCGTTTCTGCTGATTTTGGAAATTTCGGGTGTGTGGATGAGAAACGAATCTAAACCCTAAACAATGCACTGCACGGGAGTACTTTTGATTCGAGAGATCAATCTGTACAATCCTGGCCTAAACCAAGAAATGTCCGTTCCAGGCTTGCTTCTGTCACAAAGTGAAGGAGAAGGGTTGGTCTTAGGGAGGGAAGCGAAGAGAGTGTTGAGACCAAAATCATTGATTCTGATGGTGTGGTTGTTTATGACTTGTATCTGAAAGTAGAACTGGCTAGCAGAATGGAAAGCTACCAGGTGATTTCTAGATATTGTGTTGTTGCCGACAAAAACTTGCGTTTCGTGGTAAATAGGTGAAACCTATTTATACAAGTCATATTGAAACGTACCATGGTCTCGTAGGAAATGGAAACGATTGAGTGGTGGAAGAATAGAATAACGTGTAACCGTCAGGCCTGATGCTTCCATGATGAAGGAAGTGAATTAGTTTACACCGTTACTTTCATCACCACTAATTGTCCCACTCCATGACACTTTCTTATAACGGGCGTATTGCACGCCGCACGTTGTAAACCGCGGGACCAATACCCTGATGAGTATCCCCCAGTTTGTGACATGTTTGATGTCTCGAGTATTTTCGTGGAAAACGTGTAGCAGGTTGCTATGTGTGGCAAGTCAAAGTCAAGAGACTTGCCATAGGAAAATAGCATGTGATGCTATAAGGCTTTCCTTGGCCGGCCGCATAAAATTTGCCACAAGTCCGTCAGTTTGGTAGCGAACTTGAATGGCTGAGATTTCATCTCATGAAGAAGGGTAGCCGTTGATTATGGCTACCTTCTGTTGGCGCCTGGTAATGTCACAGTGGCGTTTTTGGCGTACGCCAGTGGCATTGCAGCATGACTGGCATACCTCGTGCATGCCAGTGGCACGGTGGTGTAAGTGGCACCTGGCGTAGCCATGACCACTAGCTGGTTTCCTGGAACTTGCCGCAAGTCCGTCAGTTCAGTGGCGAACTTGGATGGCTGAGATTGCATTTCATGAGGAAGGGTAGCCGTTGATTATGGCCATATCTTTGTTGTGTAGAAAAGTGGCGCCATTAATGAAAAAACGGGGGTCTAACAACCACACACAACAATTCGATTAGCAATTTGTATGGACAAACTCCAATATACTTTCTAGAGAATCAACTAAACAGTCTGACTCAATCTAGATAAAAAGTATATCAAAGAGTTTATATCTCAATCTCTCGATTTGATTTTTACTCAAGCAAATAGAAATCCGTGAGTCTTTATCAAAGAGAGATAACTTGGATGGTACCAAAGACCAATATCCAAGTTGATTAATTTAAATCAACAACCCAAAAGGTCGGATATTCTAATTGATTGAACAACGCAAAACCTGTGATATTTCAATTATATAAACAAATATAATGCGGAATATAAATAACACAGACACCAGAATTTTGTTAACGAGGAAACCGCAAATGCATAAAAACCCCGGGACCTAGTACAGATCGAACACACACTGTATTAAGCCGCTACAGACTCTAGCCTACTCCAAATTAACTTCGGTCTGGACTGTAGTTGAACCCCAATCAATCTCACACTGATCCAAGGTACAGTTATGCTCCTACGCCTTTGATCCCAGCAGGATGCTACACACTTGATTCTCTTAGCTGATCTCACCCACAACTAAGAGTTGCTACGACCCAAAGTCGAAGACTTTAATAAACAAATCTGTATCACACAGAAAAGTCTACAGAATAGATAAATCCGTCTCCCACGAATAAACCTATGAGTTTTGTTCCGTCTTTTGATAAGTCAAGGTGAACAGGAACCAATCAATAACCCGGACTTATATTCCCGAAGAACATCCTAGTATTATTGATCACCTCACAATAATCTTAATCGACGCAACGAAAAAAGATATTGCGGAATCACAAACGATGAGACGAAGTGTTTGTGATTTCTTTTCTATCTTGCCTATCGGAGATATAAATCTCAAGACAATTATTTCAATTGTACTCATTTAGAAAATGCAAGATCATATCACACAACTACAAGAAAAGTAGTATCGGTCTGGCTTCACAATCCCAATGAAGTCTTTAAGTCGTTAACCTGGTTTTAGAAGAAGAAAACCAAAGGTTAAAGGAGAATCGACTCTAGCTTAGAAAACTAGTATCACACGTAAGGTGTGGGGATTAGGTTTCCCAGTTGCTAGAGTTCTCCCTTATATAGTCTTTCAAATCAGGGTTTGCAATCAATGTTAGCTTGGTAACAAAACATTCAATATTCACCGTTAGATGAAAACCTGATTAGATTCAAGCTAATATTTCTCAACCGTTAGATCGAAAACTTAGCTTGTTATACACACATGAAATGCACGTTTCTAGGCTTGTGTAACCGTACCCAAACATGTACATTTGTTGGTTCAACAATAGTTAACCAAAGGTTAGCCATATGATCACTCTCATATCAACCATATTCTTCTTCACCATAACTAGTTCAAATGACTCAAATGAACTAGTCAGAGACTTTTTCAATTGCTTAGATATTATAGGTAGGCTCGAAAACCTACAATAAAAATATACCGCAAGTGCACCGTCTAACTAATAGACAATGGCAAGTACAGGTCGTTCCCACGAGGAGTGTGAAATACTCTACCAACTAATACCAATAATCACTAATCGAAAATATAATGTTTTTTAGAGTTTTAGAAATTCGGACAAAATGAAATAATAAATAACCGCAACAAAATAGGCAACGGGTTATTAGGGTTTTCGATTTCCACCAATTCAATCATATAAAACTCTACTAATCTCTATTTACTACTCAAGACAAATTTTGAAATCAATCTCATGTCTCGGAAGATGAAATGTTAAATTCTAAAATATTGTTTCTTCGTTGTAACTTCCTTCGCTTCGTATGTATCGATCCTAAAGCATTACTTATCTATCCTTGCATACCACGTCTAGGGATTTAACCGAAGCACGAAATATCAATTCAAAAGCATAAATAATCAAGAAAATCACATGAACGATAAAACACCAAGCTCTATGAAGAAAAATCACTAATCAATGAATCATTATTAGAAATATCATCGTAGAGTCTATATAAATAAATTGGTTTCAATCTACACCCTAACAAACGATTTAGCAAACCATGGAGAAAAATAAAATCAATCGGCAAACCCTTGTTTTCTCCTCTTCACGGCTGTGTAGCCGCCTCCGGCTTCCTCCTCCTCCCTGTTCTTCTTTGCCCTTTTTTATAGATGCTGCGAGGTCTAAAAAAAATGAGAGCGAACAAATCTTCCAAGGCCCAGTCCAACACCGGCTTCAGCCCACGTCCAAATTCTTTCGTCCCTGACCATCCAGGACACCTTGCTTCACCGACAATATCAGCTTAGTCCCAACTCACCTCGATCAACAGCATAGTACGCTAACTTGTTGACTGCCAAACTAAAAATCCCCAAATCTGCTCGATGTTGCCGTGATGTTTCTCAATGACCTGCTCGAGAATAACTCACAGTGAAACCACCACTTCGTTAAGATCACCACCTAGATTTGCTGCTATTGCCTTCTTCCATTCGAGTGCCTGGCAGTTCAAGTACAAACCAGCCACAACCATTTACTCCATCGACAGCTCGCTTCCTTACACTCAACCGCGAAATCTCAACTGCAGTTCTATACTCCTGCTGTCTCAGTTCGATTCCATCTCCAGCACCTATCGAACCCAAACAGATCCATATGGTTCATCTCGTTCCGTGCCAAGCTAATTAACGTCGCCTAACCCTCGACAAACAACAGACGAGTTTCTCCAATCAACCCCGCATCCTTACTGCCAAGCTCGAGACAGATAATCCAACTTCCATTCTTCTTCTCGATCTCAGCAACTCATACAAATCACCACTGCTTATTTCCCTGGCCATCTTACCAAGACTGCGAAGCTAAACCAATTCCCGTACACAGCAAAAACCCCAATTCATATTACAGCTCCATATCTCATTGCTCTTGACCATTCAACAGACGCACCTCAATCTCTTCTTCTCAATGTTCAGTTCGTAGACAAACCTCCCGTCGGCTGTTATCACCAGTTGATACGAAGCATATTCCGACCATCTGAGCTTCTTATACAACCACAGCCACAACACCTTCCTCCAGTCTCTACCAACTGCAGTCACCCATTTGTTCTGATGCCTTGAAAAACTTTCAATCGGCATCACCAGTCCCAATGTTTCAGCTGAAGGTCGATAAACCCCGACGGCAAACACTCATCTATCGACTGCACTTCAGGCCAAGAGACCCAAATCCATTTTTGTTGTTGCTGTCAACGTGCCAATAGCTGCTTCTTCCAATCACGAAATGCGCATGTAGTAGATGCGTTTCTTGTTCTTCTCTTCATCGACGCCACAATAAGATGTTGCCGTTTGATCAAGACCAATCTTTAAGAACTCACTTTGCCGGTGATGCCATATGCTTCTTCAATCTCAACAATTCTCTTGTGATTACGCCACCATTTCGACCAATTCCATCACTATCACGTCTTCTCAGAAACTTCTTTAATTCTCTGTGAATCTCATCCTTATTTCTAGATCTTCAAATCTCCCTAT
>JAJJWW010010213.1:0-24277 GCA_023531295.1 Papaver armeniacum | reverse complement strand
TGAAAATTTCAATTTTCTAGTTCAAGGAACAAAGAATACCGAGAAGTATTTTGAGCCAAAACATCAACCAACTCCTACTAGCACATTGGAATGTACTTACTAACTACCACATACCAGCAGCTGATTGTCTACCTTGTGGGGAAGATGTAAATGCATGTGAGGAATATTATAAGGAGTTTTATGAAGAAATTAGTCATCCTTTTGTGATAAATAAAGAACAACAAGTTAAGGCTGATGCGGCAAAAGCAAAGGCAAAGGAGAGGGACGCTAAGAGAGCTCAGAAGGAGATGCCTATTTGTGGAGAAGAAGCAAAAAGGTTATGGGATAATGTGGTAAGAAAATTTTGTTCTCTTATACTTTTCAGTTATTTCAAATTATTGAAAAAATATTTGCTTGTGCTTAAAATTAGAATTAGGTGTTGAAGGGTTCGAAATTGTTGAAAAAATGGATGGATAAAATCAAAAGTGGAGAGCCGATGGAGACTAAGGAACAAACCGCCTACTACAAGCAATGGGGAGGCATGTGCCAATGGCATGTGCGGAATACCTTGGTGGTAGGTTGCACGTTGGTGTAAGTAAGCGATGCAGGAAATTGCGAGGTGGTGTGTGGCATGTGCGATGCCTTAGTGGTAGGTTGCAGTTTGCAAGTTGAAGCTACGGCGTGGGTTTTGGCATGTGTAATGGCTTGCGTGTCGTCGACCAAGTTGGCACTTGCAGGATTAGGCTACCCGAAGCGTGCGTGTTTGGCATGTGTCAATTAGCACATGGCCATTAGAAGACCCACGGCTAAGTAATAAGCTACCGGCGTGTTGGCATGTGCCAATTGCATGCTAAACCATTAGGAGCCCACGGCACGGTAGAAAATCTACCGGCTTGATGCGTGTTCGCATGTGCCAATGGCGTGCTCGGCCATTAGGGCCACGGCAGGTAATAAAGCTACCCAGTGGCGTGTTGGCATGTCTTGTGCTTGCGCTGCCCATTAAGCCACGGCTTTAGGTAATGAAAGCTCGTAGGTGACGTGTTGGCATGTGCCAATGGCATGCTCGAAGCCATTAGGGCCACGACTGTAATGAAAAGCTACCGGCGACTGCGTGCTGGCATGTGCCAATGGCATGCTCAACCATTAGGACCACGACTTGGTAAGAAAAGCTAACAGATGAGCGTGTTGGCATGTGCCAAATGGCACGCTCGGCGATGGGGTCACGGCTGTGAGAAAGCTTAGCTGAATGCGTGTTGGCATGTGCCAATGGCATGCGTGGCCAATTGGCCTAGGTTGCACTGATTTCGCGAGGCCTAGCGCGCAGCGCTACTTTGGCATGTGCGAGGCTAGGAGCCAAGATAAGGGTGTTTAGCTTGGCGTGGCGTGACCGAGGCGTAAGTCCGAGCCAAGCTGAGTGCGTTTGGCATGGCGCGGCTAGCTTGGGCTAGGTGTGGTGGCATGATTTGCGTTAGCACGAGAGGTGGCTGCGCATGGTTGGCATGCTTTAGCGCGTTTGGTGTGACTAGCATAGCTAGGGCCAAGGCGGTGCGTTTGGCATGGCGGCGGCTGGCTTGGGCTGGTGTGGTTGGCATGATTTTCCGTTGGCACGGAGGTGCGGCTAGCATGGTTATGCTTTGGCGGTTTTAATGGCTTGCCTGCTAGGGCCAAAGAAGCGTTTGGCATGGCATGGCTGGCCCAGGCTGGGTGTGGGCGGCATGATTTTCCATTGGCACGGAGGTGCGGCTAGCATGGTTGGCATGCTTTGAGGCGTTTGGTGTGACTAGCATAGCTAGGCCAAGGCGAGTGTGTTTAGCATGGCGCGCGGCTAGCTTGGCTGGTGTGGATGACATGATTTGCCATTGGCAGGAGGTGCGGCTAGCATGGTTGGCATGCTTTAGCGCGTTTGGTGTGATTATATTTAGGGCCAAAGGCAGTGCGTTTGGCATGCGGTTGCTAACCCAGGCTAGGTGTGGGCTGGCGTGATTTGCCATTGGCACGGAGATGCGGCTAGCATGGTTGGCATGCTTTGGCGCGTTTGGTGTGAGTAGCATATCTAGGGCCAAGGCGGTGCGTTTGGCATGGCCCGGCTAGCTTGGGCTAGGTGTGTGGCATGATTTGCCATTGGCACGTAGGGGAATTAGGGTTTTGTTCGTTGTAGCCTAATTTGAAAAAAATACCCCTATTAATTCACGGCTACATGCTTTGAATGTTTCTAATAAATGTGTCCAGCGGTGACATTAGGTTATTCGGGGTTTACGATTTTACCTTTGTCAAAACCACCATCAACATTAAGTCCCCTGCTTAGAATCGGAGCAGGGGCTTTGTTGCAGTAAGCAAAGATAGTGACACCTTTATCGACATTAAATCAAATAGAATTGGGGAGGCTTATCTGACCTCTTTATAGATAGGATTTGGAATCCTTGCCTCGCGATTTTGCCTGGGAGAATTTAGCACAATTGGGAAGTCAGCATCATTGGGAGACATGGCAGGCGGCATTGAGGAGATTGCAATGGGAAGCGGAGCTTGCTAGGCGGCGAGGCCGTAGGTGGGGGGAAAGGCGATCATCTTTAGATGGCGGGACGAGGCAAGGTGGGGAGGCGATCGTCTTGGGGCGGCGGGGCCAGGCGCAGGTGGGGAAGGCTGAGCTTGCTAGTGGCGTGACTTGAGCGGTCATTGGGAAGTTGATGTGAGTTAGGGAGCTGGCGTGCTGGCTGGTGGGGCCCATTGCAAGGTGGGGAAAGGCGATCGTGCTTAGCGGCGGGGCCGGCGCAAGGTGGGGCGAGTGTGCTAGATGGGCGTGACTTGGCGGTCATTGGGAAGTTGGCGCAATTGGTGGGCGGTATAAACAAGGAGGAACGGGCGTTTCGACGGATAACAAAGTTTCCTTATTTTGCCTTCCTTCCTGGCTTCCATCGGGGTATCACCGTCTTTAAAATGCAGAGCGTTATGTCCTTCGTTTGCTTCCTTTTTTTTTTTTTTTTTAAGGTTTCGTATTCACACACCAGTATGATTGAATCATCTCCCTCGTTTGAAAGGGTTCTTCTTGTTGAGTTTCTCTCTTTGTCATGTCGCACAGAGACGAATCATCTTCTAACCGAGGCGGATTCTCCAAGTGAAGGCGCGAGTGCGACTCTTGCAGGAGCATCCCAACAAGGGTTATTCGGGTTAAAGAAAATCATCTTAGGTATGTTTTCTTTTCTTTGGTGGACAGCGTCGCTTTCTTTTGCTTGTTTGATGAATGGAAAATTTCCATTTTGTGCGAGGAGATATCCGCATGCGTTATTGTTATCGGCGAGGATGACCTAGTCGTTAAGCTCCTTCAAATCCAACCTTGTTGAAGTGCTGCAGGACTTAGGACCGCTGATTTAGGGCTCTCTTGTCATGAATACCCTATCACCGGGTTTATCGTTTATGACTCGTGAGTTTCTCTCCTCGATTATCGGAATGTTGGCGGTTTCTGAGTGCGGAAAGAATTAGTGGTCCTTTATCTGAGGATATGGAATACATACGGCCATACTCGCTACCCGGGAGGCGTAGTGAAGTCTTTATTCGTCACGCCTTGGTTTTAAGTAGTGAAATGTTTTTGCAAATGATTCTTTGAGATGGAGAATATGTCCATCTGTCTTTGCTGCTACGATTCAGCCGTTCAAAGGTGGGAGAACATGGTGTCCACTGAATCGCTTGGTTTAATATCGGTGGTTGCGTCGTCTCGATATTGTGAAAGTCGCCCAGTGGTATTCTTCTTTGGTGTGATTCCTGCCACAAAGCCATCTTTGGAAGAGGAGAAAGCTTTGGCCTTGGAGTCTCATAGGGATTGAAGAGTTAACTAAGGAATTGGAAAGTATAGTGAAAGATATCATGGTCGATTAGAGATGATATTTTGTAGGGATTATAATTTACTAGATGGGCTTTTAAGCTTGTCACGAGGTTTGAAGGCTCCCCTCTCTTTTTTTTGAAGAAATAAAGAAATTCCATTAATCTGTTGGATTGTATTGAAATTTGATAATTGGTAAGAAAGAAAAGTAAAAGCGGAGAGGGTGTCGGGCGTTCACATTTTGATGTAGCATGTTGCGGGAAGTGATTAGGCGTAGTATGCCTTAAGCCACTTTTGTTGATGACCGCCTCTAGCTTTCCCCCATCTTCTTTGATAATCTTGTAGTAACCACTATCATCGCTTTGTAGTGATTATGTACGGCCCTTCCCATTTGGGAGAAAACTTGGTCTTGATGCATCTTCTTTGGATGTGTTTGGCGGTTTTTAGCACGAGATCTCCTTCCTTAAAAACCTAGATTTTACATGGATGTTTATGCCACAGAAATCTTGTTTCAGTATGCTTGTGCATATTCCTCGCCGGGAATCTTACGGGAGTCTATAGTATATAGTTACGTGATTCGGCATTGAGTGTTTAACTTCATTCCACTTTGAGGTCCACTTTACTGCGGCGATTAAAGCAGCGGGATCTTGATTTCATTTGGGAGGATCGCGTTTGTCTGCAAGTAGAGCGAGGGAGTAGGGAGACATGCCGGTGGAGCTTCTAGGAGATGCTCATGCGCCCCGAAGAGCCATTGGCAATTGCTCGTGCAGTCTGGGATTGTCGTGTCTTTATTGGGTGAGGATTCGGATCGAGTCTTGTTGGTACTTTCGGCTTTCCCATTTCCACAGGGATAGTAGATGGTAGAAGACTTGTTTAATGTATTACCTCTCGAGTAGTTCTTGTACTTGCTTGTTAGCAAAGGCGTGCGTTGTCGGTGATAGCGTGTTTAAATGCCAAAGCAGCGGATGATGTGTTCCCTTGAAGAGAAGCGGCGATCGTAGCTCAGTGGTTCCTTTCGGTAGGACAGCTTCAACCCACTTGCAAAGTACTCGGTGCAGTTATTATGTATTCATTCTGTTTTGAGGATGGCGGGTTGATCTTCCCAATGATGTCGAGTACCCCGCTATAAAAGGGCCACAAAAGCTACTTATCGAGTGCGGGGGTGTTGGAGGCGCGTGGATGAGGTTTCCGTGAATCGGCATTCTCGGCATTTACGAACAGAATTAGCGCGTCGTCTTCCATGGTCGAGCGGTGTACCTCTAGGTATAGCTGCGAGGAATGGGTTTGTTTCCCTTGGTGTTCGCGCCCCATGCATTTCTCTTAACATAACTTGGGATTTACGTGTCTCCCAAACACCACAATAGACTTCCTCAGAGAACTAGTATCTGGAAAATCCATAAAATACTAACATTTACTCAATAATTGATACCACTCTTCAAAAAACATAGTATTCCATTGATAAGCATACTTAGTTACATTACATGTGTCATTTAATCATCCTCAAGTGAAATTTAACCTTCATGTACAATTTCTTCCGAGTTTTTCAAAGCATTCCACATCTCCATGTTAGACTCATACATGATACACCAACCTAACATTCTCTCCGGGTTAAATGCAGGCCAATAAGAGGTTCCACATATTGGAGGCAATGGACAACCGGGTTTTAACCGGAGGCCTATAAAGTGGTTGTTGTTAATCAATGCCATCACACATCTCCTTCGTTTGAGTTGCTCGACATACATGGGTTGTTTTCGGGGTGAAATTAGAAACTAACATATTTTGTGAAATAATGAACCACACAATTGAATGCCTCGGCGATTAAGTGTCCACATATAGGCATGCTCATCCAATAATCCGATGTCATCGGATGGCCCCCATGAAGACGACGTTGATACCTAACAAATTGCTCATTGAGAATACCTTCCCCATCGCACAATATTGTCTTGTAAATGGCCGGATTCTCCTTTAGTTTGGACAACAACCTTTGCCTTATATGAGTGATTGCACACCCATTATTTCGCTTTGCATCTTTGATGAAAGGCCCAAGTTTTTGATTCACAACATGAAAACCACAATTACCATCCGTAGGAACGTCGTCGGTGGAAATAACGTATTCTCTAATGTAAAGACGTAGATCATTCAAATAGTCTTTATTTGGAGCCTCAACCTTCACGTCTAGGGAAGATGGTTTGATGGGGAACATTGGAGACTTAAGATTCACATCGACGGAAGATGTTTGGCTTGGTTGTGATGGATACATCAGACCTTTTTTCTTCAAATCTCGCTCACTTGTTTCGCCTTTCTCCTCAATACTCCTACCCTGTTTCTTGGTCTTCTCCAAGTACATTGCCTGGGTATACTCATGGCCACAAGGATCTATAGTATTTGCGGTTTGCTCACTTTTCTTCTTACGTAACACCTTTGCATATTCTCTTAGTTTCTTTTTTATTTCTTTTTTGCTTGGTCTACCTTTGCGTTTGCCTTTTGACGGTTCACAAACATTCTCTTAAGTTTGTGGATATATGATTTTCCTCATGTCATCCCAAAATATTTGTTTTTGGAGCTTGTTCATGCCATAATACATATCTAGTACGGTTTTTACCCATTTCGTTGTCACCAAACTCTTCCCCGGCTTCTTCTCCCTTTGGAGGAGGGATGAAACTTAGATGCATCCAAAATGGATCAATTTCGCTTAAAGGGATTACGCCATGCTCGTAGTTGATTATCATATGGCGACAAGGTAGTCCCATAGACTTCTTCATGTTACATATACACACCTCATCCGGCTTGGTTTCCCACTTCTCAATCAACTCGACTTCTATAATCAATAACTTCATACATTGCCGAATCGTTGTAATGGATTCCCTTGAACAATGGGTTATCTCGCATATTTTTTTCGTTCATTTTTGAATATACGGCTTTTTGGAACTTCTCTTTAATTCTATCAATGTCGCGCTTGAAGTAATTTTCTATAGCATTCCACACGGTTACTGAAATTATCAACACATCCAAAGATATTCTTCTTCAACCGATGGTGAGCTGACTCTACTAAACTTGTCGCTTGATTTCCCAAGTGTTTATATTGGTTAGTATAGGCATTAACAAACCTCTCTTTCTATGGTTCCAACCATTGGCGAAGAACATACGACACAACACCGGGGTAATCTGGAGTATCCCAATGGGCGATAAACTCCGCAAGATTTAGATGATACTCTTCCTCGGTAAGGTACCAACACAATGATTCCCATTCACCGTTGAAAGCAACCCATTTAGCGTAATTTGATTCGTATTGTTTTTTATCTTCCTCTTTTGCATCCACTCATTCATGTTCCGGTAGCATCTTAATCTCTTCATATCCCTTTTTCTTGGGTGGAAAAATTATTGGCTTGCACCTATTTATAAAATTACACCATATATGGAACATACAAAGCATATTATGTGCTTGTGAGAACACTTCTCTATTGCATTCATCAATGCGACATCATTATCCGTCACTATAACCCCCAGAATATCATCACCTCGGAAGATTGCCTTAACTTGGTTTAGTGCCCAAATGTAACTAGGTTCTTGCTCATCCCTTAAGAAACAAAACGCCACGGTAAACGGTGACTTCGTCAAGTCGCCCAACAATATTCAACAATGGCATCTCGTACTTGTTTGTCTTATAAGTGCAATCCATTATTAGAACTTCATGAAAGCATTGAGCCAATTGAACACTCGTCGGATGCTGCGATAAAAAGTTGTGTTATCTCTCCTTCTGAATCCACATCCTTTTGAACCGTGTAGTTTTTCTCTTGGGCAAAAAAAAAAAAATAATTGTTGCATTACTTGTCTATCTCTCCATTCCTTCCTTCTAATTATCTCAATTGCATTGTAAATTGTGGACAAAGATGAGTGGTTATCCTTGTTATCCTCCTTTAGTATTTGGAGCATTTGAACCGTGAAATACCCATTGTCCTCATTTAGCTACCTTGTCCATCTCTTTAGGAGTTAGCTTTGCCTGCCATGAAATGTCCTTCAAGATGCTCCGGACGAGGATGATTATGACAACCTTGCATAACCCTATAGAGAACCCATCAACCCGAATCTTCGTTCAAATTAAATGCAAGATTGAATGTGCAATGAATCTTCTTTGAGAAAGTTTTGTTCTTCCTATTTGTCTTTCCTTTATAAACATAACCCTTCCTCTTGTGGCTTTTATGGGGATCACCGCTTCTCTTACAAACCATTTCAAAGCGAGTTTTGCTTTCTCTCTCATTCAATACTAATACTCACATGTCTTTTTGTGCATGTTGTCTAGCCCAACTCTTTGCATCTTTCGGATTTTTGAATACCAAGTTATTCATGTAGTGAAGGGATTTGTCATCGTACAAAATACCAACTGGGGAAGGTTGGTTTTCCATTGGTTCTATTGGATCACATGGAACCTACAAGTAATAGAACAACGTCAATACCATAAAAAAATTTCTTACAAGTTCGGTAATGTAAATTTTTTATCGACCCTACCGAACACACATTTCGGTTATGTAGTTTCCAGAAATAAATTGGGGCCTTACCGAACTCGATCTTTAGATTTTCTATGTATAAGTTAATGGTGAAACTAAAAAATCGACTAAATCCGAACTCAAAGGTTCGGTTGGAAACGTCAGTATTTATATTTTCTACGACATTCACAGGAACATAAAGTTCGGTAACAAAAGTGATGAAATCGACTCAACCGAACAATTTGCATCAAACTCTATAAAAATAGTTCGGTTACATGTTATGGAAAAACATAACCGAACTCTAAAAACCACCATTAACATGTAGTTCGCTTACAAATGTCTACTAAATTTAGTAACCGAACTACACATTAAGAACGGTTCGGTTACCTTGCAAAAGCTAAATTTGGTAACCTAACTAGGTTGACCTAACAAATTTTCCAAATTTTGAGTTTGGCCAAATTTTTGCACAATTCAAGCTACATTAACTAATATGAGGCATACTTGAGTACCCATAGCTTCATCTTCAGGTTGTGGCTGATAAAATACATCATTTGTTTGGTTAGCTTGAGTTTGGGGAAAAAAGCTTTCATCATCTAACAAATAATTCATTTCCGGATCATTAGAAGTATTGAAAAATACACTATGGGGTGAAGGGGTTCTGATTCTGAGGATGAGGTATCATCACATGAATCACTCAAATCATAATTACTAAACTCAAAAAAAGATTTTTTGGGTACCCATCTTCTTCTTCTTATCTGTCAATAATAATGTTATAACAAAACAATCCCACTAATATAACTCACTCACTAACTAATCAGTTACTAATCATAACACTAACACTAATTAATCATCACACAAACTAAGTTTATCATTAAGGGTAAAGTAGGTATTTAAAAAAAAATCAGATAAGGGGTGATTGGAAATTACTACCAATAACCACCCCAAAAACTTGAGAGTAGTCCCCCCCATTTTTTGATCGTAGTCCCCAAAAAACGGTTCTTTCACAAGTCAATCACAAAAATGTGGTTTAGCTCTCTTTGGTTGTTGTCTGGAGAGCTTCCTTTACTAGTTTACGAAGAAATATTGCTAATGGGACCTTTCACCAGCATTTTCACGGAACTGGTTTTGCTACTCTTCCATGGGTTAAGCAGGATCATTAGCCTACTTGAACGCAGAAGCTTCTATACCCATACAGAGATGACAAGTAACAAAGCAAAAGTTTCAAATTTCGGTGGTTCAAGGTTGAACATTACCGATCAAGCTTAGTTAAGTTAAGTATAGTAGTTCATGGTACCTTTGAATACTTTCGATCCAGAAGACAATCAATTAACAGAGGAAAGCGATATATGTTTATTATAGCCTCGGCATTCTTCTTGTTAAACTGCTGACAGGTAAAGGAATTTTCACTTTAGACAGACCTGAAGTAGATAGAAATATGGCGGATTATTTCCTTTCTACCATTTTAAAAAACCTACAAGAAAGAAACTAAAAAATATCGGAAGCCTTTTTCTCATATCAGAGCAAGGTTTCGATCCTAGGACCTGTGGGTTATGGGCCCTGCCACGCCTAAACAAGCTCCACTCGATTTCGATCTTCTTTACGGTGATAGTAAATTTGAACAACCTGTGGGTTTTGGGTTCATCGGATTGTCTTCCACGTTAAAATATATCGCCAATTGATGTTGTGAACGGCTTCCTACACTCGGGCTACTCCCTCCCATGTCTCAGGGATCTTGGGATATACTAACTGAATGCTTTGAAGAGCCTCGGTAAGGAGTTACAATAAAGTGATGATATATGCTTCTCTACGGAAATTATGCATCATAGAATGCAGTAAAGTGATTCTGAAGTCCGCACACAAATATCTCAAATCCATCACCTTTATTCAAGATGTGCAGTTTCAAACAACTGATGATGACTCATTTTAGTGTCAGGCTTAGATCTCTCTTGTATTTTCTAAGCCTGCTGAGCTGATACTAGTAGAAATCAAGAAGAGATATTTTTATTATTAAGAGAAGCTTAACCAAATACACAGACAAGGTTGTGTTATATACAGACAAGACAGGACCAATGAATACAAGACACGTCACTAAGATAGTTGACCACTAGAAACAGTACACATCAAAGCAAAGACAGCCTGTAAAGTAATGACACATCACACATAAGTGTAACTCAGGTGTTAGAAATAGATACTTTCTACTAGCCTCCCTCAAACTGAAATGGAGAAATTACTTTCAGTTTGTCCTTCAAGAAAGCAAAACGTGGTCCTGCAAGACCTTTAGTGAAGATTCAGCTCACTGTTGAGCTGTAGAGATGTATGAAACCTTCAAGGAGTTAGATTGAACTAATTCTCTTATGAAGTGATAATCAATGGCAAGGTGTTTCATTCAGCTTGTGCATACTTGATTAGAAGATAGTGATATGGAGCTTTTATTGTACCATAGTAACTGTGGAGATACAAAAAGAAATATATGTAAGTCTCTAAGAAGTTGACATACCCAAAAGAACTTCGATTTTGTGATGCTAGGCATTTGTATTCGGCCTGTAAAAACTTCTCTAACAAAGAGGGCTACTTCTTGGCTGAGACCATGAAATTGATTTGTTACAAAAATAAACAAAAACCACTTGTAGATCTTCTAGTGCAGGATCTCCACCCCAATCAAGATCACAACAACTGTAATGAGAAAGACCCTTTGTGAAAAGAATACCATAACCAAGAGTGCCTTTTATGTATCTTAGTATACGTTTAGTCAAAGATTAGATGTAATGTTGATGGAGAACGTATAAATTTACATATACCGATTGACAAGATAAAGTAATTTGGTCTTGACCATGTCAGATCAAGAGCTCCAACAAGTGACTTTGTACTCAGTTGGATTTTGAAGAAGCTCACCATCCCAGCACTTAGCTTTGCACCGGAGGACAAGGAGAACTACATGGTTTTGAACCAACCATATTGCATTTTTGAAGTAAGTCGATTTGTATTTACTATGATGTAAAATAAAACCACCTTTGCTTCTTTTAACTTCCATCTAAGAAGTTGAAGAGCCCAAATCTTTTACGAGAAAATAGTTGTTGAAGAAAGAAATAACTCATCACAAGAAGTAGAAGAATTTCACAATAATAAGTATATCATCTACAGAGACACAAAATAATAGTAATTCTAGATCCTACTCTTTGAACAAACATGAAGAATCAAAGAATTGATGGTTTAAAGTCTAATCAACCAAAACTTCATGTAATTTTTTCATACAAGCCCTAGGGTCTTGTTTGAGTCCATACAAAGATTTGTCTAACTTACACACACATAACTGGATGATCTTTATCCACAAATCCAGGTGGTTGAACCATATAAACCTCTTCATGTAAGTCTCCCCGTGCAGAAATGCATTGTTTACATCAATTGATTTGATATTCCAATCAAAATTTACCGCCAAAGAAATAAATGTTCTAATAGTTGTAGGTTTCACAACTTGGACTAAATGTTTCAATAAAAATCAATTCCTTCATTGATGATAACCCTAAGCCACTGAAGGTCTAGCCTTATACTTCTGTCAACAATGGAACCATCAGGTTTGTATTTAACCTAAATACCCATTTACATCGAACTACATTTTGAGAGGGATGTGGTGGCACCTTAGTCCAAGTGTTTGCATCTTGCAAGGCTTGATGTTCTACAACCATTGAGTTTTTCCACTTTGGATGCTTTTTTGCTTGAGTAAAACAAGTAGGAACTGGTGGTGTAACATTTGCTAATAATGATGTAGGGAGAACATGTTTAGTTGCAAAGAAGGTTTTAGGCTTAAAGATACCATGCATACCTCTTGTTGTCATAGAATGAGTAAAAGTTACTGCAGAAGCATTATTTGTAGACTGTGTAGTAGTTGAAGGTGCAGAAGCAGAAGCAATTATGTGAGAATCATTAGAAGTAGTGACCAAAGTATCATGTAAAGCAGGTAAGCATGACTTGTAAGGTGAGTTAGCTAACAGAGGATAACAATTCTCATTAAATGCTACATGTCTAGAAATTTTTACTCTCCCTGTTTTGTAGTCTAAACACCTATAGCCTTTGTGATTTGCACTGTAGCCCAAAAAGACACAAGAAATACTCCTTTGTTGCAATTTATTTGTTGTATAAGGCTTCAACCATGGAAAACACCAATGCTTTTTAAGAAATTATAATCTGGAGATTTTTGAAGTAATACCTGATAAGGAGAAGAAGAATTGAGTAGCTTTTGTGTGTAACATTAATTATGTAATTTGCGGTTGTAAAGCATTTACTCAATGGTGATCAGAAAACCCATTGTATCAAAAAGCTCTAGTAATATCCAACAAATGCTTGTGTTTAGATTGACCACTCCATTACATTACGAGTATGTGTGAAAGTAAGTTCATGACCAATTCCGGTAACATTAAGAAAATATCCTAATTCATGATTAACAAATTTCTCCCCACCATCCGCTTCTTATGATAGAAATATGTGTAGATAAAATATTCTCGACATAAGACTTGAAATATTTGAAAATAAGCTTGAAATAACTCTTGCATTTAAGTGGGTACACCTGATATCTTGAAAATCATCTACTATGTTTACATAGTATTTATATCCCATTCTGAGGTGCACTGATCGAGGGCCCCAAACATCCATATGATGAAGTCAGTAAGGATAACTAGAAAATGAGGAAAAACATAGAGAAGGGCTTTTATAACTTCTAGCTAATTGACATTCAACTGTTAACAAGGATTTATTTGCTACATTGTGTAATCCTAATGATTTACAAACTTTTGACATAGACTCAAATGAGGATGGGCGGAAGTCTTCATGCCAAGTTTCGAGTTGAGGTGTTGGTGGTTGAAAAGTTTGAAGTAGATGTTGAAGTAGATGGCCCGAGGATGTGTAGAGTTGTTGCAATATAGTGGATATACCATTCTCGAGTTGGACCTTGAAATATAGTCTTCCCCAATTTGAGATCCTTAATAGAATATCCATTAGAGTCAAATGTCAGAGAACATGTATTATCACTCTCAATTTTCTGCGCAGAAATCAAATTACTAGAAGATTTTGGAACATGAAGTATATTGCGTAAGGAAAAATTACGATTTGGCACATTAATATTTGAATGCCCACAATGAGATATAAACATACCTTCTCCTGAAGCAGTATTAATCTTGTCAGGTCCAGAATAAGGAACATAAGTATTGAGGTTGTGCATATTAGATGTTAAATAATTAGTTGCACTAGTATCAAAGTACCAGGGACTTTCACCAAGAATACCAGCATTATTTGAAGTAGAAGCCATCATTGCTGAGAAGTTGTGAGGATCAGAATTCTCTTGATATGCAAAATTACCTCTATGACGACATTCAAAAGCAGAATGTCCATATTTTCCACAAATTTGATGTGTAGGACGTTCAGATCCCATTCTTGGAAAAGAGTTATTACCAGAAAAACTTGAATTTCCATTAGAGCCATAGAAATTAGAATTCCCATTAAAGAACTGAAAACGACCACCTCCTCTGCCTTGATTAAATCCTCTACCTCTTCCTCTAAAATTGTTAGTTCTACCACCACGAGAGTTATTATTGTTGTTGGTGTGAATTAGAGGCAGAAGTACTAGAAAGAAAAGCTTTTGAATTGGCTTCGGTAATTAAAGATTGTTTGGATTCTGAGATAATAATCTCTTCACTAAGTAAAAGATTATGAAGGTTTCTAAAAGAAACTGGTGGATCTCTAACTCTAATAGAGGTACAAAAAGATGAGTACTCTGATGGTAAACCTCTAAGAACAGAAACAAGTAATTCACTATCACTAATTTTATATCCACAAGCAACCAGAGAATCTCGAATTTTGCCGATTTCTGAGATATAGGTAGTAATAGAAGACGTACCTAATTTGAGATTTTGAAGTTTTGTTCTTAGTTTAACAGCATGTGTTGAAGATGATGAACCAAATCTTTCTTGTAGATCATCCCAAAGATCTTTAAAAGTAGTAGATCCATCAACATAAGAAATCACAGATGGAGAAATCGAATTATTCAGAAGCAAGAGAATTGTCATATCATTGTCTTGCCAAGATGTGTATAGAGGATTAACAGTTTGTGTGGTTCGCAGCCATGGACACAAATTCATCGGACAGGAGTTTCGCCCGTAACATAGCCAAGAACATGGAATTTTCGCAATCAGAATGATTTGAGTCTTCCATGTTAACCAATTATCTTCTCCGAAGCTTAAGGGTATGATATTTGATAGGGTATGAAGCGGAATTGATGAAATAGAAGTAGTAGTAGAAGAGTCTTGAGTTCTTGACATGATAAAGATGAAGTTTCAGAGAAGAAGAATGAGGAAATTGACAGAATCGAGATGGATTGAAAAACCCTAATTGGTGTCTGATACCATAGTAGAAATCAAGAAGAGATATTTTTATTATTAAGAGAAGCTTAACCAAACACACAGACAAGGTTGTGTTATATACGGACAAGACAGGCTGCAATAGATCAGACAGGACCAATGAATACAAGACACGTCACTAAGATAGTTGACCACTAGAAACAGTACACATCAAAGCAAAAACAACTTGTAAAATAATGACACATCACACATAAGTGTAACTCGGGTGCTAGAAAGAGATACTAGATACTACATCATTGCGTACCATATATTTCACTCTGTTAGGGAGGGAGGTGTTATGCTATTAAAAGTTGAGGGACGACGAATCATGGTCGACGGTACATGATTGATGAGGTGGACCACTGTGGTTTTGATGCATTGGGTCACAAATGATGACAATTGGTTGTCTCTGCGCAAGCAACGTAACGTAATTACGTACTTTTATCTTTTCTTGATGATTTTCTTAATTTTGTTTGGAAAGAATTAGGTACCTAGCTAGTTGGGATTGAAAAGAAGGGGGGCATTAAGAAGATGAAAGTACTTAGGTAACCAGGAAATGTTGGTGGCTTTTGTATCCCCATTTAGAGCCAATTGTAAGGCGAGTATAGTTGCACTAATGAAAAGCAGGAAACCAGTTATCATAAGAGGTCATACAAAAAGTTTCATTTAAGGGTCATATAGCAGGTCTATCTATAATATATCTTTCACCCTGAAAGATTAAAAGGTTAATTGTTTTAATAGTTATTGGTCAAAATCAAGTGCATACGTTGTAAGTGAATTATTATTAGTTAAAGAGTATCATGATACACTAGCTCATGACTATGGACAAACAAACCCAGGTGTGATTTCTTGTTTTTTTCAGTTTTTGTATTATATATGTCATTTTCTTTTATTTGATAACTAAACGTGGTTATCTGAATTGGCTAGAATATATAAACCAAAAAAAAAAAAAAACTCTCAAGATTTTGCCAAAAAAAAAAGTGCTAGACTACTATAACTGTTGCATTTGTAACCACTGAGTTGATGTTAACGATAAATTAACTGGCTGTATCCCTCCCTGTAATACAGTTGTTACAGTTATAGGGGTGATGATACGAGTGAGCTCAAAAACTCTTCAACACCATATTCTTCTTCACCGATCAGAAAGCCATTTTTTCTCTAGTAGTATTTCGAGTCTTTTGACAGAATTTTTTTCCTTTCTCCAAGATACACCTATAAAAGATTAGGAGTGTTTTGAGTCATTTAGCAAAAACTTTTATTTATTCTCAAGAATAAGTAAACGATATATATATATTTTAATTTGCAAGAACAAGTACACGACAATAGGATAAACAATTTTAGTAGAGCATTATTGGTTTAACTTTAATCATATTCTTGTATGATAGTGAACATAAAACATTAATTTGCAAGAGTTGCGTATATCATAGAGTACTGAAAATAATGATAAAAATTGGGAAGCTTGAAAGGGAATCACTGACTAGCTCGCTATAGGAAGGAGCAGTGCAAGAACTAAGCTGAAAATGACTTGTACCTGTAATGCATACGACATTAGCATTAGATAGAAAGGATAATAGGTAGGACACACACCACAACAAAGGGTTCCACAATGGATTTGGTTTTGGTGGTGGTGGCTGTCCTATGCCTTGTGGCCACTCTATGTCCTCTCTTTCGGTCTTGAACATCTCAACATCAATTCCTGCTTTTGACTGAATCGGACACCAACTGCTCAATACAACGTCACCACAAACCTCCAAGGTGAAGAGCATTATTAGCACTTTTTGGGATCTCAAAACAAATGAAATAAGATATCGACATAAGGGTACCCCCGTGGAGGAAGGACCCTCCATCGTCCCTTGTGGTCTAGTTGGTCCTTCCAGAGGTCCTATGGTCGCATTATCATCTTTTCAGTCAATATATATGTACGTAGCTCACCTTGTGGTCTAGCTTGTCTTGATGAAGCTAACAGAATAGCTCATCTCTGTCAAAAAGTTTTGGGTTTTAATTATATTCCTATATTAGGTAATCAAGTTGCGGAAATTTTAACAAAATCTGTAAGGGCTACAAACTCTGTTGTAGAATGGGATATTAATCCCCCTTTTGTATCCTTAAACAACTCTTAGTAGATAAATTTAATGTGAGGATGCCTCAAACCTCCAGATTAGATGGTTCTACTCATGCTGTTTTTGACTCTTAGAGTCCTAATTTTTATACGAAGTATCTTATTTACAAAAATAAATAAATTTATGTACGTAGGAATCTTACTAACTGTTTTTTTTTTTTTTTTTTTTTTTTTTTGAAATAGTTATTTCAAAAAGAAAAAGGTACAAAGTACAAAGAACTTTAAAGATAAAAGACCAGTAGAGCTTAGATTACAGAATTCAAGAGACAGAGCTTTAAAGATCAAGGAATCTCATCAACATGTTTGTACCATGTTCTATGTTTTGTTTGGTGTAGAACCATGTTCTATATATGTTAGGCACTGACTGCATCAAGGCCAAGATGGTAGAGGTGTAAAACGTGCCGGCCCGGCACACGAAGTCGCATGCTTCACGTGCCATGTGCCGTGCTGTGTTGTGCCAACGATTTAAACGTGTTGTGTCGTGTTGTGCTTTACTAGTCAAAAGCTAGACACAGCACAGCCCACGAGCACAGCACACGAATAAACGTGGTGCTATAAACAATTTGAATCACTTAATGTATACATTAACTCGGACATTATCGCAAGAATTTAATTAGACAACATATCATTTGAAATTATTTCAAGTAAAATTAACAAGTTTATTCAATAAAAAGAAATAGCCCATCAAATATAAAATTGGATTATTGTCATATAAATTAATGTTCTAGTTAAATATAGGTGACGACATTATGACAACGATATTGAAATATATTTTCCAAATATTAAGGTATTATATGTGTTGTTATAAATAAGCCAACATAAAATGTTAAAAACTAGAATAGTGACTCTTTTGTGAAATATACAAAAAATGTGATGTATTATGCCTTGTTATATGGTGTACTAGGGCTTAACCCGTGCCGTAACGGCACAAGCATAATTTTCATTTAGCTATGCATTTTCCGATATATGAATATTAGATATGATATTTATTAATATCAAGTTTACCATTCTTATCATTACAAAAGTAAATGAAACCCGATGGATATTTTTATTCTTTACTTCACAAATCCTTTCTAGCATTTCCGTTTTGACATTCGCCCATACTATGCGTCTCCGTTCTCGAGTTGTATCCTCAAGCCAGCCATGAAATTATATCGGAATTAATTTTTACATATTTTGTCCCCTCATAAAAATATTATTTGATATGTTTTTTAGTTTACATAGATATCTTATCGATCCTTTGAAATGGTATTACCTTTCTACATCTTCCTTATTTCAATGAAGGATGTTAGGATCTTCATGTACCATAGGAACCTACTATTGGTCCGACCACATAAGACTAATGTTGTCCCTACTTGACCACCTTGGGATAAGAGGTGTGCGGTTTTAATCTAAAAGGCATCGGTGCTACGTAAGGAGATGCCCAAGCTTATTAAGCTCCACATGTACTCCTCTTTCTTCCATGTGTGACTATCCCTAGCAATACATATGTGGTTTATCGTGCCACATACTCCAACAATTTCCACCTTGGCGAGATTAAACCACTTAACCAGTCCAATCGGACTCACTATATGATTACCATATGTATATGCTACCCAACTATCATGATTATTGTCATTATATACCCTGGAATCCTTCCTCACCTTGAGTTAATGAGAAGGCAGGCACTAACTCCACCTTGAGCATTTCCTTGCCCACCTAGAACCCTACTCCACTTGAGAGTTAATGTGAGACATTAACTCCACCTTAAGCGCCTAATTCAACCTCGAGCATTGCCTTCCGATCTGTAACCATGCTCTACCCGAGTCAATGGGTAACTCCACCTTGAGCGCCATTTCAACTTTGGGCCTTGCCTGCTCCACCTTGAGTCCGACTCCACTTGCGCCCTAAACCGAGTGACATCCACAACCACTTGTACGTTCGAACAAAGAGTCCCAACCATGGGCTCGTATACCAATTGTTAGGATCTTCAAGGACCATCGGACAAGACTCAAGGCCCTACACATAACCCCGAACCCCACTTGACCACCTTGGGATAAGAAGTGTAGGATTTTAATTTAAATGCCTCGGTGCTATGTATGGAGATGCCCAATCTTATTAAGCTCCACATGTATTCCTTTGTATTCCATGAGGGACTATCCCTAGCTAGACATATGTGGTTTATCGCTCCACATACTCCAATAACCGAGCACAACCAAAATATTAAACTATGTAATCGGTAAAAAAATTACAACACCTGAACTCATTCGTCTCAAGAATAATTGTGTAGATATTAACACTGTTCGGATCCTTATTGCTTTTCCCCCCTTTAAGAATAGTCTAAAAAGAGTAAAATTCAGAATTGACTCAATAGTACATATCGTATTGTATGTTCTTACTATTTCAATGACATAATGAAAATCTAATTCATTCACTTAAGTTATTTATTTTGAAATGTTAAGTCATTTCCGATGACAACCATTTTACTTACGTACTATGTAGTTCTAGTTTTTCAAAATTCCAAAATATATTATGTACGTAATTCAATTCGGCAGGAAGAGTTCACTGAATGGAATATAGGTAATGGCTTGTCCTTTCGTAACATTGTGTCCTTTTCAACATATTTGGATCCAGAGTTGGTAAAAAGCAATGTATTTATGCGTTCTCGGGTGAGAGATATTTAGGGATGGGCTACCTCCAAGAAAAAACTCGCTAATTGATGACCGCATCATCAGAAATTTAAAACCCCACACTGCGGATAAATCTGCGGTGACTAAGTGGGGACAGTGTTAGACGGAGGATCATGTCTTTACAAATGGTATTAGAGTCGACCACGGGTTACACATCGAGGTGAAAGAGTATGCTTGCCGAATTGTGTCGGGAAAGGGTCTCATGAGTGAGAAAAAAATGCCGAGTCTAGGATTGAACATATTTCGGAGCCGAGGACTACTCCTAATTAAGTTGGTGGTATTATAGTACTCCAACTCGCGGGTAGGATTCACAAGTGGAATATAGGTAATGGTTTGTCCTTTCCTAACACCAAGACCTTTTCAAGATAATTGGCTTCATAGTTGGAGAAAATCTTTATAGTTAAGTATGCTCGATATTGAGTAATCCTATGATGAGTGACCTCGAGAAGTCAGTTGGATGACCGCAACGATGACAATTGAAAACATTGTCAGATGACCGCGGTGGCTAAGTGAAGATATTATCAGTAGAGGTTCGAGCCATTACATTCTAAGACATTACGCTTTCAAATGTGAGGTCATTCGTTGCATAAAAATACTAATAACAATACGCTCTACTTACAATAAACTCTGTTATCCATCATCATTGAATAACAACAACGTTAAACATTTTATCAAGAAATACATGAGCGATGCGAAATTACTCACTGGGCACCAATACTTGCCACCATCACTATGGTAATATAATTGTTATCCAATCTAATTAAGTTTGTTACTCTTTTTTCTTTCAAAAAATAAAAAGTACATTGAAAACATATTTAGAGTAATATTTTTTCATCCTAGGTAAAGATTTCATAAAGTGTTTTTATATGTAAAACACTTCCAAAATCTATCAATTTTAAAAGTGGGGGAGAAAGAGCTTTTAAAAGCTTCAAAAACAAATGTTATAGTTCAATCTAATTTCATATTTTATTTTCCAATTCTATCCCATCTTTTTTTATAACTGAAAAAAATTATCCTTGAATCTATATATCACCATTTTTTATTAATTCGTTATATTTTATTCCTTAAAAATGATTATTTTTTATTTTCAAACTCCATTTTATGTTATACCGTATCACCGAAATATACTTTAATTTATCAACAATAAATATTAAGCAATTATTGTTTTTTAAAAAGTGGTTAAGAAAGCAATTGCGAATATTTGTTAACGAGGTTGGACTAAAAATTCCGCCATGACTTAGTACGTGATGTAATTGCGAATATTTGTTACAAAGCTGGTGTCCATGCATGCAAGGAGGTGAATTTGGGTCTTATGACAGATAGTAACAAGGATTTACGTCCGGCGGATATTCTTGTTCTCAATTGGGAAAATGGCCAAGATGTATGTATGGATGTCACAGGGGTTTCACCCTTTACTGGTGATGGTGTTCGTTCTTTCGCCCCAGCCAGGCTATCTCTAGAGCAATTTCGCAGAAAACGCTCTAAATATTTGGATGAGTGTACCTCGCATGGTTATGGTTTGGGTGTTTTAGCTTTTACTACCTTAGGGAACTTAGTGAGGATACTATTTGTTTTTTTGAAGCGTCTGAAGAATTGTTTAGTCAGCCATGACGCTGGTAGTGGTCTAGGTAGTTTTATTTTTCATAGATTGGGTGTCGCAATTCAAAAAGGAGTTGGTTCTCAGCTTGTCGCTCGGCTACCAGCTTAAAACTCTGTGGTTTTTTTTTTCCATTTATTATTTTTTGTTAAATCAAAAAAAGTAAAATATTAAAAAGAAAAATAGTACTTTTTAATAATAATAATAATTAGTAAATTTAATATTACATATATGCACTCTGATAGTAGAAAAATTTACTTATTTTAAGAACAATAAAATATAATATATAATTTTCATAGATATATGTCTGCTTTTGTCATTTTCTCACTAACTACAAACACAATTTGACCGATTTTTTAAATAGTTTTAGCTTTAGTTTATACTTTGCAACCATTCAATCGCTTTTTTTTTTAACAGAGCTCGGCACAGTAACGTAAATCGGAAAAGCACTTTTGTAAAGCCCATACCAATACCAAACTAATCCTAAGTATTAATTAATAAAGTATATTTATTACCATCATTAGTAGATAATTTATATATTATATTATCATTTTTAATTTGACATTTAATAAAATATTATCATGGCAAATTAATAGAGTATTTATTATGAAGAATTATGGAACCTTAATGACATGATCAATTTTGTCCGTTAGATGCATTTCTAATCCCAACCACAACCATCATTTATGACAAGCGATTACATCCCTAGATTTATCTTTTGTGAGGACAAATCTGAACCGCCACTTACATAGGCAAAGTTAGCCAAACTGTGCGCGCTTTATACTCTTGATTTGTACATGTTATGACGTGCTCTCTTAACGTGCCGTGTTGGGTTGGGCCACGTGCTTATCCGTGCCGCGTGTTGTGCTACTTTGCCAATTAGTCAAACCCAACACGTCCCATTTAACTAATGTGATGTGCCGTGCTGGGCTAAGCCACGTGCTGTGCTGGGATGTGCTCGAATTTAAGCGTGCTGTGTTGGGCTGTGCCCGTGCTGGCACAACCCAATTTACACCTCTACAAGATGGGGTGCAAAATTTTGAATCTGGATACAAATTTTCTTTCAAGGGGCAAAGGAGCAAAATTAAGCCTGTTAATAGACTTCAAACTGGGGTTGTGCGCAATACACTTTAAAGCCAACTGGGCTAGGATGCAATTGCTAGCCCCCTTGCGTTTGGCTGGCTCCCTTCTAATTGGAATTGTGCTATCACCCATTCCGTTGCTTATTAGCAGTTCCTATTGACTCAACAGATCAAAGATTTGTTCTTTCTGATCCCACTATGGACTCAACAAACATGAAAAACGGATGAACAAACCAACAAATTTGTTAAGTGAGATGGAAGAATAGGCGCACGCTGGATTGAAGGCCGGGCGATGGAAGAAACAACGCGAAGTTGGAAGGAAAAATGCCGGACTTGGAAGAAAAAATGCCCATTGGTTTTCTCTCTCCAAAACTGGATTATTATATTTAGGTTTTATTTGTTATTATTTATTTTATTAGTTAAATAATCAGTGGAACCCAACCTTTATTAGTTTATATTAATAAAATCACTAATGCGACCCTAGAATATTAGATTTTTTTATTTTTCCTTAGTTCCCATGGTGCAAAAACGTGTTTGTTCATCCACGTGGCTCAATAAAACAAAGTTTTTGTCTATTGCGATAAAATGTGTGTTTATTGTGCAACGGCGCGTGATACCGCTAGTCCATAAAAAGCCAAGCTAGCTATTTCATGATGTAGGCGAGCGAGAGGCCATCGTACCTAACATGACTGACCGTTGTGCCTTCGCTTTATTGGCTTTTGCATCCCATAAAGAGTCAACAACTGTAATGTGAGAATAGTACTTGCATAGACCACAGTTGCACTTGGAATTCCTTGACAAAAGTGCTTCATAAGTTGGACAGACTGACAAAATATATGCTTTTTTGTCGCAATAGGCCTCCGGCCCAGGGATTCTTAAAGACCCACTAAATTCGTGTGAGCCCAACTTCCCAACATTGTTTCATGTTTTACAAATCAGTCACGAAAATTGGGTTTGGCTCTTTGGTTGTTGTCGTGACTCTGGAGACTAGCATGGGCCGGTTTTTACCTCATCCGCATCCAATCCAATTCACTATGGATTTCAAATTTAGCATCCGCATCCAATCCAACATGCACGTATGAACGGATTGGGTGCGGGTAATCTAATGGATTCGTGTTAGTTAAAATTTATAATGAAAAAATAAAGCGAACATAGATGACCTCTTGTAGAACCTACATATTTTATATATGTACATTTTTAGAAACTATCTATGTACATTTTTGGAAACTATATAAATGCCCTTAATCTAACGGATATGGATGCCCAACGGATTTTCAATGTTGCATCCGTCCCAATCTGTAATCCGTTTGGATTTCAAAAATCTCATCTGTGTCCAACCCATTAACGAACGGTCCGGGCATCCATCCGCAAAAGTACGATTGGTCCCGGTTAAAATCCGCGGATTACGGGCAAAATGCTCACCCCTAGACTGGAGCGCTTCCTTTGCTAGTTTATGTATGAAGAAATATTTAACGGTTGTTACTTTTGATCCAAAAGATGACGGAAGCTAGGGGCGTTCATGGTCGGTTTTGGTTCGGTTTCAAGCCAAACCAAACCGAAACCAATACTATCGGTTTCTAAAATTGAAACCAAACCAATCCATTAACCATTGGTTAGGTTTCCAAATGGTTCCAGCGGTTTGGTTTTCCCAATGGTTTTTGGTTAACCAATAATTATGTCAAACCAAAAAAAAATTACACTAATTTACGTAAAAAAGTAGTATTGGTTTACAAAATTTACCCACAAAAATAAATAAAAAGAATATGAAGAGTAGTTAAAGTTTACTCTAAATCTAGAGATCAAAGAAGATTTAACTAATGGCGGTGACATCTCTAATGAAAATTTAATCAATGATTTTTTTTTTTATCAATATTCGGTTAACTTGGTGGTTATTGGTTCGGTTTCTCTATCATACCAAAACCAAACCATTAATCTCGGTTTTCATCTTTTCTAAACCACAACCAACCATTAGTTAATGGTTCGGTTCGGTTTCCCCCTAATCGGTTTGGTTTGGTTCGGTTTCTCGGTTAACCAGTAACCATGAACACCCCTAACGGAAGCCTTTTCTCTTATCAGAGCCAGGTTCAAGAAAAAAAGAAAAAAAAAGGGTTTTCTCTTATCAGAGCCAGGTTTCGATCCTGGGACCT